>JAUMHQ010000089.1:11216109-11243459 GCA_032361165.1 Enteromius paludinosus | reverse complement strand
ATTTTATAAATAATTAAACAGTTCTAATATATATATATATATACAGTTCTAATATATATATATATATATATATTTTATTTTTTTTATAAACTCCAATTAAAATAAACAAAATCGAAATTGTAAATAGCATTAAATATATTTGTACATTATTAAATGTTAATTATTAGTAGCATTAAATCTATTAGTTTAGAATATTTACACTTTGTAAGATGTTTACAAATTAACAAAAAATGTAAGAATATAAATCGATACTAATAATATTTAAATGAATTTAAATGCTATTATATTCATTTTAATTAATATTTTATTTATACTTTTAATTTGAACATTAATATTCAATTGATGTTTTTGCTCAGTTTTTATGATAATTAAAATCAGTCGGTAAGAACAAGGATGTTATGAGCTGTGTTAAAAATGCTGAGACTAAGCGGAGGATGAGACTTTAAGAAAGCTCCGCCAAACTGCCATCCTGTCTGATATTTTTAGAATCAAGCACTTTATCAAAGGTAATGCCAGTGATGGGTAAAATTAATACTTTTAAATGTAAATTGTTTGATTCTTCCTTACAGAGCTTTTATGAATTAACATAGTTCCCTGTCAGTGTTCTCTTGGAGGAGGCCAAAAGATGCAAGATTCTCAATGGGATCCAGTAACTGGCCAGTGTCCTTGCTGCTCTCCCTGCACCCACCTTCACCTTCACCCCTCTGTTTTCAGCATCAAAGGGCAGCCGTGGCTCCAGCTGGGTGGCCACCGGCCTCTTATTTCCTCCCACATGCTCTCTTGCCATTCATTCTGATCCAGGCCCCGTCAGGGCTGAGCGGACCCATGGGATCTGACCAACGGGACCGCTCATGGCCACTTCCTGGTCATTTAAGACCTGTGCCGCAGAATGGAGGGCCATTGTCCAGACTGTTATCTGATGGCCCGAGCCGAAAAGCAGACAAAGCCAAGTGCCTGGAGACTCACCCCTTCCGCTTTGCTGAGGTTACGGTGCTTTTTATAAAGCATGGAGATGGATGGTTAAAAAGAGGTGAATGAAACTGAAATATTATCAATGAAAACAAACATATAACTCATTTTAAATAACTATAACTAACTGCCACGAACAAAAAATGGTCAAGGATCTAGCGGAAATTTTAATAGGTGGAGGAAGTGTTGATGTTGATAAATCTACTTTGTCATTAATCTAATGATCCTCATTCTCTCATAACTATTTTCACATACATGTCTTTTTTCATGCATTCTCATTGCACACAGAAATTGCAAACACACATTCCAGTTTATACATTTTTACAATTTATGCTAAAGTGCAACCCTCCCTCATCATCAGAGCTCTTAGTCAATCTGTCACAGATAAAGATTCATAGCAGTACAGAGCTGTGACATAAACAATCATATTTGTTGAACCAGGTGGAAGAGTTCAAATAATAATAGTTCAAGTGTTAACGCTTCCTCATAAAATTTGATAAGCGGGTTTGGCGTGCTGTCCAGGGAGCAGGCCGGGAGAACGGCGGGCTTGAACCCTAGCGAGGGTGAGGGCTCGGCGTCCGGCTCGAACTTAGGCTGCCCCCCGGTGAGGAGAGATGTGATTAGGGGAGGAGGAGGGTTTTTGCAAAAAGCGAGATGTGGATGAAGGGAAAAGCTGTGGTTTTTATAGTGCTTGAAAAGGGGTTTGATTGGGAGATCGTAACAAGGGGGAAGGTTTAGCTGATTGCTAACAGCTGCGGGCAATTCGTCCAGCGATTCACTCGAAACTATGTTATTATCAAAACATTTATTTTATACATATTGTGAAATATTATTACTATTTATAATAAGTATTTTTATGTCAACATTTATTTAAATGTAATTTACTCTTAATTACATTTACATTTATTACTAAGGCTAATTTTTAGCAGCCACAGTCTTCAGTGTCACACGATCCATCAGAAATCATTCTAGCATGCAGATCTGGTAGGCTACTCAGCTGAAATGAAAATGGTTGATCTTCATATGTATGGAAACTGTGATAGCCAACTTTTTTTTCAGGAAAGCATGTTGAGTTTAAAATCTTTGCTTGCTCATGCATGCTGAATAAAAATATAAATAAAAAAAAGATTACTGACCCCAAACTTCTGAATGGTGTACATATAATTATTAACGGTAGTTTATCAGTTAAAGCTGAAGTCTAAATATTTGTTGTGTTCAAAAATAATATATAATAAGCGAGTAACGTTACACCATGAATCCAGTTTCCAAACCGTGTTTTGGCTTGTCCTGAATCACTACTGTACACCTTTAATCAGTGTTTATATTCGGACTATTTTAGAGTGCTTCGGGTAGGTACCGCTGTTAGTAGCCCAGTGCCTGAGTGATTCGTCATAGACATAAACAGAGAGAAGTAGCTCCGGCTACAGTGTTCTTCCGCGAGACGCACGCAGTTCTGTTTATTAACCGCTAGAGCAGTTACGGACTCCATCTTTAACTAAAGACTAAAATATTTATATAATGTAAGACTTACTACTACTAATTTCATACTTCATTAGGTGTGAATACATTTTTTCAAGTCACAACTCACTCGACGGCCCTGTATATTGCCCTACTGTTTGGGTTGGAGGCGTCCCCGTGTGCCCTCTTTTCCCACAGGTAGACAGGTGATGGCTGCCATACAGAGCTGGCATTGTGTTTCTCATCAAAGAGAGAGTTGTTGAAGAAGCTGTGGTGTTCTGGACTATCATACACATCAGTGCAGGTGTGCAGAGGGGGATGGTCATCGGACCACTCACATTTCAGCCATGCTTATTTTACTGCATGAACATGTCTGTGTTTTTGGCAAATATATAGTGTATCTCTCTTTTTACAGAGTTATGTCTTGTAAAGTCTGTGCACAACAAACTATCCGTTTATTTTATGAAGACTATTTTTATGAATATTGCAGTAGGCCTATGTGAAGCTCAGCCGGTGTGGACTCACTGGTTCATCATTGACTCAGCACTGCTCTCTGCTGGACCAGAGCCGGCTATACAGACAGTTGAAACGTGTTTCCTATTTTCCTATGAAACAAAGAAACAAAATCTTGGTTAAAACAGATTTAATACAATATTTGTAACTTTTAATTAGTACAAATTAAACGAACATTTAAATGAAAATATTAAAAATAAAAAAATAGCCTTGTATTTAACTAGTCACATTTTATCAATACATATTCTATTATTGCAAATAACAGCCACACATCATTTTTGATGTGAAAATATAATTTTCTCTGTCATGTGGATTATCTACATAGAAATAAAAAAGCAACAGGACAGATATTTGCAGCAAATGTAAAAAGGATTGTAAAAGCAGTATGATAAATAAGCATACGGCACCCAACCTAAGCCGATCTATCCATCTCTGCATTTCCTCACTTTCACTTCTTTTATTTTTGAAGATCAAGCAATGGCAAAAAGTTGAATAATTCTGTGTCTTTGATCTACACACACAAGTATGAGTTCATTTCCATTTTTAATTTTCTTTTCTCCCTCTCTGTAAAAGTGCCAGCATCAAGATTTACCTTGGTGTGCAAATGTGCTGGAATAGGTTAAAAGGAAATCTCCCTGCTCTCTCAAAGCTGAAGTGCAGATGTTATGAAGTTAATTAAAAATTTAGCAATTTGTTTCTTCAGCACCAATTTAGGTTGCATCAAATGGGAGAAAGGAAAGGGGGGTAGAGAGATGCATAAACCTGTCACATTACATCTTTGACAAAAAAATGTCATTGCAGATATCTGGAATAAGTAATATTTTTTATTTTTAAAATACTTTTTATTTCCTCTGGCTATACATTTGTTGAAACACATTGGAATCTTTGCTTGGAATATTCCCCACGGAATGTTATGTTCTGACAAGGTTCTCTCTGGTCTTAGTCCACAAATAACCTTTCATTCAACAGTTCTTAAAATAACTTTTTTTTTTTTCTTGAGAAGAACATTTTAATCATTTAACAACCTTTTTCCTCTTTTAAATAACCTTTTGCACATTGGAAACCCAGAGTATAGCATTTTGCTATATTCAAAATGTCTAGTTTTGTTGGTTACATGAATGCTATGGGAAGATTCTATTAGCCTATAAGAACATTCATTTAAAGGGATAGTTCACCATAAACTGAAAGTTCAGTTCCCTTTCAGCTGGTCACTACAAGTCACGTCGATGACCGACAAATCAGGATCTCGCCAGAGAGATCAATCTACTTTGAGTGTAACAAAACAAGCCAATGGCCATTGGCATGCACTGATTGCGTACAGCTGTAACTGATCAATGTGTGAGTATGAGGGTGTACTCACACTAGGCATGGTTGCCGTGAACGGTGCCGCTTAGGTCATTATGGTGAGGCGGTTTCAGGATAAACAAGAAGAGCGGCGCTCTTGCTGGACGCTAGTAATGGGATTTATGACTCTTTGAGGGGATCCGAATCTTGGTGATCTGTTCTTTTCAAAGAGCAGTTCAAAAGAACAGCCTCTCCCTCTATAACTGTCCTGTCTCGCGGAGGAGTTCATTTGTGTGCATCTGTGTGACACACGCATAGGAAAAAAAGAACGACAGAAAGAACGGCTCCCCCCAGCCACGACTCGGCTCTCATCGTTCATGTTTATGGGCCGTTAAAAAGAATTAGTTCGCGAACGTCACAACTCTACTGGACGCGATGGAGTCCATCGCTCTGTTTACTTTGTGGATAGTAATTTTAAGTCATTTGGTCGGCTGTGGTCCACAGCCCTCTTACAGCTTATTGTTAAACAAACATTGCACCTCTGCCATAGACCAAAGCGACCCTTTCTCTGCTATGTTTGTTTTGGAGCATCGCAAAAACGTGACGTCACGCGCCCTGTTCCGTGCTCCAGCACGGTTAGCGCTCACACTACATGCGAACCGCGCCCGAGTCCAACTGAACCGTGCTCTGCCACACCTCTTCCAAGCGGGACAGGGCCAGCTAAACGTACCGGGCACGTTTCGGAGCACTCACACTAGTCAAACGAACCACGCTTTGGTGGTTAAACGCACTTGGGCACGGTTCAGACTGCCTAGTGTGAGTACACCCTAAGTGAGCGGCTGGTGCATGGATAATTTATCCTTTCGCTTCAGAGCCAAGTGCAGAAAGAGTGCGGATTTTACTATGTTGCAGTGGTGGTCATGGTCTCACGAGGATCATCTTGCTGTTCAGACAGCCACACCAAAAGTGTGCGGTGGCCAGCTCTCCTGCCTGGTGCTATCAGAGGTGATTTGAGGATCACGGTGAGAGCCTCCCCAAAAGG
This sequence comes from Enteromius paludinosus, assembly GCA_032361165.1. Taxonomy (NCBI): domain Eukaryota; kingdom Metazoa; phylum Chordata; class Actinopteri; order Cypriniformes; family Cyprinidae; genus Enteromius; species Enteromius paludinosus. The sequence continues at coordinate 11,238,193 of JAUMHQ010000089.1, read as the reverse complement.
GAGTTCTCACTCCTCAAGCCCCCTGCAGCCGGTGGAGTTGCCCTTGGAGTGGGGCGGGCCCTCTGCGCGACAGAGTGTACTGGTGGTTTCCTTCGGTGCTCCTCCTGACAACCAGATGTCGATCGTTGTATGATGACTCGGCTGTGTTGCCCCCTTCTGGTGTGTGTTAGCGTTGCCCGAGCCAGACGCAGAAATGATGGCTATGCTTTCCTGGGGCGCCGAGAAGGCACCTGTGGAATCCTCCGCCGCATCCCAATTCTTCAAGGCTGGATGAGTGGTTTCTCGCTGGGGGTCATGCTGGTTCTCAGCGCCCCCCCTCCAGTGCCATTCCTTCCGGAAGTGCATGAGGAAATTACGAGATCGTGGAAGGCACCTTTTACTGCCGAAACAAATCTTGTAACCCCTCCACCTACATCACGTTCGATGGTGGGGCCGCTTTGGGGTATGCGGGCATTCCCTCTGTGGAGTGGTCCGTGGCCACCACTCTACCACTCTGACCCCTGTCTCCCCTCACAGGCTGGTATGTATTCGTCAGGTTTAACTGGCAGTGCTTTTAGAGCTTGTAGGGAGGTGGCCTCTGCCCTTCACACCGTGGTGTTGCTGCAGTTTCATCAGGCCAAGCCCTGCGATGGACCTCGCCCTTCGAGCGATGAAGATGACCGCACAGTCTCTAGGTCGTGCATTAGTGGTCCAGGAGCACCATCACCCCGTTTGCAGTCCCTCAGATGCCTCGGCCATGGGCTAGGGAGCCATGTACAGCGGGCATGCAGTATAAAGGATATGGACGGGTCCCCAGCTGCACTGGCATATCAATTGCCTCGAGTTTCTGGCAGTACGTCTGGCCCTGGGCCGCCACAGAGGGCGCCTTCAGGGCAAGGACGTTCTGGTACGCATGGACAATACTGCGACCGTTGCGTATATCAACCGGCAATGCGGCTTACTCTCCCGTTGCATGTCACAATTCGCCCATCACCTCCTCCTCTGGAGTCCAGTTTATAGAACTTAGAGCTTCAGGACTTCAGAACAGCTCTTTGTCTGTTAAGGAGGACATCAGAAAGGAAAGGCTGTCTCCAAGCAGAGGATGGCCCACTGGATAGTGGATTCCATCACCTTGGTTTATGAAGCAGGCACCTCCCTAGCAGACATCTGTAGAGCTGCGTTTGATAGGTTCTATAGCTTGCGTGTCGAACCGGTTCCTCCTGTGTTCTCACCTCAAATGGGTAGTGTCACCGAGAGGCCCGGTTCAGAGTTGGCTTGCGGCGTCCTTATGCCTTTTCTCCAGAGAGTTCCCGGTCCGGGCGAACCCTGTTGAGTCCTTCATCACTCCGGCGGCCAGATGTGGGGGAAACATTTGGCGCCAGGCCTTTCAGCTAATGAATTCTTGCAAAGTTACTGTCAGGCTAGTGCCCATATGAGTGACCCTGTTGGGATCCCATATGTGTATTCCACGGTACACTTACAAGGGCCATGTTTTCCTAGCAGACTACGTTCTGCCATCTCTAGAGGATACAGCCTGAGCCATCTCAGAGAGTTCCATGTGCAATAGGGCCCTACGGGGTTACTTCATGTGAGTAATTGTAGCTTAACCCCCTTTGGGAGGTGGCGACTCCGTAGTGTGCCTTTTCTGGTGGAAGGGCACACTTTCCCAGTGGCATTCAGTCCTAATGGTTGGGTTGCTCGAGGAACAGCAGTAGTGACCTCCTCTGTGTAGAGCCCTGTCGTCTGCCTTATAGGAAGGATCAGGAGGTCGACAGGGGGCAGCTTTGGTAGGGATCCCGATTCATCGGTCACGGACGTGACTTCATAGTGACCAACTGAAATGAGGGAAGGGAGGGAACGGAGACGTCACCTCCGATCGCCACAGGCGCTGTACCTCAGCTGAGCTGCTGGGCCTAGCTTGGCTCCACAGCGAAAACATGAATGATGTATGCACCAGCTGCTCACTTACACAGTGATAATTTGCAGCTGGATGCAATCGATGCATGCCAATGCCCATTGGCTTGTTTTGTTACACTCGAAGTAGATTGATCTCTCTGGCGAGTGCCTGATTCGTCGGTCAGCGACGTGACGTTTCCGTTTTTTTCTTTTAAGGGTCTGTGCAGATATTCCTGCATTCCTACCTCCATCAAAACCTGTTGGCAACTAACTCGACTTGTCAACGCTCATTAATCACAAGCTGCATTTTCCAGCTTTTTTAACACCTGTCACGGTACAGTAAGCCGGCGCTTCATAAATAATTATCAATGTTTACTGATATTGCATCAGATTGTTGACACAGACAGTGTGTTTCTCTCTGTTCGCACCTAAATAACGGTGCCATGCAGAAAAGGTGTCAAGTCTCCAGGGAGGGTCTGCCAGCCCCCCCTACTACAGACTGCCTGATCATGCCCCTGACATGAGTGGGGCTTGGATCCTCAGCGCAGGTGTTGCAGCAGCGTTGGCACAGAATTCCCATGCCCGAGCACACAGCCCAGTGCTAACCACTATCTGCTGGCTCTTCCCAGCGGACCTATGCTTCCATTGAGGGATATTACAAACGGCAGGCGCTCTCCTCTGATCTGCATGCGCTCGGCACTCTCTCAGTCCTGGGTGAATAGTGCTTGACTTGTTCAATTTGTTTAGAAGCCTCATTCGGCGCTTTGAAGCCACGCATCTTAGCATAAATCATAACCTGTCTAGTTGCTCACAAGTGCTTTGAAATGCAGCATCTGCTTTGAGTCCCTGCTTTACAATTAGTTAGGCAACATCAATAGATTGACTAAATATCATCTTTCTTTATAATGAAGTGTTTGGGGTATACTGTAGCTTCTGAAAGGAGAGCGTTGGCTTATTTATTTATGTTTTTTACTTCACCTGGATTTAGTGGACAGCTGAAGTTCGTCATTCAGATATAGGCTACGCAACAATCAAATTGGGTTATGGCGGATAACCTACTTAGAATGTATTATGGTTTTGGGGCATTGAGCTTGTTGTTTACTCTTTCATCACTCCATTCCTGTTATCTGTTTGTTCATTTGTTTTGCAAACTAGAGCCGTCTGTTCTGTTGTGGGGAAAGAGGAAGAAAAGATCTTAGAAGACAAGGAGTAAAACTGTTTCTGACGTGCCTGCTTGTCGTCAGCGGGTGAAGTGAACTCAATGAAGGGAAGTCAATAGACGTAATGTACAGTAGACCGAGACGTCCTGAGAGCACTTTCTCACAAATGCCTCGCTCAATGTGTGTCATTCTATCTATCTATCTATCTATCTATCTATCTATCTATCTATCTATCTATCTATCTATCTATCTATCTATCTATCTATCTAGCTATGTCAATTTACAGTTTTTACTCTCCTTCACACTGTTGATATAGTTGGATGCAGTCATACAGTATATGTACAATATAGATTATATAGATACAATATAGATTTATTTATTTATGTTTTGTTTTTGCTAAAGAAATACAAAGCAAATCAGTTACAAATGACTGAAAATGCATTGAACTAAAGGTGTGGGAACATATATTGCATATAAAAATGCCCATCGCACCTTGGTACATTGTGCAAGTTAGCATTATGATTTGTATCAGGAATTAATTTGTCATTGATCCATCACAGTAGGTTTGGTCTTATTATTGTCTGCACTCTCAATTAAACCATAGATCAAAGAAACGTTGATCCAGCGTTCTTCTTCCTCATAATGCACCCCCTTCAACCTGCAACATTAGGAATTCTTTTTGCATCAAGAAAAGAAGGGAAAAAAACACTTAAGTTTCTTTTTACCAAAGGCAGGTATTTGATCAGTAGTCATAAATTAAAGGTACGGGGGTGCAAATTACGGCTTGAAGATTAGATAAAAGCACCTCTCTGTCAAAAGGTGGCATCTTCAAAGCGCCCCTGGTTAAGCAGCACACAACAGCACACCGCCGATGCTTGGCATGGCACGCTGCCGGATGACATCTCTCTGTGCATTACAGGGGCTGTGCTAACCGTGGGGGCCAAACAGCTGCTGATGGAGGTGTGCAAACACAAATAAATCTACATCTGTGAGCAGAGAGCTGCTGCTCGTGTCAGAGACTCTGCCACCAGCTCATCACTAATGCATTGGATGAGTAGGCCGCATATGGCCTGGGATACAGGGTGGAGGAGGGGCACAGTGGGGTATGAGTGAGGAGAATAGTAGTTCTGTTGTTATTTACTCACTTTCATGTAACTGAAAAAGGTATTTTGAAGAATCTCACAATTTTGATTTGATCTCTCAGGATTCAAGGTTTATCTCACAATTATCACCTTATTATCACCTTTGTTGTTTTATTGATTTTTTTTCTTCATCCAGTGGCAGAAACAAGCTTCCGTATGAAAGTGACAGAATTATTATTTTGCTGTGGATTATGCCTTCAATAATGATTACAGACTATCAGGCCAACTATTTGTTTTGATTGCTGGTTACATGCGATTTTTGGTTGTTTTTCATTTCCTCTTCTAATGAAGTAAAGCTATTTCTTAGAATTGTTTGTAACTAATCTAAAGTGATTTGACAGAAAAATAATGTATTGCAAAGTTAGTTAACATCCAAACAGAATTCTATGATTATATTAGTGATTTCCACAGAGTAAAGCTTTCTGCCATGTAATCAAATGGAGGTACAGGAATTATACGTGTAATTAGAACACAGCCATCAAAGCCTGACATACCAATCACATGTCTCACTGTAATTCTGAGCTTCTAAGGAAATTGGCTGGGGTCCATGTGCTGCACAATACCCACATTAACTTGACATTGTCAGGTGTTCTGACTATTTATTTTCTTTTGTTTTCAGTGTGTGCTTGCCTGTTATGAGCCGTATTTGATTGGTAATCCGCCTGTTCTTTTCTTTTGTATTCAGCCGGGCTTGTATATTATTTATATTATGTTGCCTTAGACTGACAGCTATTTTGGGGAATTAGTCTTTAGTCTTTAAGGGGTTTAAAGAACATGATCCATAAATAAACAATGCCCCCTCACACTAAATTAGTAATCATTCATTTTAAATTTCAGATACGTTATTTGCACACACCAACATCTGCTGTGTCTTAATTGCATTTTAATGTGTCAGGATAAAAATAATTGTAGTATTGTGGGTCCAATATCCACACGGGAAAAATTAGATAAAATGTAAAAATAAATAAATACATTTAATGAACTAAATAAATACTAAGACATTCTGAAGTACATTTTTGGCTCAAATTATTGTTTGAATAGTGTTGGGAAAAATGTATAGAAAAGATGGATAGCATTTTAATTTTCGATATAAGTCTTTTAGTCTCTTATGTGTATAATTTTAGGTCTTTTTCCATTGTAAAAAGCAAACTTTGCAAACTTTCGAAAAGTTTGGGATGGTTTTTTTTTATGTTTTTTAAAGTGTTATGCTCTCAGAGGCACGATTTGTTGTACCAAAAATATAGTAAAACTGAAATATTATTACAATTTAAATTACAATTCTACATTTTAATATATATTAAAATTTAATTAATTCCTGCAGGGGTAAAGCTGAATATCCAGCATCATTACTCCAGAATTCAGTGAATTTTGTGGTCAAGATACATTTTTTATTATCAGTGTTAAAAAAAAAAAAAAAAAACTTTTTCCTGAATTTCTTCATAAATAGAAAGTTCAAAAGAACTGCATGTATTTGTAATATCAATATTAATCTCTTGTAACTCTTGTCAATTGATCAGTTTAATAAATCTTTGCTGTATTAATTTCTTTCAAACAATCTTACTGACCCAAATGGTCTGTCTTCTAGTGAGTGCTTGAGGTTGAATGTCTGGTCTTCAAACAGGATGTCTTTTCAATATGTGAGAGTTCAAAGTGCTGAAGTATTCTTCAAAGCTCGAACACTGAGCAAATTTCTTTCAGATGGCAACTCTCAGAGTTCGCCACGTGACTTTGTGTGGGTCAAAGAGCTGAATCGCTCTGGTTTACCATCCATTGTTGCTGTGGGATTAAGCAGTCAGGGTGTATTTAAATGACAGACGCTGCAGATCGGTGCTGAGGAAGAGAGTTGTTCCTTGCTGTAAAGTCTTCACTCTCGTTTTTATATACAGTTCCAGTACCCCCTCCATTTCACTCTTTCCTTTCGTCTCAGGCAGTGCAGGCGCATGTCAAGCGATTGTTGAATTGAAATATTGATGTAGAATATCAAAGCACGGGGTATAGCTCCTGTGTTTCCTGAACTAACCGAAAGCTGCTTTGATCACAGGCTCCTGTGATCTGACTTCTGAAGTTGTTAAGAGTACTGAAAAACAAAATGCAAACAAACCTCAAGTGCCCCTAGTAATGATAAAAGTTTCTCTGACAAGTAGATTTTTGTGCTTTTGCATTTTCACACACAAATGATGGAATTCCATCTCACATTAATGCAAATTGTTAAAACACTTTCTTTTTATACAATTCTTACAATACTTTTTTTTTTTTTCATAGTTTCAAAATGGCTTATGTGAGCTATTTGTGAGCCAAAAATCTTCTTTTAGTGCTTTCAAAAACTTTCATTTGAACTTTTAACATTTATCTGATTAGTAATAAGTGATTAGGTGGCAATGTAATGTAAATAATAGTAATAATAATAATCATAGATATTTCAGACACCATTTGTGGAACCTTTGCAAAAATTGTGGAAGTTAAGGTTTTGAGGCACTTGAAATATTTATTTATATTAAAACCTATTTCCGCCATTAAATAATAATAAAAAATATGACTTTTAAGTGACTTTTTATCCCACAATTCTGACATTTTCTCATAATTTATGTCTCAAAATTACTATTTTTATTTTTTCATTTAAATTCTAAAGATCAGAATTTTGAGATATTATTCCAGGATAGTTTAGATTTTTTAGATTAGATTTTTTTTTTTTTTTTATCTCAGAACTTCAAGATTATATCTCACGATTTTCTGTATATTTGTTGCAATTTAGACTTATTATTTCAGAATTGGAAGAAACAAATAGAAGTTAATTGTGTGATCACTTGCAATTGGGAGACATAATTCCAGTTCTGAGAATAGAAATTCAAATTATGATATAAACTGTAAGTGTGAAAAAAAAAAGTCAGTTGATGTGAGAAAAATAAATTGTGATGTGAACTCTGAATCAAAATCAGATTTGCAAAATTGAAAGAAGAAACAAAAAAATTCAGAATCGCAAGGGGTGGAAAAGTCCTAACTTATGTATTGTTATATTTTTTGGCAGAAACAGGTCTCCTTGAATCCAAATCTAGGAATTTTGAAGCAACTTGAAAAGGTGCTAAAGGCTCTTCAGACGGTTACATATTATTATGTGCATTACCGGTTCATGTGTTCTAAAAATGTATTTGTGCACAATCATCAGTAAGCCCGGCCTAAAGCTCAGCATCATCAGCATCCTAAACTGTTCAACATTCCTTGACACTGTTGTGGGAATTATGACCAGTGCAGTTCCTGATTGCATTGATTAGTGTTTTAGCTGTAAAGATGCAGGGGGCAGCAGGTTTTTACATGCACTCTGTCTCATCCATTATGCCACATTTGTCAAGTTGGGGGTTTCAAGTCATTTAGTCCATGTGGGGCTGTAAACTGGCTTTTGGAGATGGCCAGCAGTACAAAAGCTTGTGGCTGGCTGTTTGGAGTGCAGATGGTCAAGACAGCTGGGACAATTTAGCGATCTGAGAATCTTAAACTGCCCTCCAGACATGCTAAAAAAACAGCTTGACAACATGCCTGCCATTGTTTTGCTCATTTTATGAGGACATTGATCTTTAAATGAATGGATTTTGCATTTGTGATAGGATTCTTACTGTCTGGACCAACAACAAAATTACATTGAAGTTAAACTAAAATTAAATAAATCTATTAGAATTAATTTACTACTAATTTACTGCCATTACTTAAAATTATATTAATCTAAGCTGGCACAAAGATCTATATATCATATATATTCTATATATCATATTGTTTAAATATGATATTTTTTGTAATATAATTGTTGACATATAATGTTTTATACCTATTGGACATCTATCTATTTTCTTTGAATTTTGAGAAAAGTAAGACTTGCTGTCTGTATCACTAATACATTTTAGAAATTAGATTGTAGAAATAAATAACATCTATATTCTATTCACATAAAAGCATTTATATTATAATAGATAAATTATCTGATAAATTAAAAATAATGGTTTAAACTAAAATAAAAAAAGGCTAAAGGAAGTCATATATTTTATTGGACACATATCTATACATTATATTAAATTTACTACCATTTCCAATAATTCTGAGATTACATGCTAAAAAAAATTATAATAATAATAATAAAAAAAAAAAAAATGTATATTATAAATGTTGCAGGGAGAAAACAGTAGATATTAAACAATTTATTCCTTATAAATAAATATATATATATATTTATGTATATATGATATCCCTTCATATATTATACATAAAATTATAAAATGAAATATATAGAATATATTAAATATTTTAAATAATTATAGTAAATTAGCATTAACCCTGGACCACAAAATCAGTCATAAGGATCAAATTTTTTATTTATTTTATTTTTCAAATTTATTAAATTCCTCTTTAAAGTTGTCCAAATTAAGTTCTTTGCCATGCATATTAATAAAACAAATCAAAAGTTTTAAATCAAACGTTTTCATGTATTTAGCTTACGGTAGGACATTTACAAAATTTCTTCATGATCTTTACTTTATCCTGACGATTTTTGGCATAAAAGAAAAATATATAATTTTGACCCACACAGTGTATTGTTGTTGCTACTTGTAACTGCTTTTGTTGTCCAAGGTCACATATATATTATATCCTACACATTTTGTATTTTTTCAATTCAAAGTATAATTTTAAATAAGTTCTGTTCAATTCATATACAAAAATGGAGGAGCCAAGCATTTTATGCCTTAATGGATGTAGTAAACTAATCCTGTTCAGGAAATAGTGTTTGGCCACCTAACAGCAGACGCAACCTCTGTTAAAGGCAGTTCTCCTGATTGCCTGCCATCTCTACAGCTGCCTAATGAAGGCTGGGATCTGCGCTTGCTTTGGAAATGAGTTTTCCCTTGAAAACGGCGTAAGCCGTATCCAGGTCTATTTAAATGAGGTAACATGGGGAAGGTAAGCACAACCACTGGAGCATTGTTTGCACAGTTCAAAGTGAGGAGAGCGTACTTTGCACTTCAAAGACACTCATCTGGGAGGCAGTGAGAGGAGTGGGGGTGGCTGGGGGAAGGAGGGGGGATTTAGGGGACAGGAAATAAGAATCTGGGTAATTAACAACTTCTGCTCCGTAATAAAGCACGCAAAAGAAGACAGAAACAGCCTCCCCTAAAGCCACCAAATTTCTGCTGTGTTATACCCCGTTTTTTTTGGTATTATTTTGTTTTATTGGTATTACACACCTTAATTGCCCCTGATACAGTGCAGGGGTGTGATGCTTATCATGTTGCGTTTAAAATTCAGCCTCTCTCTAACCTGATTTTTACACAGAGCAACATTTTTTCAGGTGCATTTTGAGCAAAATGTGTTGATGGTTTATTAAGAATATTACAGATTGATATATAATATAGATCGTTTTTTTTATTATTATTTTAATGAACTTTAAGCAGCCAGCAATCAGTCAAAATGTAAGATTAACAGACAAACAGAAAACATTCATTCAGCTATGGTAAAAGAGGAATATGCAAATTAGACTTTTAATAACCTGAGGCATAAAATATCCTGCAATTTTAACAAAACTGATCAACTAATCTGCCTTATTATAAAAACAAGGCATAATTACTCATATTTTGCTAATGTAAAATTTAACAGCAATCACTTCAGATAATATCTATGTATCTATCTATCTATCTATCTATCTATCTATCTAACCATTTATTATGAAACATTGTTTTTTTCTTTCTTTTAATGCGTGAATCACTAACTCGGTATAAATAGGTTATCTTAAAAATAAAAATGAACGTTCCAGCGCCTCAATCCTATCTGACCGATCTGAAGACGAAGCACACGTATAAATTAAGCACGTTTCCTACGTGTCATCTCATTTCTCCATCACTGTGGTATATTTTAGCAGACTGAAGCAATGCATCTGCTAGGACAAAGGTCGATTGTTATGCGGCTGGAGGTGAGAGGCAACACAAAGCAGTGAGGATTTTCTGTGTATTAAGATGTTAAATGGCTTTCCGACTTCAATGTAAATTCTGTGAGAGAAAGACTCAAAGTGTTAGATGAACTTTGGATGCTCTGCATTTAATCCCTTTAAATGTGATGACGCCCTTAACTTGAACCCGGAGTGTGAAAATGTCACGCAGGGCTCTTTATTTATAATATCACTTCAGAGTGCGAACTACTGAGTATGCATAGAGATTTATTTCATTTGTTTTGTTGGAATACTTTACTGATTACCTGGTATGGCTTCATACCAGATACTCGCCTTTATTAATGGATAATAAAGAATAATAGCTTAATTCATTCGTCTTCAAACACCATTTAGCGTTATAATTAATGCGCCATCTTTCCAGAATGATCAATTGAAAACTAATAACATCTGAAGAGATTAAAAACCGATTAACAGAAAAATCAAACCGCCTACAGTGGAGCTAAAATAGCTCATTTAAACCCCTCAAGCTTAAATTAGAACCAACAATAGGAAAACATATATACATTTCATTGTATTAATGCCAATTAAGCAATTGGAAATGTCACATTTTACGTGCAATATTATTTTATATCAATTTTAAATGGACATTTTTTTTATTGAAAACGTTCTAATTTGCGCGGTTCGTCGCACTTTTTATTCATTACTGATGGGAAAAAAATCAAGTTGAAAATCGAGTTGTGCCTTGCTACATTTTGTTTGTTTTATTAAGTTATTATAAAGTCTTGACTGGAAGAAGCAAGTGTGCTCGTTTTGGTTTTAATTTGTTACACAGATATATGTAAACAAACTTTCTCAGGTTTGGACTGTTCTCACCAACAGCCTGTAAAGGAAAGGATTTCTCACAGGTTAACATTTGGCAAAATTAAATTAGAATGAAATGAAGGTTATAATACACACCCCTCTTGCTAATCTCCCAAAGATTGCCCTCCCCAATATTCCCCCTCCGCTTCTCTCCTCCATTCACTGGCCCTGCTGATACATACTTAAGAGACCCCGTCGAGAGGATCTTTTCCCTATAAAGAGAAGATGCAATCCGACCGCCTTTGAAATGATCCTCAGGACTTATTGCGACAGGCCCTCAGTCGCACTTCAAAAGGAAGAGTCCTGGTTCGAAAGCCGCTGCTTTTGAAAAGGGGACCCAGAAAACCAAGAGCAAGAGCGCGAAGTTGGTCAAAGACTCTTACAACCGAGAAAGGACTGGAGTAGGAAGAGAGAATCGAGGGATTATTGATGATCACTGTATCTAAGCTCATGCACCGGTAACCTGGTAGTGTAAAGGGGTCAATCCGTGCAGGATCTTTGCGCGCCTCCTCTCCCGCACGCTCTGACTTTGGCACGGTCACGCACAGCGCGGCGCGCTTCACGCAGGTGTGGATATATCTTGAAGCTCCCGCACACATGGCTGCGTTAACCTTATCCAGAGCGGACAATTTCCTGCACAATTTCTTACAGGTACTGCACTTTTGTTTTTTAATTAATTAGTTTTACCATAAACTTTTGGCTTGCATAGCGGTACTTTTGCACAAGTAAATCAACAACTTCGATTTTTTTTGCTGCATAACTTTTATTTGAGTGCACCTTTCTTTCTTGATTTCTTTCTTTCTTTCTACGGTCTAGTTTCAGTTGATTTAAAATGTTATATTTTTTCCTTCAGGAAAAATTCAGAAAAGTAATTTAAAATGTGCAAATAACTTAAAGTTGTCATTTTGGCAAGACTATATTGTATTATTTTCAATTTATGTACTGTAAAAAAAAAAAAAATATTATTTTTTAATTATTTACAAATTCGTAATGTACTGATTTTAAAATAATTCCAAATAATAATACAACTAGGCTGTAATTAAACTTATTTTACAAAATATTTTTTTAAACCAAATATAATTCTATATTATTTTCTATATAAACGTATATGAAGCTTCATTTAGTTACAATGATTTGTTTTCTCCCCTCTAGGATCGTACTCCCAGCTCCTCTCCAGAAAGCGGTCCTAACACCCTTTCCTTTTTGGCCACCACATGCAGTCAGGCTTGGCAGGAGGGGTCTCAGCTCCCTTACGAGGGGCCAGTGGGCTCTGCTTCCAGCATGTTTCAGCTCTGGAGCAATGACGTGGCCCCAAACTCCAGCTTGAGTGCTCACCAGATGACCTTCACCGTGCCCAAAATGCAGTTCCCCGGCCACATGCAGCCCACCCTGGGCTCGCACTCCCATCATCACCACCATCACCACCATCACCACCACGAGCTCCCCCTCACCCCTCCAGCCGAGCCTCCGTCCGCCTACTCGTTCGATCTGTCTCCAGTAAAGATGCTCTCCTCCCAGGCACAGGGGAATGCACCGTACTACACGCAGCACAATACTGTGGGTCAGAACTTTCCCAGCTTCCTTCAAAACGCTTCAGGAAGACCTCATCTGCCAGGTGGACACGTTGAGGACGGTCAGCAGTGGTGGAGTCTCCCTCAGAGTAACAGTGCACCCTCGGGGCACCCCTTCTCTCTGGGACGCCAGCTGGTTTTGGGCCACCAGCCTCAGATCGCTGCTCTTCTGCAAGGAACTTCAAAAGGTCTGTTGAGCTCAACTCGCCGTTGTCGCAGGTGCAAATGCCCAAACTGCCAGTCCACGGGAAACGGAGGTGCTGCTCTAGAGTTCGGGAAGAAAAGACTGCACATTTGTCACATTCCAGATTGCGGCAAGGTCTACAAAAAAACCTCTCATCTGAAGGCGCACTTGCGCTGGCATGCCGGCGAGCGGCCCTTCATCTGCAACTGGCTCTTCTGCGGAAAGAGCTTCACCCGCTCAGATGAGCTGCAGAGGCATCTTCGCACGCACACCGGAGAGAAGCGCTTTGGCTGTCAGCAGTGTGGGAAAAGGTTTATGCGGAGCGATCACCTGTCCAAGCATGTGAAGACCCACCAGAGCAGGAAGAGCCGGTCCAGTCAGCCTTCTCAAAGTGGGACTGATGCACTGCTAAGCAACATTAAGAAAGAGTAAGGGATGCTGAATGCAAAAGAACTCGGAATGAAACCAGAGACCCTTTGAGGCTATTTGCATCATCTAAAATCTTTTATAGAAAAGGTGAAATTGTTAAAGATTCAGTATCTTCCAAAAAGCAATAGGAGCATGGCCTGTTTTGAAAACACTGGAGTGAACCAACACCATGCTGCAGCGAAATTGATCTTTGAGACTTTAAAGAGACTTTACTTCACACTGGACGTGACAGAGCTGATGAAAGAGATCATTTTTATGCCTCTGGATGCAAAGACTTCTTATGACCAAATTTGCCCTTGCACATTTATTTAAAGATAATTCAATTCCACTGAAGAAATTCTCTGAACAGCACAATCAAAAGTATTTGTTATATGGTGAAAATGTCATTTGTTTACATTTTTTTTGTTGCTTTCTCTAGTTTTTAGGGAAAATTGATGCCTTATATTAAAAATGATAAGTTCCGGGTGCAAAATTTGCCGATATTAGTCCCTGACAGATCACTGTAGGTCTTGTTTTCTTGTAGAGAATGGCACTGCTATAAATCTATTTCACTCTTAATCTAAATAGTTTCAAGACATGAACCAAATGTATATACTGTTTATATAGCGCACAGTTCTATAAAGACCAGCATGTGAAATATTAATAAACGCAAGTAACTGTGCAAATCAAAATCTCGTCCTTCGTTTTGTTCATTCCTTCACAGCATTTAATACCCTGTCAAGCGCACTTAGTGTATTTCAACAGACGTGTGAAGTTCAGCAAATGGCTAATGTTAAATCTAACACTGCGTGTCGGACCTCAGCATTTTACATTTATTCTAATGTTAATGTACTAGCATTCAGGATGCTAATTTAAGGTGGCCATTGTTTCCAAGGTGTCTAGGAAGCACTTAAAGCAAAGACGAATGACTGGAGAGTCTTCAGACACTTTATAGTTGTCAGCAAATAGTCGGGCAATTAATGAGAACAGTGGTCTGACCTTCTCCCTTCAAGTTCACAGTCATGTTGTCTCGTAATGGCCGGTGTAAATAACAGACAACAGTCACTGAGGATAGCACTCTACTGGAGCTCACTGTGAAGGGACCCCCAGCTGTTTATGTCCCACTGGCCGTGACAGAAGTCGCTTTGATTTGGCACCTTTGTGATAGTGAATGCTCACAAACCCTCTTCCCCCATCTGTGTGTAAATGAACCTTTTACTGCCCAAGAATGCCTAGAATGTGACTTAAATAGAGACAAATTAACCAGATGTCTCCATGTGTTAACTAGATTCCCTAGTCAGATCACAGAACCCTCACTCATCTTGTTTGATATCATTATTATTCTGGTCTTTTTTCTTTTTTAGCAAAACAGTTGATATACACCAAAGCAAAAATGACTGAAGGATTTCACTCATGGAGCTCAACACAAAGTGTCGGATGGAGTTTAATAAGAAATTCAACAAGCAAGTTCTGACCAGTTGCTTCTGGTTAAACACCACCAGAATCTCCAGAATGGGGCAAATTGTCACAATAATTAAATTTTTTTTTAATGACAAAATACATACATTCTGATTTTCCCTAGCAATGATTTTGTAATATAAAAACAAAATTATAATAAACAAATAATTTCTGTCAATTTTGTCACAGAAAATAACAATTTTTTTTTTTTATTATTATATCTTGAAACTAGATACAAAGAAGCTCAATTATTTAATGAAGATTATAATTTTGGATTATAATTAAAATATAAACTTGGCAAAGGTTTAACTTGGTTTCCAAGGCAAAAATATTTTTCGTAATATTATGGCAAATTGTCATATACTTTACATGTTGTAATTTTTATACAAATGATCATTCTAATTTAAATGATTGGCAGGTTTTTGACATTGCAAACTGAACTTTTATAGATAATGTTCAGTGAACTATATATCTACTAGTCTTTCTTTTTGTTTTTCTGTCTTTCTGAAATAACCCCACTCTAAGATATATTCAAGCGTGACACAAATGCACATCCTCAATGAATTCACACAGCAAACATCCGTGATTACAGCAGAAAAAGAAACATGGTGTGTTCCAAAACACTCTTGTGTTCCAAAAGGAACCAGTTTAATTTGATATAATACAATGATAGGTGTTGTCACATATACATAGATCATGTCCAATTCTTTCTTTACATCGTTTCCATCTTTCAGAGGTGTTCTTCAAAATAGCATGCAACAATGTAAGATTCAAATCCACGTTTGTGGAAAGGCAGTACAAGAAAGCTTTCAGTTAATACAGGGCTATGTCAAATGATTTGATTTCTGCTGATTTGAATATTACGTCAAGGCGAGAGAAGGTTGTTACAATCATTTTAAGGATATTTATGCGAATGCATCTGAAACATGCCGACGGAAAAGCACATGAGTTTTGGAGTTTTGAATTTGAAGTTTTTAACTAATCCGTGGAAAAGACTGATTGGTTGTGTATACAGCGCTGAAGTCCTCTGGCACCCTCTGTTGGAAACAATGTGCAATGAGCTAAACGGAGTGAAAGTGCTTTTTGATCATGCTTCAACAACAAATACCAAACACATACCATCCCTTCTTTGGTGAGACACCTAACATTTTATGACAAACTATATATCTCGATTAACAATGTCAATCCTCTTACTAATGATTTGGTTTGTCATTAACAAGCTTTAATACGAACTATAAAACAAATAAAAAAAAATGTGCTGAAAACTTAAATCTAACATCTTTATCCTTTTTCCCTCGTATTTATGAGAATGTTTTCCTAAAAATAATGCAAGTGTTTTAGCTTGTTTTCAGATTGTTGATGAATGAACATTACATTTTAGGTTTAATATTTCATTCATTTTTATGTAAAGGGTACTGGCACTTGCTTTTGGCACATAATAAAATGTCAATTTACCTTTGGCCTTCATTAAGTTTTATAATAATAATAATAATATATACTAATTCAGCAACCTTAATTTGTATGACAAGACCTGCAAAGTAATCCAGGCAGTGTGCATTACATGAGGAAGGGTGGCAGAAGCCAAAAAGAGTCATTTAACCACAGATAACTGCTTTTAAACTGTATGTTCTCCTGCTGTAACAACTGCTGTCCATTTTTCAGTCCTTCCCTTGAGCAGTTCCTCCAGATGCGCGTTATGGGTGACTTCTCATTTCTTCCTGTAGTTGTGAAGCCTGAACACGAAGCTCCGCGAGAGGAATCGCTCATTGTCCACTTCAAGGGAGTTGAACGATCTTTGAGAATTCAAACATCCAATTAGCGAAGAAAAAAAGCAAAGTGTCCGTGTCTCCATGCACAGATCATTCTCCTACATACGGTATATACAAATTAGCTGCATTTAGAGTCCGTTTCCCCTTAGCTCCTTCAGAGGACTTTACGCAGCCCTCAAAAGCATTCGATATAGTCGAGAGATAGAAAGACAGCTTCTGTAAAGAGGCACCAATAGTGCGAAACCTTTAAAATCCAGCGTGAGGCCACCAAGGACCCTCTTATGTTTATAATAATACAGTATGTTCCTTGCAAAACACATCTGATGGAAAACGTTCAGCATGTCTGCAAGGATGAAGCCATCAGAATTTAGCACACAAATACACATTCATACATTACATGCACGCTTGCCCAAATGCATCCTCAAATAAAGGTTTACTCTGGTTCCTGCTCCAGTGACCTCCCAATATAGGAATGGTTGATTCTCCTTTGAACAAAACACAACTTTAATAAAAGACGACGACGACAAAAAAAAAAGAGAAACGATATAAAACAATTTAAAAAGTCACTAGGTAATTCGCGTCACAGGTTTAGGAAGAATACCACAAGATAACAGACGTGAATAAAGTCCAGACTGTGGCATGCTCTGGTGCAAATGTCAGAATTAGGGTCATTTCCATTCACAGGTCATCCTCATCAAGCTGGGCCAAGTTACTGGAGCGCTGAAGAGTGGAGGAGGGACTTGGAACAGCCATGCGTCCTTCTCTTGGGGAAGATCTGCGGCCAACATCTCCTGAGCTCTGGGACACAATGGAGGGGAAAAAATGGTCATGATTCTGTGGAAGCCTGTTTTTGTTCCTACTGAGAAAGAAAAAATTAAACTAAGAAATAAACTCATATTGTAAGATATAGAAGTCACAAGTATGAGATATAGTCATAACTGTGAAATGTGAAGTCAAATTTTAAGATATAAAGTAAAACTGCAAGACATAGTCACATTACAAGTTGCTGATGTTAGAAACAGAGTGGAAAGATACAAAGTCACGTAACTAGATATTAAGTTGCCCTGTGGGACAGTAACAAATATAAAGTTGTAAATGCACAATATAGGTATATACAGGTATAAAGTCGCCATTTTTAAATATAAAGTTACATTTACAAGAAAATGTGTAATTGCAAAATATAGTCACAGTGTGAGGTAAATAAGTCGCAACTTTAAAACACAAAGCTATGTACAAACAAAGTTGTAATTGCAAAATACAGTCACTTTGTGAAATTGAAAGTCACAGTTTTAAGATGATAAGTTATGTTTAAGAGGAAAGTTGCGAGAAAATTGTAATTGCAATGCAAAATAAAGACACACTGTGAAATATAAACACAAAATGACAAAAACAATATAGGGCTGCAAAGATAAAACTGCAAGATATAATCACACTGTAAGCTATTAAGTCATAATTATGTTTTTTAGATCACAATTACGTAGTGTAAAATGGTGTCACAGCTGGGAGCTATGAGGTTGCATGTGTAAGATAAAGTCTAAATTATAAGTAATAGTTGCAATTGTGAGAAATCCGCAAGTGCAAGATACAGCCATAAAGCCACAATTACAGGAAAAAAAATCCACAATTGTGTCCTATAAAATTACAATATAAGATATGAAGTTGCAATTACAAAAAATGCAATTGGTATGTTGCAAAACTGCAAGTGAGATACATTAAGTCTCAATTACTTTTTAATTTTTTCATAGGATTCCAATTTGTCCCCAGACAATTCTTCTGAAATCTTAATTCGTGAACGTATAAAGCTTTGCAATGCGTGACGGCAAAGAAATTCTCGTCTATTCCCCAAGCAAAGAATAATGAGCTGTCACAAGCCTAGCGCTAGTCTAAAAATGGCTGAAGAGTCTTAATTACCGGGAGCAGCCCAGGATATTAAGAGTAATATGTTTGTTACATGGTTTATGACATGACTGAAATAGGAATGACTGAAAATTGCCACAACAGAGCTTCAGAAAGGATGACATATTGTTCAACGCTCCTGTCAGATCAAGAATCCTTGTTAGATATGAGAGAGACAGAGGTGTTATTGTCTTATGCCTTCCTTTTTGGTTGTCTAGAAACTCTGAAAGCTTTTCACACTTATTATAAACCTCAGAGATCTTAATTACGATCGCTGTCCCTTGGTATACCTGTCCTTGACTCATTTCTCACCTTCAATATCAGAATAGAAATAACAATCAAAATGCTAATATAAGGACATCCTGAGAAACAGGTGAATATAGCCTGAAGAAACGTAATCATTGCCAGCATTAATCGAAATTAGATGGTAGATCATTTTAGATTAGATATGGTACATAGACTACTATAAAATTAACTTGGCATGGAAAGTAGCGGGATTTTAACAAAAACAGGGGAACTGAAGTCATAACAGCGCTTTGGATCCAGCACCGGTCTGATTCAACAGCCTGTAAGAACAATCAGGCGTTTGATAGGGATCTGTTACTTCCTTCTGTCAACCTGTCTCCTTCCTGTTTGTGAAGTGCTGTTGCTCAAAGGCCTGAGTAAAGCAGATAAACAGCTATTTCACACACAGCTATTGTTGAGCTGCCATCAAAGCTCATTCAGGGCTGTAGATGGAGAGGGATGTTTTAATAGTATCATAATAGGGAAATCCTCAACAAAGAAGTCTACACAACAGTCACAAATATGATGAAATATATCATGAGGTAAAATCAATAAGCAATATCCAAGGCCGTGCACTATTTCTAATTAAATGTGCTAATATTTCACTCTTATTATTTTGTCAGAAATATAATTTTCACATAAAACCAGAGCTCTAGACATTGTACCTGTCCTGCAAATACGCCCGTTTGTGATTGTTAATGAATGTCAACATTACACCAGCAGGGGGAGCAGTGTGGCTGCTATTACGAAATCGCATGCTTGCCAAACACCAGCATAGCGCGCGCTTTACCTGTGAGGCTTGTGTGCTAGAGGAACACAGGCCGTTGGAGAACGCTTGGCAGTTTAGAGGTGCCTGGGAGAAGGATGGTTCTTCAGAGAAGGCCAGCTGCACATGAGTTGGAGACACCGTCTGGGAATTCAGTCTGGAGTCCACAGGACAGCGCTGGACTTGTGTTGACTGTAAACGTTAGAAACAGCAGTTGCAAAATTACAAGACATAACAAGCTATTTATTTCCATTTACCACATAAGATTGTGACCCCTCAAATAATGCGACTGGGTGAGTAAGGCCCTTCTTTCTCAGCAAGACTAACTACAGTAGCATACGAATACATGTATTGAAAAATATTACACTGCATATTATTATCTGTAAAGTGTTATTTTACTATTACTTATACACAATATATTTGAAATAGATTTATTGTAATATTTTTAATTAAGTGATTTGATATGATTATAATTATTGTCATTGATTTGATTATTATTTGTGGAGTGCTTTTTAAATATCACTTACCACACACATTATTATAGTGTTTAAGAAAAATCTGAATTAGAATTTTCCTAAATAGTGCATTACATATTTAATAATTACGTATAATTATGTAAGTTTTTGTTGGTAATTAAACTAAAAGAATTCAGTTCGTTTTCGAAAAAAAAACAAAAACGTTTTTAATTTTCACTTTTCATCTAATGTTGTTGTTGTTTTTTTTTTTTTTTTGCTTTATTCCAATTAAGAAACTTGTTAAGTTAACAGTAACAAGTCAAAAGAGAAACTTTGAAAAGCATGCATACTAAACATTTTAAAACAGTACATCATTAAGTATACTGTGGTTTGGGATGCTTTAAACACAATCTTGTTTAAAAACTGGAATTCAGTCTAGGTTTGATACAAAGATTCCTGAGTATTAACAAACCCCAGATGCTTGAAGACTCTCTTACCTCTGGCTGTGAGTGGTCATCAATTGGGACCTGGCTGGGCAGGTAGAGAGAGGGCAAAGATGTGTTACAGGAGCGCAGACAGGGCAGTTTGTGTCGGTCGATAGAAGCTGAAGAATGGGGCCTTAGACCAACAACTGCTGAAAGAGGAGGTTTCATGCTACGGCCCAAACTGTTGCTCTTGCTCTCCCTTCTCTGGTACTCTATGGGCGACTGCAGGGCTGAAACACACACAAAACAAAATTGATAGCGAAAACACAAACAAAAACTGACTGGCCTTTTATCCATCTATATATGTCTTTTAAATAAGGCAGCTACTTTGACAGAAGTTTATATTATTTACATTAACTGCTGAAGGTCTCACCATTTAGGAAGTTACGTTGAGTCTCCAGTATTTGGCTCACATCACTGACCCAAGCCTTGCAGATGTCCAGCGATGAAGAGTGCAAGACAAATCGCACCGTGCTGCCATCAGCCCCCCGAGATGTCAGGGCAAAGCGATTCGGGTCACCGTCTACACATGTCTCTACACCCAGACAACTTATCTGAAAGGAGAAGCCATGTTAACACATGCAACATACTCCGAAATATAGAAACCTTGATGATAACCTTGATAATATGATAAGTTCCTCAAACTCACCTTAATACTGTTCTTAAAAATATATCCAGGTAGAGAGAATCCTTTCTTCCTGTCTATTGGCTCACTGAAGATGACAAGCTGTTCAAACAGGAAGACTCGCCTTTCTTTAGCACGGGAAAGGATGCTGCTGTCCTGTTCTGCAACTGTGAATGTGTCTTGTTGGAGAAGTTTTCCTTGTGCCGTGATCTTCCCCTGAAAAAGACAGAAAATATGATTTTAGGTCAAGGCTTTTCAAACCCTTTGGGACCCCAAAATATGATGATTCCTTTCTTAAAATATAAACACAGCTAACTGTGTTTGTGTATATACAAATAATTCTATTATATATATATATATAAACACACATACATAACCAGAATAAAATGTTTGCATAAACACATTTTTGCTGGCTTTTAGTAGTCATTGTGCCTAAAAGTCAAAACTAAGTAGTAAAGTATTTGGAAAATACTTAATCTGCATTATCTAACTAAACCACAGTTTGTTTTCTTCTACCCATCATAAGTCTTATAATAAATATCATTCCAAATTATAGAAAATCCAACAACCACAGAACATGTTAAAGGCAAAGAAAAAAATCCTAGAAAAATGCAACATGCAAAACATACATAAATATGCTACATTGCAATGATATACAGTGCCCTCCACTATTATTAGCACCCTTGGTAAATCTGAGCAAAGCTGGCTGTGAAAATAAATTTAAAAAATTCACAAAATTCTAACCTATCATTGCAGTAAAACAATTGAATATGGGGAGAAAAACTCAAGATGAAATAAATGTTTTTCTCCAATACATGTTAGCCACAATTATTGGCACCCAATTATTGCTACGTCCTTTACCCAAGATCATCTCTGAGTTTTCTCCTGTAATGCCTGAAGAGTTTGGAGAACACCTGATATGAGAAAAGAGGGCATTCCTTCATCCACAATCACTCCAGACCCCTTTAGATTACCAGCTCCATGTTGGTTCTCTTCTTTAGTTCACCTCACTAAGGGTTCAGGTCAGAGGACTGGGCCAGCCAGGGCAAAAGCTTCATTTTGTGCTCAGTGACTAGTTGTTGTGTTTATTTTGATGTTTGTATCTGGATTATTGTCCCAGTGGAAGACCCAGCCATGGCCCATTATAAGATTTCTAACAGAGTCAGTGAATTATAGATTTTTTATCTGTTGGTATTTGATAGAATCCATGATGGCATGTGT
>JAUMHQ010000089.1:11180771-11194850 GCA_032361165.1 Enteromius paludinosus | reverse complement strand
ATGTCCATGTACTGAACTGTTATTATTCAACCATGCCAAGGTCAATTCAGTTTTCCATTCTATGGCACCTTTAAGATGAAAGGCCCGGTTTCACCTGTCTATGAAACCGGGCCTTAGAATTTATTTTTTTTCTGAAATGAAGTATTATTTGTTCTATTCAATAATTTAATTTAAAAGGTACTATTGAAAATATAAAACAAAAATAATCTTTGAAAACTGAAATGGAGATTAAATTAAGTATAAATATAACATGAAAATGTGAAAATATGCTGGCAACTAACTGACACAAAATTATGCATTATATAAAATAAATTAAATTAAATTAAATTAAAAAACTAAAACTGGAAGAAAAAAAACTTAATTAAAGCTGCACAGATATATTTCTAAATTAAAGCAAAACTAACTAAACTAATATCATACTACAATGACACTGAATTATACAGATATCCATCCTGAGGCATGAAAACATAACCTCTGGGCAATAAAACAAAGCTTCAGCTCTATCCTGAAACATCAAGTGGTTTCTGGGTTACTACATTGAATATTTCTTTTAATAATGGTCATAAAATAAAAAATAGAAATTGGGAGCTGCCCATTTATAGAATAGCTTTTATAGAATAGGTATTACAATCTTGATTGTTGTGAAACCTAATTTACATAAGGAGTGGGATCCCATTTACATTAAAATGTTATTATAACTACACAGAACAAAACCCAAAGCTCAAACTGTAGTGATAAACTGCTAAAACAATCTGGATTCACTCCGATTTACTGAACAGAAAGTAGACCCAGTGTGAATTCAGTAACCTGCAAATATGGCCACAAAAACACTTAGGTGCGAAACAGAACTAACAGGTTATTGGATTTCCCAGACCTCAGGGCTATTACTACACAAAAAGAATGTGCGTTTTTTTTCCACACGGCAGAGAGCCACGGGCCCCCGAAACTTCAGTCTCACCGGAAACCTCTCCAGCAAAATGAGTGCCTACACAACACATTAGCAGAGCGAGACGGAATCAGAGAGCGCAGTGAAAACAACCCTGCACAGAGACTTAATAGTTTTCTAAGGGTGGCTCAGTTGGCCGGAAGAAAACACAGAATTCCCCACAGCCCCCCGCTGGCAGGCCCAACCATTATTTCTGGAGAGCATGTGTTTCAGCTCAGAGCAGCCGGTGGGCTGTTTCGTCGGCCCTCAGCAACAAAGTCAACATGAAAGCGCGAATGGGGGGGTGAGTGTAAGGGGATCTGAGATGGAGAGATGAATGGATGGAGAAGAGCAGGGGATCAAAATAGGAGGGAAGGGAAAAGGTCTTGAGCAAACACAAGCTTAAGGCACAGTGGATACAGGAAGAGAGGGAGAAAGAAAAACTAACACGCTGTATCGCTGAAAAACTGACAGGAAACAAGACAGCAAAAACAATTCTATATAACTTTGAAGGAAAATAAATGTGCATTTTGCAGGCATCTGATTTCCATCTGAGCACCATACAGAACTCAATACAGAGTGACTTTTAAATTCAATTCAATTTCAGAATAAGGCAGTCAACAGGATGCTGAATTTTAATTCATTCAATTAAATTCATTCAATTTTTGTAATATTTTGAAAAGATGTTTCTTATGTTCATCAAGGCTGCATTTATTTGATCAAACACACAAGAAAAAAAGTAATACTGTGAAATATTTGCACCATTTAAAATAATGGGGTTCTATTTTAATATACTTTAAAATATAATTTATTTCTGTGATGCAAAATCTAAAGTGTCACAAGAAATCGTTCTAATACGCTGATTTATTATTAGAATTTATTATTAGCACTGATAAAAATCAGCATATTAGAATGATTTCTGAAGGATCTTGTGACACTGAAGAGGAATGAAAATTCAACTTTGCACGACAGGAATAAATTCGATTTTAATGTAAATTAAAATAGAAAATTGTTATTTTACGTCGCAATAATATTTTGCAATATTACTTTTAACCCTGTTTTTTTGTTTAAATATATGCAGCAAAATGAGCATAAAAATCTCACCATTTCCAAACTTTTGATTAGTAGTGTACATGTAATGTATTCAAAATTGCCGTTTTATATCATTTTATTTTTGGTACACAACTTTTTTTAAATGATATTTTATTGAACTCTTCCTGTCATTACAATTCATAGACATGAACTAAAAAGGATCCAATTCTTAAATTAAGATTCACATCAATTCATGCGCACACATACAAGGCTGTTGAGAAATGAGTGTTGTAAAATATACAGTACTGTGATAAACCTGGACACAATGGTATTGGTATCTCGGTTCATCACATAATTTACTTCCTGCATCCCTCACCATGGCAACCAACACAGCATGTCCCATCAATCATGCCACCCTTCCGCCCGTGGTTTTCCACTAAACTCCAATGATGCAGAGGTTTTGCTACATCAAGACAAACCAGTATTTTGCCAACTGGGGATTCAGGAAAATTAACATACAGTAATACCCATCTGACACTGCAAAGGAAGTTTTTTTGACTGGGTTAAGTGTGTCTCTCTCCATCACTCTGACATTGACAAGGAGAGGAGGGGATATAATATTTAAATGAAAAACGGCTCTCCTGTCAGTCTAGAGTGTATGTGTGTGTGTGTGTGAACTCATTTCTGTAATGGTGTGTCTGAGAGCCACGAGAGATTACAAAGAGGCATTTTGATAATGCAGCCACTGCACCGATCAACAAAATTGATAATTAAAAGCTGAATTAAGCAAAATATTAAGCCCTCCTCGTCCCCAGTGATCTGTGCTGTGCCGTTCTTCCAAATCTGACATATATCTCTCCACAATCCTTCTTCTCCTTCTAAATCTCTCTCACTTTCTTCTGAGCCCTGTCTTTATGAGAAGTCTGGTGCAACAGATGGGATTGTTCCCTCTTCTGAGCTTCACAATCTCGGTGCTCTGGGATAATGCAGATTCTAAGACACTTGCTAAAAACTTTCCACACTGTGTTATCTGAGGAAGAAGCATATAACATAAAAAAATAACAGTAGAAGTAGTTTTGGGATTTTTTTTCTTTCTTTTCGGTTAGACTTCATAAGATAACAACATTCACTCGTGTGTAATGCAGTGTATCCTGAATTTTTCATAAAAGCATAAAATTACTGAAGTTCATGCTTTAAACAAACGGGAATGTCTCAAGAAACAACAGGCAGTCTCACGCAGGCCATAAAAGTATGCAACTGTTTGCAGAAATTTAGAAATGTTAGTGATAATGTCTGCTGTGGGACGTGTGCTTGTGCAGACCAATGTGTTAGGAAGTCCACTTTTCCATGAATTTGGATCCATTTTCACTTATTGATTGGCTGGAAGAGTGCTGAGGCAGCCGCTCTGCAGGAGCGAGTGTGTTGCCTTTAATGGCGGCAATTTTCAGAGAGGTTCTGCCCTCTGGAGACTCGCAGAGCTTTAGTCAGCTTTGTTTGGCATTGGACTGCGATTGAGTAACTGCATCTGCACCTGATGTTTTCTCTGCCTTCCTATAGGATGGAAAGAGGCATAGATCTGTTGGACCAACATCCAATATCATCAAAACTAACTTGGTTAAGCTTGTTAAACAGCCAGGTAGGACATTATTGTGGATCCGGATCCAAAACATATGCTCGTCTGTTAATCAGGCACACTGACTGTAATTTATGGATAACTAGATGCTATCTGAAAGTTTGGAGGCTTTAGCAGAACTTTAATGGACGAGGCTTTGGAAAATATGATGTTATGAAGTAAGGATATTATTTGGGGAAAAAACTGCTTTAGCTAAATCAATGTGCCAAGAACAATTCGTTTTTTTATCAACTGCCTTTTTTGCAGCTGATATTGCTATAATCCAATTTCTGGAGATTGCACCTAATCCAGGCTTTCTCATTTAGACCCACGCACTGAAGAAGCACATTTTCTCCAAGACAGAAGACCTCTCCTCCCAAAAATTTACCTACAGTAGTTCTCAACCTGGGCCTCAGTAACCCTACAAGGAGGCCTAAGGATTACTTAAAATGACTTTAAATAAGACAACGCACAAGCATTAAAATAGTTAAAACAACTACAAAATAAATTTAAAAAATAATTATCTTTGAAATACAAGGATTCCTACTGTGTCTCAAATAATCTGAATATATACAGTTGCCCAATATAATATATATATTATTATATATATATATACTTGAAAAAGTAATCTACAGGTATATAAATACCTTTTTAGTTATGCCAAGCTTTAAATCATTTCATCATGTAGAAATTGAGTAAAATTATCATTTTTTTTATTCTAATCCAATAAATCAAAAACTACTGAAAAATGAATGGAGCCTTTGAATACTGTTGTGGTTAAAGTTCAAAATCATACATTGTCATACATTTACAAACAAAGATAAAAACAGAGTTAAAATAAACATTTAGTCATTCATTAAATTACTTCACATTTCAAACCTGTATGACTTTCTTTGAAAAAGAACTACAAGAGGAGATATTATGAAGATCTGTTTTGTCCATACAATGAAAGCTAGTGGGGCCCAGAACAAGAATTTTATTGTACAGACACTAGGACATCGTCTTTTGTGTTCAGCAAAACATAGTAATGTCGAGAGGGTGAATAAACGACAGAATTTTTACTTTTGGGTGAAACAGCTCTCATGTATCAACTCTTGTGTAGTGTGTAGTGTCCTTTCCTTCTATGATAAAAGTACCATCTATCCAGAAATGAGAGTACCGTGCAGGCGGAGCCACAAATGCAGAATCATTTGGAGTGTCTGTTTTTCTCTGTTGTCATGAAGTATGTAGTTCCTGCTCTTTTCCTCGCTCTCACTCTAGACCACTTGTTCTCAACCGATGCCTGGCCTTTAGATTGCATTTCACTTACGCAGAGGAAATGGAGCTGTTCAAGCCTCAGACAGGTCTGTGTGTGTGTAGAGATGCTGAAGGACAGCCTCTCCTGGGTGGAAACGTAACACGTTGCTCTGGATCAGATAGGACCGTACTGCACTGCACCATTAACATCATTTACTCCGAGCCTGTGGCCACATACACCATCTCCCGCTCTCGATCAGAGTGCTGGTTTCCTGACTGGCTGTGATTGCAGCCATTTCCTGGCCTGATGTTTACGGCCACAGCCTTCTTTAAGGATTTAAAGAATTTCTGTGCTTCTTTAGCTACAAAAAAATAGTTTATCCAAAAAAGAAAATCCTGTAATCATTTACTCTAAGCATGTATGCGTTTCTTTTTAAAGTCTGGGGATTTCAGGCTTAAAGAAGAGCAGGATGAAAGTAAAGGAGTACAAAAGACTATATTTCAAGACTTCTGAAGCAATACAATAGCTTTCAGATTTCTTTTTCTAGTACTGTGGCACTGTTCTTATTTATGAAAAAGCCTTACTTCTCAGTTAGATATTTTTCATGAATCATTTTATCAGTAGGTAATAGCTCAATGGATGGCACCGATTTCACTGAAAAACAACTTTAATTTTTCTAGTGCTTTCAAACTATTAATCAAGATTAAATCAAATACAAAATAAAAGTTGTTATAATATTTATGTGTACTGTTTATTTATTATGTATTTTATATTATTTATTATATGTATATTGTGTATATTATTTATTATATATATAAAATATACATATTTTCAAAATATATTCTGTATTTATTTACATGTATATATTTACATTATATATATATATATATATACACACACACACACACATAACACGTTATGTAAACCAAAAAAAATATTTTACAAGGATTTATCATGATTAATTGTTTGACAGAACAAAAATAAATACATTTAATAGTAGTAAGTATTATATATATACCACATGAGTCATATAGACCACTTTTACTACTTTTTAGGTCCATTTTGAAGCTCGAAACTCTAATTCCCTATTTAGTGTAAGAAAAATCACCAGTACGTTTCTGTTTTTATGATCTAAAAGGAAAAACAAATGATTTTGTGCGTTCTTATTTTTGGCTGAACTGTTCCTTTAACGGCTCTTTTTCTTCATGTGTGTTTGTTTAATTAATGAGAACTGGCACTTGGCTGTTTCCTCCACAGCTCTTCCACCCTCCCCATCTTCCTCCTTTGCATTTTCTCTGCCACATGCACTTTTGCTCTCCTCCACTCCCCCTATCCTGCAGCATTACATAGTCACTGTCGGCCTCCTTAACCCCAGAGACCCCGCACCACCCCTACTCTGCCCAGTCATGAGGAAATGCTTAGGTGAGCATTGAAATCACATGTATGGAAGTTGCTTTCAAAATGCATCTGACAAAAAAAAGAAAGGGTATGCGTTAGAAATACTACAAACATGAACCCTTCAGTCTATTTGTGTTTACTCAACAAGCAGGTCTAATAATGTCAGTGGTGAAACTGAAAGAAGCAGAGGTGAAAGAGACGAGAGGAGGGATTTCAGAAGGGACAGACTGAAGTCTTGAGATTGACAGAGGCTGTGACGGGAGGTGGCAACAATACTTAAAAGTGATCAACATAGAAAACTTCAACATATACTGACAGACTGAGTAGGGTAAGGTTCAGTCAAGGCCACACATAGACGCTTTCTCAATTCCAAAGGAGTAGAAATGGTATAGAGGAAGAGCAGATTAGCAAAACTGATTCATTACAAGATAATATAAATCTTTTTCAAATTTACTCAAGTGCATCTGCACTAGCTGGACCAGCCTGAAAGTGTCATAATAGTATTACAAATAGCTATATTTCAAGACTTCTATAGTAATACAATAGCTTTGTGAGAGAAAAACTACTTTCTAGCTCCAATGGCAACATTCATGAGTTGGATCTTTTGAATGAATCTGTTAACCCTGTCCACTAAAACAGACTGCATGATTTTTGAACAAATCTGACTGATCTGATTCAGTTCAAGTTGGAGCAGGTAACAGCTCAAGGATGGCAACGCTATCAAAAGTATTTTTAAAGTGGAATGTCCTAAAGAAATACTGATTAAAACAGTAGTACGCCTTACAAAGGCAAAATGCAGAGAAAAAATGTCTGGAGTTGAGCACAAATCAACTTAACCGGTCTTTCTCCATTCATACCTTTATGACATCACTCTTATTATTTCTAATCATGCAGCAATCGATGATGCCATTTTAGGGGCACCTAAAAAATATTGATAGAGTCCCAATGTTTGGAGAATTAAATAGTAATTTTTAAGTAACAATTATAATACAATACAGCACTATTTCTATTATGGAAAACACTTTCCTCATGATGTTATTCGCACAATATTAATCTATTTTTTTTATTTTTTTATTTCATGACTTCATTTTAAACATCCTGAAATGTTTATAAAAAACATAATATGGTTATAAAATTCTGTTGTAGCCCCCAACAGCTTTGTGGTTATGGCATAAACCAAAAAGAAGCAACCCTCCGTGAGTGGCCAATGTGAATACTGTGAAACCACAGGCCATAAATGAAGAACCACATACAAATAAACAATCCCTGTGTCTTCCAGAAGCCACCTCCCTGAATTTATTGATCTTCTGTTCCCAAGTCCGGATAGGGATTTGCCACTTATTAAGAGGCTGAAAATGCAAGGTCTGAGCACTTAAGCACGGAAAAAAATTCAGAAAAACACAAAAGTGTCCGGATATTACTAAAGCATAAGTGTGCGCAAACTCAAGCACGCACACAGTCATGCTCACACAATAATTACTGCCTCACAAATGCCCCAAACATTCAGTCTGAACCCTGAAAAGAGCACTTCAGTCCTCTTAGTGGAGTCATGACAGTAGACTTCCTCTTACTCCAATTTCAGCATATAAGAAGCTCTCTCAGAGGCAGGGTGATCGAGAAAAGTTGGGCACATGCTAAGGTCACATGACCTGCTCTTACCGCCAATTTATAATCTGATGAAATGACTGGATTTGGTGCATTTTGATGACTATGAAAAATAAAATAAAAAGTGCATAATGCACTAGCGATATCAGTCTCACGGTCTGAAGCACCTGGGTAAGAGGCTTAACACTCTATTAATGCTGTCTCTATGATGTTGTGGGAATTGAGCGGCATGGCACAAGCTCCACAGTAGTGATGAACTACTGGTCTGTAGAAAAAAACCACAGCATTCTTGCCCGACTGCTCCCAAAAGCCTTCCTATACCACAATCCCAGCCTCTTTCCCTCACCCTCTTGCCATGTTCCACCACAGACGCACAACCACTGCACAAGACTGAGACCTTGGCTATCTGCTTTCCTGGCTCGGACCCTGCTGACACTACAAAAGAGGGGTAAAAGAGATCTTAATTACAGCCCAGACTGGAGACCTGAGTCAACCCCGGCATCACCCCTCACTGCTGACGCACTCATCCAGACGAACCAAGACTGCTGTTAGAGTGGCCAAGAGGAGAGGGTCACTAACAGGGAGTAAACGATGAGCTCAATAGTTCCTGATGACTCAGATTTATCTTTTCGCTGTCAGCTTAAGAAAGCACCACAGAATCCTGAATGTGAATGTCAATAATACAAGAGAGGGAAGTGAATGGAGCTTGAGCATGTGCAGAGTTGCTCTACAGTGCATCGGTAACTTTATTAGGAAGTGTAACCCAAGACATTGATTAAATCAGATTGCAAGAACAATATTTGACTCACCGAGATGAAAACTATGTGAGTGTATCAAACCAAACATGTAGAAAGTAAAAATATCAGACATGACATGCCAAAAACATTTAACTTGAATAAATTAGCTGAGACAAAATTGAAAATTATCTTCTCAAGTCCTTCTAAGTCTGTTTGATTTAGAGACATTATAAATATATAATTGCGCAAAACAGTTCTGACATTATTCAAAATATCTTCTTTTGTGATTCACTGAAGAAAAAGTCAGGTTTGGGGGTTAAAATTTTCCATTTAGCAATGTTTATCAGTAATAAAAGATTAGCTGGTTGCAACAAACCTTTGTGGAAATCGATGCGCGATTCATATAATTAAGGGTTTTCTTAGCCTAAGGAGTTTGTTCCAACTGGGTCCTGAACTTTAGCAACTTAACACATGAATGCAATGACGTAATAGACATTAGGCCAAAGAGTCATTAAACTGAGGCTAAATAGTCCAAGTTTTTGCATTGCAGTTGATTGTGTCAAGAGTATGTCAAGGGCAAAATTCTCGAAAACAAGGACATCATATGACCAAAAAATTGATATACTGCTTAGGTCAAAGTTCATAAACACAGACAGGCCGTCCGTAACTGACAAAACAGAGAAACCAAGCCTCAACAAAAACAAATATTGTATTGTCAGGAAAACCATTCAGAGATATCTTCTATGACAAACACAAGCAAAACCTTCCACTAATCAACCAATTAATCAGTCTAAATTTTTTTAGTGTGACTGAGTGTGGTTGTGCACATTTTAAATGAAGTAGTTGAATTTGTATACAAATAGAATCGACATAAATGTATATAAAAATGTAAAAGGTATGAAAGGAGTTCTGCTGTGCTCACATGAGTCCATTATACAGATCCACATACTGTAATAGTGAGCAATCCACATGCTTTTTATTGCAGCCCTGGGCAACAATAACATCCCAAACACGTGGCAAGGAAAACCAACAGCACCTGTTCCCTATACAGGATAATTAAGGAAGAGAAAAACAGAAAGACCAGCATCCCATTAGGATGAGCATGCACATCGCTTCTGTCCATTACCATCTGCCTGTAGATATTCTTTCACACTATTTTGTGTTTGTAACTCATCTTCCATCACAACACACACACAGCAATTAGGCATGTGACAATGTATGTATGTGTGTGTGTGTGTGTGTGGGTGGACCTCCCTGTGCGTAAGCTTTTATCTGCCTACAGCAGCCTTTGGTTCATGTGGCAAGATTTCTCGGCCCAGATGCCAGTGATTGGATGGCTCATGACGATCGTTCCAGAAGAGAAGCCCTGCATTGCGAGGGAGTCCACGTGGCACTGCCTGTTTGTGCACTGATCTCCACAATTATGATCATTAGAAGCAAAACAACATCTCCCTGAAGTTGCCTGCTCATCCACCTCCCTGTTACTGTACCCACACACAACCACAACAGAGCATCACACATTGCAGAGTGCACAGAAAACACAGATTTTTTCTTAGTCTTAAAGTCTCACACACCATATTCACAGACCTCCCACAGTCCAGTCAATACATACTGCGCACAAAATTGGAGAGCAATTTCTGGATCTAAGGAGGGCCGACTTGCAGCAGCTACAACAAAATCTAAACATCCTTAAAAGTTACATTTACTGAGACTAATATATACTAAAATATAATACGTATACATTTATGAATGTCACATAATATATAATTGTATCTAAAAATATAAATATTCTATATCTTTTTCTCTCTGGTTCTAAATATTTAATGCAATATTATCTATCAATCTATCATTTAAATAAAAACGCATTTTGATTTTAATGACAGTCATATGTCATTTCATGATGACCGATGCAACACGACGCTGTCATTATTTGCACATACATAGAAACATACATGATCTGTTCTGGCCAAAAAAAGCTGGTCTTTACTTAACTGTCTAATTAAGCTGGACTAGATTCTACGTGGTCGTGCTGAGCGAACCTGTTGATCAGAGAACGATAGAATAAAAATACTTCACCCTGCTTTTTGTGTATAGATCAAAAGGAAAATTATCTCAGTGAGTGTCTGCAATGTTTTAGCAATATGACAGTCCTTTTTAGTGACCAGAGGACAAATTTACCCCTGCAGATTAGCCTCACTGCTAATGCCAAGACAATGCTTATTTGAGGAGGAAAACTGTGTATTTAACTCTGAATAGCATCTTGTGGGGATTTAATAATAAAGGATGCCCAGTATTTCCTGTTTAATGAAGGCTGTATTTGACTTAGTTTCACAGCTATGTTAAGGTTTACTGGGTGTCACCATCTGCGTGGGAGGATCTTTGCTTGGAGCTTTGTGTAATACTTACAAATGATGATGCTTCAAGAGACTCACAGGTGCATCATAGTTAATATGACTGATTGCACACTGTATACAGTATGTGCAGACCAATAATAGTCGTCAAGCCTCCGGCACAAATTTTGATTCCTTCCCATGTCTCTGTTTCTTCTAAGTCACATTGCCATGGCAACTAAACCCCAAGGGAAGAGAGTTAGGGACAACCCTACAAAAGAAAATCTGTCAGAGAGACAAGTTACGGGCATCGACTGACATATGCATACAACACACACGCGTCTGAAAGTTCACTTTACACAGCCAGCTTGTTATCGCTCGCATAAAAGTCTCGCTCAAGCCAATCACTGCCATGCACAAGAGATAGAGTGACTGAGCATCATCAAATGAGTGAAGGACTGGTGTCAGGAGCGTCAGCATTTGGTTGCAGGAGGAAATCTTTCTTTCTTGTTTTTCATTCTTTATTTATCTTACAATCACAGTCATCAATTATTAATATATATCAGTTTTCCATGGTATTACCATCTGCTATCAGATCACAGGAACGTGGTACCTCTCCAGTACTTTTTGCAAGGATGCTTTCTTTCTTCCCTAAGAAATACTATGGCATTGACACATGTTTGGGCATGGAGCTAATGCCATATTTTTGCATGTACTACAAATGTACTACAAAAGTACTTACCTTAAAAAATACAATATAAATACCATGTTATGTGAATTTAGTCATCAATAACTATTACCATGGCATATTTCATTGTACAATGGTTTTATAATAGCTTATTGGGCCACAGATGGATCCTCTTTTATCTTTTTCTCTCATTTGTTTCCTTTCTTTCACAATATACCATGGTTTTAAGATGTTATTGAACATGCAGCATGATATTGCAATGAATTTATTTCAACATATAGGCATACTAATAAATACAACGACACTTAAAGGTAAGTCATCAGCTATCTCTGAAACACAGTACGTCTCACCACAAGAGCTCTTTCTCACTTTTCTCCTTTTTCTAATTAATCCAGCATTTGGCCCGTTATCAGCAGTCTGAAAACTACAGGAGTGACTTCCCTAACAAAGCTTGACGCTGAAGCAGCACACTTTCCGATCTAAGAACAAAGCACATAATGTCCGCTTTTTAAAAAACGCTGTCTGCTACACGTATTTCATTTCCGCCCAAGGTCAGAAGTAACTGTATACAGACATGCATTTCTTAGTAAGTCACTGGCTTGTTGCATAAGCGGATAACATGCTGGATTTCATAAACAAGCTATTATTCTCATGCTCGCTCTGAGCCTTAGCAAGGAGCATCTGTCCTTTTTTTGCATTCTATGTACACGGAGTCAAGCTGCTGTTGGTCCAAAAGGTTAAAGAACTGTTTCTACTCCACCACAATTTGTTTGTTCACTACAAGAAAATATGTCTACCAGTGCTATCCGTGAAGAACCCTCGAGGGAAAACAACTTCAAGGGATTGACAACAGTGACAGAAAGACCTTTGTGTTGAAAAACGCAATTCAATAATGTGCCACTAAAATACACATCTACAGTAAATGAAAACACTTCTCTCACCACTAAGATAAACACCAGAAGCTTGTGGCTCATTCTGGCATTCGTAATGTTGTGAATCATTCACAATTTAGAGCAGACATGATGTTCAAGGAGCAGCAGAATGTGGAATTCAGAAGAACGATGTCCTCCCTCTTTCTTTTTTTTTCTAAACAAGGCATGGAATGCACTTCTGCGTCTAATAACTTGTTCCATCGTTCTTCTCGTCCTTGCACTGATGCACACAGCAACACAATCTGATTACATCGAATTAACCAAATAATATTTACAGCGTCTAAAGATGTAAGATCTCATGAGCAAAGATGTCAGATTTTAAAATCACACTTTCCGGTGCCGGCAACTGAGCAGTGGCCTTTGAGATGAATGGAAATGCTAACGGATGATTTTCTTCACATATACTCCATGGGGAGTTCTGGGTCAGAGACAGAAAGAGAGAGAGGGAAACGCTGAGGAAAAGCAAAGGTGAATAAAGTTGAGGAGGTTATTGCATCCAGCTGTGGACAGAAGTTTAATTTAGTCTGGTTCAAAAGGAGAGAGACAAAGAGAGAGAATCAGAAAGTGAGATTTGCCCCTGGAATGATCTTAACGCTTCACTTGATTTTCACATTCCTCATAGGCATATCATACAACTTTCTGCCCAGGATTCAGCTGGGGCTATTTCTTCATTTCACTGGAGGGGCTGACTGAGTAAGAGATGGAAAGAGTGAGGGATGGAAGGAAAATATATCAGGGAGATTTACAGTGATACAAAGAGAGAGAGAGAGCAAAGGAGGGAAGAAAAGAAAGACAGAGAGAAAGGAGGGGGATGGGGTGTTGTGTTAAAAATATCTCCTACTACTGAGTGAAGAACAGTCTCAAGTATCTCAGCTCGCTTTCGGTTTTTGCTATTTTTGCAGCTTTTTCCATAATGCATGGAGGAACGAGACCTTATAAGTGGATGACAAAAAAGATGTTGGCAAATTCAATAAGACTAGTGGGATGTGAACACAACTCATACCCATCTACTATAAATAATATCCATCAATTACTCTATTTATAGATCTGTTCTATGCACACACAGAAACGAAATACAAAATATCACTTTGGATTTTTTGTTGACTATAAAAAAAGGTTTGTCACCACAAAGGTTGCAGGTTTCATACTAAAGAGCTCATTCCAGTTGGCTTTAGTGCCACTGCACCCTTGAGGTTGGCACTTAAACCCAGTTTGTTCCAAGCATACACACCATAGTAGGTGGCCTTGCATGAAAAAGGTGTAATAAATAGCCGCTAATAACCCGTCCAATCAGACATCCCCTTGAAGAGCCACTTATTAGTGTTCTTGCGCAATGGGAGCAGATCAATCTTTTTTGTGTGAGATGATTATTATTGCTGTAGTTGTGAAGCACTCTCTCCCTCTCTGGGTTGAGTAGCTGCCAAGAATTGTGAGTGCCAGCTCATTACAAGGCTGAGTCAAGATTGCTCTGGGACGCTGGCCTCAGGTAGGCTCTTGGTGGCCTGGATGTGTGTGTGTGTGTGCGGGTTTATGTGGTTTATGAGGACACAAATTTGTATAATGACATGGGTATGACATAGGTA
>JAUMHQ010000089.1:11169485-11179535 GCA_032361165.1 Enteromius paludinosus | reverse complement strand
ACCACTGTGAGGAAGGGGAGGGGGAGCTCAACTATTTTGAAATGCTTTTTTTGCGTTTGTATTTCCACTTACACAATAATGTTTTAGGTATACATACATGTACTTTTCACCATAGACAGTGTTATTTTTTTTTCATTATGATTTTAGGGAGGGACATCCCCCCAACCCCTGTGAGTCTGTAAATGTCAACAAGCTAAAAAAAAAAAAAGTTTTTTGAGATAATGCAATTTTATTAAAACTGATTTCATAAAATTGGTATCGAAAAAGGTATCGTTCAAGAACTGTTATCAAACTCAAGGTATGGGTCTCTACATTTTTTGAACGATACCCAGCCCTAATTAAAACCAATACAATTCTTTTTTATCTTCTCTTTCCTGTGTTCCCCTTCCCTTACCCTTTCCTGTTTCTTATTTATTTACTCATTCTCTCCACTTCATTGCCTCCATTTATGAATCTGCCCTGTCATGCGCATACTTTATTTATACACACACGTAAACTTATCCACACTCGTCCTAATACAAACTGCATTCAAACATGAGACTACCTTAAACTGACGCAAATTACATTATTTTAATAGGACGCTCAAAAATTGTTTTGTCAAAGACTATGTTTATCAATGCCCACTCACATTTAAATACATGAAATGAAAAATGGATTGACAAATAGCTTAAAGTAGTGTTGGCTCTGCTTGCCCACTCCCCTCCAACTTATTTTTGCACCTAGTGATGATGATGATGGATTGTGGCGTTTCTCACTAGATGCTAATTACACAAACAGTGGTTCAAGGTCTAACAGCATTGACAGTGACAGCAACAGTGAAAATGTTAGTAGTACAGGGTTCAAGGTCAGCAAGCTTAAATATGCAATTATGCAGCCATGCAATAACCAATACAGCTGTTCCAAGTTAATTTACATCAACACATATAAATGAAAACTTAGAGACTTAGACTAAGTCTTTCCATTCTCCTTTACCAACCCGTTCTTAATCATACTGTGCAGTGCCTTCACCATACTGTGTTTTTATTGGGATGTTTAGACCTCTCGAATTCTCATTCTTTCTCTTTCTAAAAGCAGGAGCTCCAATTAAGGCCTGCATGAATAGGCAGCAGTGTGGGAGAACAGAGAGACAGCTGGCAGAAAGCCGGCTGGCTGCAGTGAGCTGGTGTTGTATGCTCTGCACTTTGTTTGCTGGTCTGTCTCCTAAACCCCAGCCAAGAGATTGGCCAGGACTCTCACAAAAATATATACAAAAATGTGCACACACACACACACACACACTCACGTATTCAGATATAAGGGATATGCACCGTTTAGAACTGAATCGAGAATTTAAATGTCAAATTAGCTGCTGTGTTTGAAATTAGTGGAATTTAAAAGTAATGATATTCAAAAATGAATTCACATAACTGTTGCAAGTGTTTTTCAGTTCACTTTTCAGTATTATTACCCATAAACAGGTCCTCATACACATACCATTTAGGGTATTTTTAGAAACATTAGATCAGTTTGATAATAAACCCTTTAATGATAAATTACTATGCTTGCATAAATTAGAATTTATTATTTTAAATGTTTCTCATTTAATAAATTAATCAAATGAAAATTTACACAGAATTTGACTGTTAAGTTATCTGCAAGGATACATTATACATTGTAACAATAGATTCTATTTCAAATGAATGCTT
The DNA here is from genome assembly GCA_032361165.1 of Enteromius paludinosus. NCBI lineage: Eukaryota > Metazoa > Chordata > Actinopteri > Cypriniformes > Cyprinidae > Enteromius > Enteromius paludinosus. The sequence goes on along the minus strand of JAUMHQ010000089.1, from coordinate 11,177,850 downwards.
TTCTTTTGAACATAATATTCATAAAATAATCTTAAATTATTAGCCAGAAAAGATAACTTTGTAAAATATATGCAAATTTTAAACTGTAATAATATTTAACTATATATATATATATATTTTTTTTTTTTTTTTTAAATCAAATAAATTCAGCCTTGATGGCCGTAAGAGATTTATGTAAAACATTTTTAATAAAAATCAATCAGTCTATAAATATCCATTTTGAAATGGAGCCAAAAATACAGCTTAATTCAACAAATTTAAGTTCCGGTTATTACAATTTAACATCCTGTGGGATGTGGTCAATAAAATGAACTTAAAGAAGACACAAATGCACATTTAAATACACATCATTCATAGACATATATACTGTATATATATACATACCATCAACTGATGGGAAAAGTGGGGCCTCCCACAATCCCTCTCACCAGAACTCCACATCCTTCGCATACTGTACTTAAACTGATGCACCTCAGCTGAACACTCCTTCTCAGACCCTATAAATCTATGCGCTAAGATGTCCTGAGGAGGATTTTCAGGATTTTCAAAGATTAGTGAGGAGATATTTAAACATATAGATTTATCCAATGTAAACACAATCCTTCTTACCATCTAGACATGCAACAGTCCATTCAACCACAAATTAATGCAGAGGTTATGTAAGGCATATCTGTTTTAAATTACAGTACACACAGACTCCACAGACTCCAACTACACTGCTCAAAAAATAAAGTGAACACTAAAATAACACATCCTAGATTTTCGTTCCTAGACGTTCTCGACGGCGTCTCCAGACTCTGTCACTGTGCTCTTCACAGATGAAAGCAGGTTCACAATGAGCACATGAGCACCAGTGGCGAATTTGCCAATTTTGGTGTTCTCTGGCAAATGCCAAACGTCCTGCACAGTGTTGGGCTGTAAGCGTAACTCCCACCTGTGGTCGTCGGGCCCTCATACCACCCTCATGAAGTCTGTTTCTGACCATTTGAGCAGACACATGTACATTTGTGGCCTGCTGGAGTTTATTTTGCAGGGCTCTGGCAGTGCTCCTCCTGTTCCTCCTTGCACAAAGGCGTTCCTGCTGCTGGGTTGTTGCCCTCCTATGGCCTCCTCCATGTCTCCTGATGTACTGGCCTGTCTCCTGATAGCGCCTCCATGCTCTGGACACCTCTTCCACCTGTTGTCTACTCCATTTGCACAACAGCATGGGAAATTGATCGTCAATCAGTGTTGCTTCCTATGTAGGCAGTTTGATTTCACAGAAGTGTGATTGACTTGGAGTGACTTGTGTTGTTTAAGTGTTCCCTTTATTTATTTTTTAACAGTGTACTTCTGCTACCATTTCCATATAAAGTCTTCTTTTACATCTTATTCCGATGACTAGAAAAACATGTATTTCCTTTTGGTCCCTTTATCTCATCCTGGTATTTCTGTTCACAAAACATTACAGTGTAGAAAGGCCATCTGTGGACCAGTTTTGTTCCCTGATACATAAAGCAGCAGATCATTAGATCTGGTCTCTGCAAAACGCTGTCTCTGTCTGCATGAATGTTGTTCTCTCAGCCCTGTAGCCAAAAGGACAATGACTCAACAATGTCAGGATACTTTTTTCTCATCTTTAGATCAAAGACCATCTCCCAAGAGCGCTGTTCATCATGAGGACTTGGCTAAGGCATTTGGGAGAAGGTGTAGCAACCTCTGCTCTGATTAACGGCCAACAAAGCAACAGTTAGCACCAAAGAGGCAAAACAAAACAGACCAAAGTATACCACATGACCCATCTGATTCCCAAACCCCATCCTAAACCACAGATCTTTCAACAACGGGATACACCTCACCCAACAGTAACCATATATCAACATCCAGTGGACCAACACAACGGCAAGAAATATACAAACAGCCCTACAGCTTTACGATGTTCCTGACACAAGCTTAAACTGTTCTAGGAGCTGATTGAGAGGATGATGGCTGATGGTTGCTGGGCGTGAATGTTTGGCTTCTGGCCTAGAGGCCAGCAGTTTATCAATGTGTCTCCTGCTCTGGAGAATTAAATTGAGAAAGAGTTGGTGCTCCTTAAAAGCAGGGTAAGCGATTTTTTCAAAAAAGCTTTAGAAAACAGAGTCGGTGCCGAGTACCCAAACAAACTTGTAGCCAATCAGCAGTAAGGGGTGTGTATACTAATGATGTGAAAGAGAGCGTTCATTGAACAGCCGACCTAAGCAACAGAAAGATAAAAAACAAAAAAGGAAAATATCAGCAGAACGAAAAGGCATGAAGTAGGACCCGTGTAAATATCGTATCAGCTTTTCAGCGCTGGAGAGAACTCAAGGAGCAAAAAGGCCTGCAATTGGACGCCGAGGTTGCTTTGGTTCTTCTCGATTGGTGAGTGTCTACACTGGATGCCGCGCCACAGCATCATTGATTATAATGACAATAGTATTTTGTCATGCCGCTTGTGTCTCATGGCTTCCAGAAATCACTTACCCTGCCTTTAACAACTCTTGTTATATAATTGAGTAAAAATATTATTAAAAATATAAAATCATTAAACTAGAAAGGCAAAGACTGACTAGATAAACATTAAATGTTGGCTTGACAACACCAAATCAAATGTTTTAAAATTAAAATTCTTGAAGTTCATAGGCTTTAAGGGCAGAGAACAGTAGCACAATAGACAGGGTACGAAAAATAGAATGACAGAACTATAGAGAGAATAACAGCTAATGGGCATCATAGATTTTAATATATAATAATTCGAATTATCCCTGTGATACATTTTCAGAATTTTCAGCAACCACTCCAGTCTTTAGTGTCACATGATGCTTCAGAAATCCTTCTAATATGCTGAAAAACTTGTGCTGCTTAATATGTTTGTGAAAACTGCTCAAATACATATTTGATGCTTTTGGGACAGCACTTAATTGAAATAGTCACCTTTGATTAATTAACATATTCTGGGTAAATAAAAGTATCAATTTCTTTTAAGACAAAAACTGATTCTGACAGAATGACAGAACATTATCAGACAGAATAATAACGAGAACTAAAACAACCAAATGATATACTCTATACATTTTTCTAGGCCAAATATGGAAGGACTTCCCAAAATACATTACCTCTGACTTATTTTAATTTAATAAATGTCTAATCCTGTTATTTCCACTCAATTTTTCTATGGGGTGTGGCCAACTATTTCTCATGAATTTAAAGGATGTTGCTACTTCAGTTCTGAAGTCTGGAAGTTAGGTTGAATAACAGACACACTGTAGCAATAAATGTCAATGTTTATGTTCTAATAAAGGTATGACATGCATTAAATCTGCTCAATAAAACATATAGACGTGAAAACACACACACACACTGGGAAAGCCTGAGGCAACCACCACCAATTTTCCCCAGTGTGGCAGTGCAGCAAAAGCAGTGCAGTCTTTTGGTAACAAAAGACCTTTTAAGGTTGGGTCTCGCTTAGCCTATGGGTCTCTTGGGAATTCTGACTCCACATTCCCCCAGCTGTGTGTTGTTGTTGTTTTAGTCTATACGGAATACGTGGAAAGGGGGTCTTTATAATGGGCCAACTTATGAATGGATGAACATTTCTTGCAGAACAAACCATATATACGTGCGTTTGTGTGTGTGTGTGTATGTATATATATAGAGACAATTTTTGAGATACGCTGTTACATAATGTTTTGTGTCGCATTTCAGCACCCCAAAAAAATCAGTTTGCACAGCAGGCATCTTCTACTGCAGTGATGAAAGCATGATTTTTTCCTGAATGCAAGAGAAAGCAACACATGACAGAGCCAAACAGCTTTGCTGTAACTAAATAATAAATGAAGAAAATGAAGAAAACAATTTTAGACAAAAAAATACTGCGCAAGGGTTATGAGACTCAATCTTGAATGCAAATGACCCACTAAAGTGAAAACTTATAAACAACAAATAATTCTCAGTGCCCTTTAATATTAAAAGGTGAAATATTTCTCCACATGAAAAATTGAAAGCAAATATATCTCAGCTCTGGGATCTGATTATGCCACTCACATGATCTGAGGCCCAGGAATTTGTACATGTACAGTATGAGCCAGTCACCTTGGAAAAATGCTCTTGCTGCATCCATTTGTTGTGGATTTCCAGCATTCAGCGACATACATATTGTTTTGAACATTTGTGTCATCATCCAGTCAACCATGTTATGAAAGAGCAACATGACCCGTTTAAAGAGTCCTAGAGTGGAAAGTGAAGCTTGTGGATTTAGTGAAGACTTAAGGACTTCTATCCAACGAAATGTCCTGAATGGACTGCCGGACATAAGCTTTTGGTAAGGAAGAGAAGAAAAAGGAGTAAAAAGAAAAAAAATGTGTGCAAGCTACACGTCTGCATGCGATTTTGTGAATGCTGGCACTGTCCCGTGATTCCACTGAAGCTGCTAAACGGCATCTTGTTTCTAATCTTTAACAGATGGGTGATCTCCTGTGCCTCTAGCTCTTCTAGTACTGCAGGGGCCTCTTTAGCCATAGACAAAGCAAGGAATGGAAATTTCACTTATTGATGGGGAACTGAAAAGTATTAACTTGAAGAGACTGCATCTTACAGAATAGCTAAAGTTCTTCTGAGAACTTATTTGGTTAAACAATTAAAGCAACAGTTGACCCAAAAATAAAAAATTGTGTCATTGTTAACTCACCTTCATGTCGTTCCAAATCTACTAGAATTTCTTCTGTGAAACACAAAAGGAGACAAATGAATCATGTTTTTCATTTGCCGTTTTCAACAGGATTCAAATGAGAAACGTTTAAGAATATATATATATATATATGTTTATGGATGTCAGAAAATTTCTATTTCAGCAAATTTCATATTTGAATGAACTATAGTTTTTAATTCTTATCTCTTGAAGCTTACGTGCATACGTGAGAGAAACAGTGATATCTAATTTGTGAACAAAATTATATTGATTTAAATCTTATGAATTAATCAGTGAGCAAAACCAGTCTTAATGATTCACTGATTCAATTGGACGGTGCTTGATTTGCATTGTTATCATAAGCAGATCAGAGACCATTGGTGCCAATGCTTTCTACGATTTACTGAAGCTTATGATGCCTTTGGGAAACACAGCTCTGGTTACTTAATTCATTTTGAATGAGATACCATATAATCGGTTCACTGGAGACAAGACTGTCTGTGAACGGTGTGCTCTGAAACTACTGTACAGCTGCAGAAGACTTGTAATTTAGAGCAGGGTGTTATGAATTTTGTGACACACAATGCTGCTTTTACTTCCTTTTTTGAAGCTCAAGTCCTCAGTCAGTGTGCTGCAATCTCTTCAGAACTTCTCTTGTGTTTCAAGAATGTTATAAAGGTTTAGAATGACATAATGGTGAATACATGACATGCAAAACACGTCTTAGGGTGAACTATGCTGTTGAGAATAAGTCGTTTCGGTCATCGCTTGTGAATTTTGGTTTACAGATTTTAGTTTTCATTCACGCCACTGAAGTAAACAAAATGAATAAACTTGCATAAGGAAGCAACCCTGAATAAATGGGCACCGGTGCTTGCTCTTGGTATGTCTTAAACTAATATTTAGAAGCTACAGCTTTGACACTTCAATTCTTCTAAGCAGTCTCATTTACAACAAACATCCTAGGGCTCCTTGCTTTCCTATACACTGCGTCCTGAAAATTTAGTGATCTGGCTACATGTCACATACCTCAGTATTCAGCACCCATCCCACTACAAAGCTCTTTTTTGTTGTGAGGAACTCAAATTAATGCATTTTACTCCAAATAATCATAGCTACAACAAGTGTTGCACTTTCCTGATAGTGGCCAAAATCAGGCGAGTACGGTTTCCCCATCTGGAAGCTGTTCAGAGCAGCTTTGTCATCCAGTTTTCGTCATGGAAGATTAGAAAAGATTGTTTCCTCTCTACAACTTGATTAAATAAGTCTGATTATCAGTTCAGGCAGTAGTTACAGGGTGTGGTTCATTAACCACCTGTTTAGACCTGTGACGGAGCCGATCTGATAACAGCTCTGTTACCTGAACTACCTACACCCAACATAAACTCACTCCCATCCAAAACACATCATTAGCCTTATTTACCCCTTCATACTTCCATTGTTGGACTGCAGTTAAAATAATGATACATACAAAAAGTGGCATTTTCCTGCTGTAATTGCATCCAGCTGTCAACAAATATATAGAACGAGCAGACCATGCTAATACACACAGCACCCCTCAACATATTTAAACCAAAAAAATAATGAGTTACTTACATGTTAGACATAATACTGTCTGAATATGTCTAGTTTTGCGAGTAAACAAAACCAGCATCGATGCATATCTTCAAGCAAAACACATACTGGAGTTAGTTTCCTGAATGTAGCATGCTCCAAAGAATCTGTTGAATGAACGATTCAACGACTCACTCATGTCAGTTGTTTCGTTTCGAAATGAATCAGTTTGTTTCAAGAAATTCAGTGAGTTACTCATAATATACAGTTACTTGTCACCACCTACTGGCATTGTTGTTAAAGTGTAGTTTTAAGGAAAAAGTAAAATGCAGTTAAACTAATAGGCTACGTGTGTTTTATCTACTCGAATAAGGTCAACGTGTTGTTTTAGATGTGAAAAAGAAACAATAGTGCATCTATTAGTATTTATTTATTTATAAATAAAGCCAGACATTAAATATTGCACATTACATTATACATTATTAGTGTTATTTAAGTGTGTTTTTGTTTGTTTATTCGTTTTTTTACAGTAGATGCTACATCTTCATCAAGGATTCAAAGATTTCCAGATTATGGGCTGGAGAAACTAAGAAACATCCAAGTAGTGACAAGCATTCGATGAGTGTTTTCAAACAGGTTGCTTATACACCCCGTCTTCCATTGGACAGACAAACAGGTAGCCATTGGTTCATCCACTGATAGCCTACTAATATACTGCTAATGGAACAGTCAATCAAACAGATGAATGTTTTGATAGTGCCAGTGTTTACGCTTTTCAGGGAAAGCAAACTATGGCCTTTAAATCTTAGGTGAAGCCCATGCTGAAACCATTATAACTTAATGTGAGCGCCCAAAACATGCTGATAGTGTTAACTGAACTTGTAAATATTTGGCAAACCCTAAACACTGTAGGCCAGAATGTTTGTTTGTACTATGGTTTGAGTGCAGCAGAAAGACGCCTTTTTCAGCCCAAAATAAGGACATCACTCTGTCACTGAGCAAATTGTGGAGATCAAAACAACTCCTGATATTACATGTGGCAGAAGTGAGGTGTAGTCCAAACAGAAATGATAGCTGCTTTATACAGGAACATGGCCTTACATCAACATCAACACTGGCATATACTTTTTTGTTATTGAAGGTCAAAATTGCACCAAGTCAATCTTCAAACTCCATGTTCTTATATATATATATATATATATATATAAACGCCTTGGCTCCATATCCATCACGTTGGAGTTGATCACTGGCAACTTTTGTTGTGTATGATTAACCTGCTAATAGTCGAGTCAAACAACATTTGACCTAATATGGTTGTTGTGTCTTACTTGCTCTGTCTCTTCTTTGTACTCTTTCCAGGCTGTCCCGGGACATATCATCCCAATTCAGTCCCTCTGTTTCCCATGGGCGTTGTTTTCCTGTTTTCTGTTCCTGTGCCACACTCAAGTGCTCAATACCCTCGGAGCTCTACAACCAAAGATGGACAGTCACAAATTATACTTAAAATGTATATTTTCTGCAGTAAATACAAACTTTCACGATGGAAGATTTGAAATTCAAACGTTTCATGATATTTGTGACCCTGTCTGTGAAATCCAGGCTAAAGTCTCAAAACCTAATTATGAGACAAGCATCAAATTTTGATTTGAACCAATTGAAGAAACTATGATTTCATCCTTTGACATGGACTTAATCAGTCAATGTTAAAGATATCAAGGTTGCATTTTCACAGAATGGTCTTTAACTTTTGATTTTAGAAAACTGCGTCACAAAAGAATGAATTTGAGCTGGGTTTTCACAGCCGGGGTCATATTTATTTAATTATTTATAGATTTAATTTATTATTTAATATTTGCACACACATAATAGTTAAAGAATGTTTAAACATGTTTAACAAAACATGTTTTTTTCAAAAAAAGGTTCTAAACTCTCACAAAGGCTGCATTTATATATTTAATTATCAAAAATACAATAAACAATACAGCCATACTGTGCTACTGTGAAATACTAAAATTGTAAAAACTGTTTAAATATTTGCACCTGTAATATATTTTAAAATGTAATTTATTCCTGTGATGGTAAATATTTTCAGCAGTCTTTACTTCAGTCTTCAGTGTCACATGA
>JAUMHQ010000089.1:11126720-11160226 GCA_032361165.1 Enteromius paludinosus | reverse complement strand
CAAAGCGTGTTCAACGCAGTGTCTCGTTCCTTCAAGGAACATGGGTTATATTCATAACCCTGAGACGTTTTCAAGCAAAACCTAATATTTTTGTGGATGTTGTTGTGAGAGAATAACGGTGGATGGAGTTTATCAAAGGAGGAAGTGTCATAATGGATTATAGTCTCTTCCCCACAGTGTTATTATGCCTCTTGGATATTTTGGCCAGAAGTGTAAAGTTAAAATAACTTTTTACAAACATGCATTAACTGGTGGACCGGAGTCATATAGATTAGGCAACTTGTGGACTGTGTATTGTGATGTGTTTATCAGCTGTTTTTCTGACACCACTCAGTACCTGCAGAGAATCAGTTGAAGAGCAAGTGATAATGCTGAATTTCCCCTGTTCCAATGAAAACAAACATTTACATCTTGGATGGCTTGAAGGTGAATAAATACAACAAGTGTTTATGTTTGGTTGAACTGTCCCTTTAAGTGCCTTCCACAATTGCTTGCTCATAGACTTCCAAGTGGGAAGTAGAAATGGCCTTAACTAAGATGATTTTGATTAGTCAAGAGTCAGGCTTTGGCTGACACACAAGCAGACACATTACTCATGAGGTTAAAGTTTGACTAACTGTATCTGCTCTCCTGAACCATTAGCGCAATCTGCTCTTTCCAAACCATTTACAGAATTGCACCAGTGTTCAGTTCAGCATATTATTCTCATTAAAAGTCCACATTAGTAGAAAGTCAGAATATCAATGTGTTATGCTTGACTTGTGAAATGATTACTCATTTTGCAGTATGTTTAGTTTGGCACACGCTTACTGACCTTGTTTTTAACATTCCTTTGAATATTTTCAGAAAGCCTGAACAAAAGTTCATAGGCTCCTTCTCATTCACATTCATCATGTTTGTTGGTGAAACTTTGTGCTTTGTAAGTTCCGGCTTCAATCATATTAAATAATAGTAGCTATGTTCTCCTGTTATCCTCTACCTATTAATAGTTTCCTCCCAGATATAGCTGTAGTGAAGACACTGAGCCTGTTACAGCATGGTTGAGTAAAGTTGTGCAGATTACCATCTGTCAATCACAACACCGTTCACCTCAGGTGAGACTCTTCATCCCGTTCAGCCCAAAACCACTCTCTGACTGAGATGTGCCACTGTGCCACCTGTTCAAACAAAGTGATCACATTTTAGAAATTAAATCAAATCATATTTTAATTATATTTAAACTCTAGAATTAAGTCCTAAAAAGCCACAAATGGCTACAAAAATATCCCTATACACTAATAACAATGCAATAGAAGAATCATTTTTGGTTCCCAAAAGAAGCTTGAGTTTCTTTTCTCAGTATGAAGAGCATTTGAAAAACCTAAAGAACCTTCTTCCACTATAAAGAACATTTTGTGCAGTGGAAAGTTTCTATGGATGTTAATGTTTCTTCATAGAACCATCGTTGTCAATTTTTTGTTCCTTGGGGAAAAAAAGATACGAATGTAGTACGTTAGTGGGTAAGTATTAGATACATTTTCCAGTATTTTGCTAGTAGTTCAGAAATTTCCCAGTTTAAAGAAAAAAAAAAGCTAAACATTAAAAACAATAATGTTTGTGAATTGTATAGTCATTACAGAACCCTTCAAGTGCAAACTTTTCACATCCCTGAAAACCTTGCTCTAAGAATGAGAAAACAAGATCACATGTTGCCACATACAGTATGTGATTGGCAAGCTTTTATTTTCCCTTTAAGCATAAACCTCTGAAAGTTGTTTTGAAAATGTAGCATTGTAATATTGTTTGCTTTTGATCTGTTTTTCTGATCTTGTACATTAAAAATAAATTATTTTGTCAAAATTCTTTGCTATTATATTTTACTATTGAACTATGTAATATGTCTTTTCATAAAAAAATTTTGTATGCTCAAAGCATGGTTTTAGTTTGGCTTTTATCTTTATCATTGCAGATTCCAGGGAGGGAGTGGCGAGGATGCAGATGATGATGAAGTGCCTGCTGAGCGTGTGAGTCCTGGCTCGTGCTGGCCAGATGGCTGAGGTTAATGTCACAGTGCAGGAGGATCCAAATCTGGGCTCTGGTCCAGATGAGGATGCCTCTGAGTTGTCAGTTTCTGAGAATGATTCAGATTCTGGGAGTGTGCTGTCAGATGACTCCGTGCTCCCTGACTATGAGCGGGAAGATGCCAGTGGAGGCTCTGCCAACACCTTGTATCAAGCCTGTGCCAAGAACAATGCGGCTGCCCTCCGCAGAGTTCTGGAGAGAGGTGTTACAAGAGAAGAAGTCATGGAACTAGACATAAATGGCAGGGTAGGGAACCTGATAACCTTATAACCCATAAAGCATCATCTGTATGACAGAAATTTGGCAGAAGAGATGGTTTACATCATTTTCTATGCTGACAAATCCCCTTCTTGTTCTCTGATAGAACGGTCTGATGGTGTCAGTCTCAAAAGGCTTTGTGGATCTGGTGTATGGACTCAATCAGTGCCCATTTCTGGATATCAATCATCAGGATAATGACGGAAACACTGCACTTATGATCGCTGCACAGGCCGGTAGGCTCTTTAGCTGTTCAAATAAATAAATAAATAGTTATAAGGTACAAAGGACTCAATTCCTACTTTCAAAAATTGCAGGTTTCGTAATCATCCTCACCTACATCCTAAATTACTTCAGTGGTGTGGACATGGAGCTCCGGGACAACCGAGGCTTCACCGCACTCCTCAAGGCAGTCATGCAGGGCAGCAATGACTGCGTGGCTTCACTGCTCATGGCTGGTACGTTATATTTTAGGACTGTAATAATTAGTTCAGGTAGCTTTCAAGGTAGTTTTTTTTTTTTTCTTCATCTTGGAGATGTTGCCACAGTTCTTCTGGATTGAGTCTGTCTCAGTTTGTTCTGTTACTTCACGTGATTCCAGACAGACTGGATGATGATCAGATCAGATCTCTGTGTGAGGCACTGGCTGTTGTCAGACAATAATCTCACTCCATTATTACAATTAATGACAAAAATAATGTTTGAAATGTAAACTGATATTTCCAACTGACACTCTACCGCAAAAGATAGAAATAATCCACTTAAAACCATTTTTTGTTGATGAATATAATAGTGGCCTAAGACTTTTGCACAATACTGTGTATATATTTATATGTAGTAAGCGATGTAAAAAACTTGAGAAACAGTAGCACAGGGATGTGGTGACACGACGCAAGTGTGAGCAGGTTTAAAAGACGAACCTGAGGACATTTTCTTTTCTGACCCATCGGATAATTGTTTATCCCTTTGCAGCGAGTAATGGATTAGCCATGTGTGCACTTACCGGTGATTATTTTAGACGTGACAATTTACCAAACTTGCTGTACCTACAGTGCAGGTAGTCAAAATGTCAGTAGGTCTTTCATTTACCTTAATACGATCATTTCAGCATTCTTTGCGATAATGATGTTATCACTTGCTTTTTAATGAAGTGGTTTTAAATTGTATTGCATTTGTTATGACACAGGACAAGTAATACTGGTTACTTAACACAAGTTGGACAAGCTAATAATAATAATACATTTACTTAATTACTATATAATTTGATCAAGAATCCCATTTAATAATTTAATAAAATAGCATGATTTCTTCAAATACTTGAAAGATAATAAATGTCTCTTCCTCAAAAATCATGTAAATGTGTTTTGCTCCGCTTGAACAGAGATATGTTAAGGTTGACATTTTTATTTGACACTTGGGTTGGTTAATCTGATTTTACATTAAATTTAATTCATTTTAAAAGCAGAAATGCAACGTCCTCTAAGAATAGATACTGAAGTTATACCCAAAGTCGCCACTTGGCGGGGTCAAAACTACTGCTTATGTTTTACTAGTTCTACAACCACGTTCACACTTAATGCATTTGATAGTTAGGTAACTATAGCCACAAATTCAACTCAGCTCAACTTCTTATTAACTTCAATTGTAAACAGAGTTATAAAGCTTAAAAAATATGAATAACCATGATGTTTTTATAAAACAAAGGACTTTCAGACAATCTTCAAAAATTGACAGCAATTTTTCACAACATATCATAAGCATACCTTTGTTCTTAGGTAGAATGGACTTTTAGTGTGTAAGTTATAAGAAAAAAAATGTAGTATGGTCTTTTTATGTCTCTCCTTTGCTAGGAGCTGACATTAATGTTGTGGATGCTGCACGGGGGAAGGATATACGAGAATGGGCTATGAAGACAGGTCGCTTTGAGACATTAAACAGACTTAGACGGCTGAACAGCAGGCCTCAGGCTGAACAGTTCTGTGAAAAATATGTCCCAGAGTGGCCAGACCTGAAGGAACTAGTGGCCAAGGCCACAGCCACAAAAAGCACAGGACAGAAAGTCGCCCATCGCCTGAAGTCCACGTTCACCTTTAATTTTCCACATGACCCCCAGGACAATGGCATCATGGATCATATGGTGCGCATAACCACAAGCATCCACAGTCCCTTGGTGGTCACCGGATGCCATCCTCTGTGTCCATCGAGCCCTCCGGAGATTGGAAAGAGACGCTTGGCTGTGCCTGAACTGATGCAGATGAGCCCTGGTAAAAAGCTTGAGGAGCATGTGATGCGACACAGCAATGGCTCCATCTCTGTCGCATCTACCTCAGCCTCTTCTGTGTCGCTGGGCTCGTGCTGCTCAGACTCGGAAAGGAGAGGCAGCGTGCTTTCCATGGCCTCCAATGGAGTCCGCAAATTTGTCCCGCGCAGCATGGCCCGCCGCAACAGCGTGTTTCCCATCGGCTGCGTTCCCCAAATCAAAGTGACCAAGTCTGGAGAGCCAACGCCCAGGAAGGAGAAAAAGAATAAGCTTACCAAAGGTTACTTAGAGCCACCAATATGGAAGTATAAGGAGGCTAAAGAGGAGAAGAAAAGAGAGAAGAAAAAGGAAAAAGCAGAAAAAGAGAAAATGGATAAAGGAGCCAAGAAAAAAGCTAAGAAATGAACAAACTGCCAACAGGTTGCCATGATGCTCTCCGACTTGACTGTCACCATTCTAGTCCGTTCATATCGGTTTCAGGAGTTAAAAGGGAAATGGATCTTGCTTTTCACTTTGTCCTTTTAAATGAATGGACAGCAGGACAAATTGATTCATTTATATAATCTCAACACGATAAATACCTCTCCAACAACCAGTAGGCCTATATTTACATCCATTTTGAATATTTTCACCTGTTTTTCATTTCTGATGTTTCGGGTCTTCTTCTTTAAGCCCGCAATACTTAATGTGGTTGCTAAGGGAACATTTTTATATATACATTTAAGGTACACTAACGGCCCGAAGCTTGAGTTCAGAGTGATTTATCAGTTTTAATGTGTTTGAAAGTCTCATATATTCACCAAGCATGGATGCATTCAATACAGTAAAAGCAGAAATGTTATGAAATAATATCACAAGATAAAGTAACCCTTTTCTATTTTATAATATTTTTAAAATGTAATTAATTCCTGTGATGGAAAAGATGGATTTTCAGCAGCGTTTACTCAAGTCTTTAGTGTCACATGATCCTTTAAAAATCATAATAATACGCTAGTTTGGTTCAAAAGCGAAGCTCATTATTATTTCAACATTATCAAAGTCAGGCTTTTCAATACTTTTGTGGAAACTTCTTTTATTTCAGTATTCCTTGATAAATAGGAAGTAGAGAACAGCATTCATTTCAAATAGAAATCCTTTATTACATTATAAAAGTCTTTAATGTTGCGTCTGATCAAATTAAAGGATCCTCAATGAATGAAGGTATAGTTTACTTAAAATAAAAAAAGAAAGAAAGAAATCCTACTGACCCCAAACTTTTAAATGGGAGTGTATCTGTCCCTGTACTGTTAGCGTCATTTGTCTGCATTATACTATTCTGCAAGCACTTTAATATTCAGGCAAAAGGAAAGTTATACACTTTATCTTTCCTCTTTGCCTGTATGCAATTACTTTTGAAATTCAAAGGATGCATGAATTTGTTCATTATTTTGTGTTTTGTGTCTCAGGGAAAGCACGTATTTTGTACATTATAAAGTCAGGCACTAAAATGATCCTTTGAAAAGAAATATCTATACAACAGTCGTTTAATTTTTATTGTTGTTGTTATTGGTGCATGCATGATTATTCTTTAGTCTGCAATACGGAAACTGTTCTGTACATTGCACCAGCCAACATGTTATGTGTTGCTGTTTGCTTTGATTGACTATACATTGTTTGTGATATTCTAGTTAGATAAAACATATAAAAAAAAAAAAAAAGAGACTAATTCAATAAAGTTTAAACACAAATGTGTGCCACATGTTATTCTGCACTAATTTGGTTCCACGACTGGAAGTTTTAAACCAATCACTAAGCTTAAGGCAAGGCTATAACTGAAGCAGTAAGGTCAAAACACAAAGGAGGACAAGTGGACTTGAAATAAATCCACTACTTGTGCCAACCTTACGTAACTGATCAGATCTTCGCTTTGAAGTGAGGTAAAGCCATGAAAACCAAATTACAGGCCAAGCGAAACTTTTCGAGGACACAGCAGTTTGTTTTTAGTATCATGTCCTGCTGTTCCTTTTCTGAATGGGGAATGTGCTGAAATAAAATGCAGAAGCTGATTTGCAACTGAAAATATGTCAGCAGCATGAGTGCCTGGTGGACCTTATTTAAGGTAGATGCCATTTTTAAATGAATGTGCATCAAAGAAAAACTGTGATGGATAAAAATACTACTGGCATAACAGATTTGGAGAAGTTTAGCACTGCGTCACTTTTCTCACCTCTTTAGTAAGTGGGTGTCACCAGAATTAGCGTCCAAACAGCACACAATGCAAAAACATCACAATAATCTACAAGTAATCCAAATGACTCTAGTCTAGTGAAAAGCTGTGCATTTATAAGAAACTAATCAATCAAGGCATTTTTCATTTCAACCATAAATTCTGGTGAAATACCAGAGCAGAATCTATAACAACGCTTAATTTAGTTAAAAACTCCAACTTCTATTGCCCTCAGAATCCATCAGCATATTAGTTTTTAACAGTTTCATTTGTTTGATTGGTGCATATTCCTCTTCTGATTCAGACCAGACCCCTTTTTCATTGGAGAACACATTGCTGGAAGCAGTGATTTAAAGTTCAAAACAACTAAATAATGGCCTCTTCAATTCATGAGATGTTGAAGGGTTAGTTGATCAACTGATCTCTGAGATATTTTTGCTACATTTCTGAAACTGGATAATTTCAATTGTATTCCTGTCTAGAAAAATGGCTCTCTGATATAAAATAAAAAATCTTAATTTGTGTTCTGAAGATGAACAAAGGTCCTATGGGTTTGGAACGATATGAGGGTGAGTAATTAATGACAGAATTTTTGGGTGAAGTAACCCTTGGGTGAAGATTGACTCGAGTCGTGTGGATTACTTGTAGATTATTGTGATGTTTTTATCAGCTGTTTGGACTCTCGTTCTGACGGCACCCATTCACTTCAAAGGACCCATAAGGGATATACACTATTGCTAAAAATTATTTCTCCAAATCTTTTCCAATGATGAAACCATCTCGTCTACATTTTAGATGGAAGCAAAGTTTACTTCTGGTTGTACTATACAGGACTGCTGAACTCTCAAATGTGATCCCATTATCAGTTATTCTTTATGTGAACTATTGCATTAAGTCTTTTCAAACAAAGCATCATACATTTCAGACCTGCTAGTTCGAGAATTAATTATTCTGATTCATTTACAGAAGTGGTAAAAAGGGAAGTGGTGATGTTGTCTCGTGCCAAAAAATGTGGAAACAGTGTGTGCTGCTTTTAATAGAAGTCTGAGAAAAGACAGAATTCAAAATCACACATATCACGGGAACAGGGGGGAAAAAAATACACAAATGCTGTTCAAATAACAGTTCTTCTTCTCCTCTCCTCAGATCTGAGGAGTGCCAGCTGTGTCTAAAAACACCAGCCAAGAAAGCAGAATGAAATGGTCTCCAAAGGAAACTGCATGGACATTTCCTATCATGTGTTATGATGCAGTCTAAGTTAACATTATTCTTGGAACTAATTTCTTGATTATGTTGTAATTAAATGAAAGATGGGATTTGGGTTTCTGTCATATCTGTAGGAGCTGTCATGCTCTCTGCCTCACTGGACCATATGGGAGGCTTCAAGCTTTAGAGGGAGATGTCACCATAACCTCAGGCCGCCCTGCCCTCAGCAGTGTCCCATCAAATAAACCAACGGTCCATCTGTGTCCAATCTACTTAAAAGCAATATATGGCCTCAGGATCACCAGTTTTGCTGGTCACAATGATGTTTTTATGCACATCATTTTCAAATGTAAGATCAAAGTTCTAGTCCTAACGTGAATTTGTGCAAATTAACATACATTTGCTCATGCATATCCTGCATGTTTTAAATTTTGCCATTTAATGATTTTGACTGTGCTTTTGTGATTCTGACCAGAATTTGGTCTTATTCTTTATTTGAATGTACAGCAGTGTTCAAAGACTTTTTTTTAAGATACAACCCCATCTACAGTACGTGGTTACTGATAACCCTGTCTTATTAAACTGTGCATCGTTAAAATAGTCTTTTTCATGTTTAATTATACTGTGCTACTTAACATTACTGTATCCAAACACTTACTCGATTTATACTCATTTATAGTGTCGCAAAAGAATTTTTTAATAAATGCTGTTCTTATTAACTTTCTGTTCATCGAGGAAAAGTGTTTGTAAACTGATTTCACATTTCTAATAATACGATATGTTTTTGAGCCTCTAATCAGGATAGAAGAATGATTTCTGAACAATCACATGATGCAGAAGACCGGATGCTGAAAATTCAGCTTCGCTATCACAGTAAAAAGTTCATTTTTAAAATATATTTGAATAGAAAACAGTTATTTGACAATGTAAATGCAACAATATTGCTGTATTTTTACTGCATTTATTATTAAATAAATGCAACCGTAGCATAAGGCAACTTATTTTAAAAACATGACACAATTTTAGAACCCCAAACCTTTTAATGGTTATATATAATATTATTTCTAAATCTGAACTGAGTAACTGTCAAATATTACAATAAATGGCAAAAACGTGCATTTCCACTGAATTTCAGCTCATTATGAAAACCTTGCAATGTTTATAAACCTACAGTTTCCTTTTGGTTACCAGCTCAGATCTTTCAGATTAGGGCTACATAACCCTGAATGACAACTTCAATGATAAACAAAAATAGTTTTTTAATTAATCCATTTATTTTAAGTAAAAATGCAATAATTTGTTCATTTTCAAGTAAAAACTGAATTATGGAGATCACTTTTGCTCAGAAGGCACACGAATTCTCTATGATGTTCTATTCATAAGCAACCAGCTATGAGAGAGAGAGAAAAAAACAGACGTGGAAAAAATGAAAGGTCTTGCAGCAACAGGAAAACACAGCTATGAGAGCACATTCCAAGTGAACCCCGGTTTAGACAATGAGGGGTGGGACAAAACTGTATATTTTAAAATCTGTAATCTAACCCCTAAATCAAGAACATTGCTCAAAGTGTGCTTTACACTTATCGAGATGGAGTCGTCAGGAGTCGGTCAGGGAATGTTTATTTCCAAGCGGAAGAAGACTGTTTCTTCTTCGAGAAGCAGTTTCTTGTTTTCGGTTTATCAGCTCGAGATTTGACTGGAGATATATGCCACGACTCGATATGTTCTGCATCACGGCGATCCGCGTAACATTTCGCTTGAGGAAAAGGGACATATCGGATTGTGAGTGAATGAACACTGAACTGTAAAGAGTTTAACTGAAGAGTTTTACACCGAGAGTACCAGGATGTGGAAAAAGTTAAGGATCCAGCACATCTGGATATGAGTTGCGCCGCTGATTTCGCTATAGTCGCCGTTAGGAGATAATAGTTGTATGCTCTGATTAATGAGAGACGAGTTTCATAAACAGATGAAGTTTGATCAGTTTAATTCGTGAGTGAGCGCAAGACGAAAATCAGGTAAACCACCCTTTCTGTTTTCTAATCTCATTTTTTATCTCTCTCTCTCTCTCTCTCTGAAATTGCTCTTTTGGTTAACGTGCCGTAATTCATTAATATTTATGAATACTAGGCTATTTAGAATGTAAAGCTGATAACGTTTTGAATGAGAGGGTCATGAATAGTTGGGTCATTCCAAGAAATTGCTTAAATTATGATTATTATAAATTATGCGATGTATGCATTTGATATATGTCTTTTGTGCAAAGTAATCAACTTTTCACTAGAAATATAAACTATGAAAGGATTAAAACTAATTTATGGGTTATGGGCTTTTTTATTTTTTTTTTATTTTCCTCATTTACCTTGTCCCTAAAGTCATCTTCCACCCTGTTAGTAATCCAAAATAGACTATAATTCCAAATATGTTTTTTTGTTGTTGTTGCTGGAATCCAACTTTACAAGTGGAGGTAAATGTCAAGTCTTACTCCTACCTTTTTTACTTTTTGAAATGTTCTCCTACTTCTCACACTAAAGGCTATATTATGGAGAATGTTTGTCCAATAAAAAAAAAAAAAAACATATCTGACAAAGTTATAAAAGTTATGTTAATCTGAATAAGGTTAGAGAGCTAAACAATGATCACTCAAAAAAACTACAGCTAATTTAGCTCAAAATTGTAGAATGTGAAACTAACAGGGTGGAAATACTATTAAAATAAATAATATTTATTGCATACTGCAAATTAACCTACCTCCATAAAACCTGGTAATGTAATGTACAAAAAACTGTAGTCTATTAAATAGACTGGAGCAATGATGCTGAAGATTCAGATTTGCCAACATAAATAAATTGCATTTTAAAATGCATTTTATTTTTAAATTGCAAAAATATAAAAAAATAATAAATATTAAATGTCTCTCCCCCAAAGGCATCTAAAGGCCATCTGTTTTTTTGTTTTTTTTTTGTGTTGTTCTGAAACAATATTATACAGTTGCAGATACAAACATTATGGACTGCAAACCATGCAGGACAGTGACAGAAAGCTCATTTGCTGTTAGAACCTGTTAACTATGGTGTTCCATCCTGTTATACACCATTCCACCCTGTTGGACAAGTATTCCCTTGTCTCATTTTGTGTGTTGAAGAGCATTATAAGCATACATTTGTTTTTGAGCAGAATATTTATATTATTTTCCACCCTGTTGGCAAAAAAGTACCTGTTCCTAATTAATCAAGACACATTCTATTCATTAACAATTATTTAGTTTTTGAAGCATAAGGGACATCTTATTATTGATCATTATCATTTTACATTTACACAACAAAAATTTAGCGATTACTATGTCCCTAACAGGGTGGAATGGAATCTACCCATATTTATAATTTTTTTAAATCAGCTTGGCCAGTATGTGTTCCATATAGTTAAACATCTCACTATTTTGGTAGAATGCTAAAAACAGGGGGGGGGGGGACATAACTTTTTTTCCAAACACAGTGAAGCCCAGATGTTGCCAGATACAAGTAATGACCCAGTTGCTAAATGCTTAGTTGAGACCTCTTCCATTGTGAAGGGTCAGAAGTAACTGAAGTTTAGCAGCAATTGTATTATTTAAAGGAGAGAACCACAACAATCATAGTCTTGTTCCCCCTTTACATTGGTATTTGAGAAATGTTCTCTTTACAGGTGAGTTGATAATAGAAGATATTTAAAATAAGCATTACAGCTTGGTCATTTTTGTGTGTATGTCTAATAATAATGCAGTATCTAAGACTTGGATGATGCTGTCATATTAACAAATGTGGGCTATCACATTAGAATTAGCTACTACAAGAAATAAAATAACTTAGTTTAAGTCCCAGTATTCTGTGTAGACGTCTTCGCACGTCATATATTCCAAGAATCTTTGTTGCGCTCACTGACACAAGCAGAGCTCTAAATGAAACCCACAAATAGTTATCATGAACCGTGAGGTCAGTTCATTTATCTCTATAACTGTGAAATGCTGGCGCTTACAAATACATTGAGGCGTACCAGTCCTTTTTAACGGCAGTCAAAACAGGCAAGTTCTTACAGCTGCAAGATGGAGTCAGAGATATGCTGCTGAACGCTGAATTTCCCCTTAACTATTTTAAAATCCTAGGTCAAACTCTTGATTCATTTCTTCAGGTTAACAATACGGGCTATTATTCTTTTAGGAGGTCCTGCAGACATACTCCACCTAAGCTATTTTAAACAGGATTTTGTTCATTCCTTTAGTTGTTATCATTGTGCATGCAACCTTTTCATAGCTTAAAATGAGCTAGTGAATGCAAAGTGAATAAAATGGTTCACTGTCACTTATGCATTCCTAAAAACTTTAACCTGAAGTTTTAAAATAAAAAAGCATTTTTATATTCACCCTACCCAACAGTGTAAGTAACTTAAGGATAGTTACTATTAGAAACAGCCTTATAGTAACACAAATAAATGATAAATGCAAATATAAATAACAAAAAGCTGTGAGCAGCAAAGGGGTTTATTTTGTTTCAGAGAATGAGTCTGGAGAAAAGTGGAAGGAGCATTAGAAAGTGTACTGTTAGTTCCCATGGGTCTTTAGACTGCTCTCAGAGAGAATGCTGACAAGCAGGTCATCGAAACAGGAATTGCATTTCATCATGTTAACTTGAGGCTTTGATTCAAGACAGACACTATCTGATTTGAGAAACATCCTGGCAGCTTGGAAATACAGATCAGTGGACCCAGATAGAACAGAGCATTTCCAAAAGGGCGGGGAGGTTTTCCGCATTAAACGTGCCCCAGAGGGCCTAGCAATTATCCTTTTTTTGTGCACTAAGTGTACGTGACAAAGTTGTTTACACTGATCCACCTGCGCATACACTGGGCTTAAACGATTGCTTCTCAGACAAGTGGCTCATGCTGGAGTCTCACTGTATGTGTTTCTATATGAAGAATTAGTCTTTATCATTTCCAACAAATGTCACAGAATAAGTAGATTAAACATTCAAGGAAACCTCGCATATGTATTGCTGAAGGCAGTTTTATGAAGGGAAGGATCAATTCTGGCTCTAATTACCGATCCCTTTCAAAACATCATGGCTGACTCTGTTTTTCCATGACATCACATAAGTATATAGTATACCTACTTTAATTATAGTGTTGGGGCCACGCAAAGTGTTCTGTTGTTTTCAGCATCCTGCTGTTATATAGCGATTACAAAATGAATTTGAACACTTAGTCAGTTAAAAATGTAGTTCATGTGTAAACATTTTTTTAAATACATACATTTGTAGTTCATATGTTAAATATGTTTCATGATATTACTAGTCAAATAATTTGATAAATAATCACAAACCAGTGCTTGTTGAAAGCGGCCTTGGCCTAGAAGGCCAGCACTTCAGCATGCAGGTTTTCCCTCATCTTCATATAATAGGTTTTCACTCAGCCATTTTGCTTTCGTGACCAGTCGACTTCCAGACCTAGAGGAACAAGCAATCCAGAGTATCTGGATGGCTAGCCGGGTGCGGCCTCTGAATGGCAGGAAGTATAGCCATCAATATTTACTCTGTGTGTGCAGCAGCCAGAGTGTCTGCGAGGACCAGCGGCACAGAGGAGAGCGAGGCCTCCACTGAAGTCCTCTCCCACCCATTCTGGCTATAATTGCTACACAGACAGACTGACTGGACCCTCTCCATCTGTCATTCTTTAACTCATGACTTCCTTTGGTGCGGACAGGGGATATTGAGCTATTTTCCATTAGGGCTTTTAAAGAGATTCCAACACTACATGTCACTGTATGATTATGCCATTAAATGACTCCAGCATGGAGCGATGCCTTGTAAATGACAGATCCTCGAAGGATGGTGCAAGGGAGCATGGGATATATGCATAAGAATAAATGAAAGGAGCTGGAAGTGGGGTTTTTTACACTCTATTCCCTCTTTCCTAGACATGAAAGCTTCTGAGATGCTCGCTGTACTGTTTGTTTTGGTGTATTCAAGAAGTTACACAACTCTTGCAGGTGAGGTTATATGATTGCTGTCACACACAATTTTATGTATGCATATTTCTGTGTGTTACACGAAATCCAGCCAGGTGATGTAGATATTTATTTTCCTGAGTAGACAATAAGCCATAAGGAAGTATGTATCTTCCTGCTCTGCTTGGACTATTTTGTTAGACATAGTTGCAAACAAACTCGTTTCTTTTTTCAGATGAAGTTTTGACGAAGTAACCTCAGAGAATATATATATATATATATGAGTATATATAATCAACTACTGAAATACTGTAATGTTATTCACGCATTACATTGCTGTTTACATTGTGCCTTTCTTGTCCATAAATGAAGACAAGGACATTTTACAGTGCATATGTGAGAGCGCATATTGTCTAAACGACACCTGCACGGGCCATATCTGCTTCTACAGTACGGTCCATGAGCGGACAACCAGGGGCTGTTTTCAAACCAACGAGCAGTGCTTTGCGCCTAGAGTACCTGGAGTGTATGTCAAATGCTGCGAAACACACTTTTGCAATGCAAACCTCAGTGTGCCTGAAAAAACAGGTATGTCACTTTTTTGCTCGCTACTCGTTTCACAGTTAATATAGCGAATGATTGGTAAAATGAAACACTCTTTTGCCTTGGTTGACCTGACATTTGTAGAAGTTTGCTCTCTGCTGCCTCTTACTGTTATATTGGTGGGTATAACAGGGTTTAATTAAACTTGTGTTTCTTTAACTCAAATAGAGGTAGAAAATAATTCACCGTGATTATTCATATCCAAAATAAGTGTATGTTTACATAATATGTGTAGGTGCACTATGTATATTTACTATATATTTCAGAAAAAAAACTTATTTTTATATATTGAGTACATTCATTTATAATATAAAGTTGATGAATATGAATACAGACATGTAAATACTACAAAATATATATATATATATATACACAGAACACATACATTATTATACAATATTATTCAAATAAAAATGTTTATTTTCTATGCAATGTGATTTAATCATGATTAATAATTTGACAGCACCAAATAACCCCCTCCCCCCAAAAAAAAAAAAAAAACAACAACTAAGAAATGGCCAAAAGTATATTGATTTTTTGAAAACTGTCTTGTATTTACCCCAAATGCATGTTCTTGTCCTTTTTATGTCATGCCATTTGAACTTTAAAATGCCTTTTATTATATTATAATCATCACATCAGTTGGCTCGTAACAGTCAAATTCTGTCTCTAGCATTATATTATTATTATATTATTATATCATTGTTGTGTCTGTTTCCAGAGGAAAAGCCCAGCGGAGTGCTTCTGCTGGTGGGAGTGCCGTTGTTGGTGCTGCTGGTGTTGTCGATGGTAATCTGTGGGCTGGCGTTGTGGCTGTGTAAGAGGCGACAGCACCACCATCTGGTGGAGCACGAGACTTCCAAGCTCAGTGGAGATGACCCAACATATGGGGTAAAACACTACTGCTGGGTGTTATTCACAGCTTTTAACTAATCTCAGTATCTTCACTTCATTATTTGTAATGAGCTAGAGAAAAATCTCTGTTGTTTCTCATAGACAACAATGAGATTCAATGAAGAGAAAATGTTATCTATGAAGAAAGATACCTTTGCAATCTCAAATATGTTTAGAATGTCATAAACTGTGCTTAAGATAACAAACTTTGTAATTAAAAGAGGAGAAACATTTGAGACTAAGTCTTTTAGTTGGTTTTAGTTAGTCGGTCAGTCTTCTGAGCAGCCTCTAAGCAAACTGTTCCTTTGAGTTGTGATTCAAAGTGTGATTTTTTTTTTGTTCTTGTTGTTGTTGTTGGGACAGTAATCTAAGTGGGTGTAATTCTCCCTTTTAGGACATTTTTGATGAGTTTTGTACATCAGGCAGTGGGACCGGCCTGCCTTATCTGGTGCAGAGGACCATGGCTCGACAGATCTCTCTGGTTGAGTGTGTTGGTAAGAGAACATTACCAACAATTTTAGGATTTTACCTAGAACTTTACCGTTTTTTAAATACATGCTGTACAACACTAAATGTAATTAAGAGGGTGGTTAATACTGATTTAAATGTACCTCAAATTAAAATAGTTTAATATTGTAAATGCTACCTTATTTTAACAAACAAAAAAAAGTATACTTACAGATTAAAGATTGCACTCATTTAAATCAGATTATTATTTCTATTAATTTAATGAATATAAATATCAGAATTTATTGTGACAATATTATTTTTATTAATGTTGTCTTATAATAATAAATAATTTAATTTGAAAACTATAAAATTTAATGTAACAATATCTTATGCTTAATAATTTAATGCAAAATAATAAATAATAACTAAAACATTTATTACAACAGTATTTTAAATATGATTATCTATTAAAAATGTATAATAAAGATATAATATTATATTACAATTATATATAAAATAGATTTAAAATATAAACCTAATAACAGTGCACTGATTATAACTATTATGAATTTTTCTGCAGGTAAAGGGCGTTATGGAGAGGTATGGAGAGGCACCTGGATGGGAGAGAGTGTGGCTGTCAAGATTTTCTCTTCTCGTGATGAACAGTCCTGGTTTAGAGAGACTGAAATCTACAACACGGTCCAACTAAGGCATGAAAACATCTTGGGTAAGTTCCACCCACACTGCATTTTTCATTGCTTGTGTGGGAAGGGATTGTTCTGCGAGTACTGCTGCAGCCACAATATGTTTTGACTTACCCGACATTACACAATGTTTGATTCCGAATATAATATTTCAATGCTCTCTGTACGACAATCAGGCTTCATAGCTTCAGACATGACGTCTAAGAACTCCAGCACTCAGCTGTGGCTGGTCACGCACTTCTATGAGTTGGGCTCCCTCTATGACTTCCTGCAGTACACCACGCTGGACCCTGAGGGCTGCCTGCGCATGTGCCTGTCCATCGCCAGTGGCCTTGTGCATCTCCACACCGAGATCCTCAGTACGCAGGGCAAACCAGCCATTGCACACCGAGACCTGAAGAGCCGCAACATTCTGGTGAAGAGAAATGGCGAGTGCTGCATCGCAGACCTGGGTGAGAAATTAGAAAAAAGAGGAGTGTTTAGTATATAACTCTGCATAACACCTAGCAAACACCTAACAATCACAAGAGCACATTTGCTGTCAAATAAAACATGCTAAAACAGTCAGAACACTTAAGTAACCACATAGTATAAAACAACATAAAAATAGTACATTTAATCAACCGCATAGCAATAAATCCCAATGACTTTTTGCTTTGTTACTTTTGATATTAAACAAAGTCTCAGATTTCAAATATTGTCTATTTTAGTAATCGTAATCGTAATCGCTCAATCAGTGGTTCAACCGTGCAAAGACGGTTGTAAACAATAGCACGTTATTTTACCTCAGAAACAACATGTTCTGTGACCTTTTTTCTGCTAGAAAAAGACATGGCATTTTAATGATTTTATGCACCATATAACATTTATTTGTTATCATCATTTATAAATTAGCATTTTTACTGTTCTTCAATGTTTAATTTGTGTTTGATTAAATCCACCAACTTTTTATGACAGCCACCATTTATGTTAATAAAAAAATTGTTGGAATTATATTATTATAAAATATTGCAGAGGTTGCAGATTAATACAAATGTGTAAAGTGTCATTCACATAAACAAAATGACATGCACAATTGTGTTCTACACCTTTATCTTTGCGCTTTACTTCAGTTTTGCTGTACAACCACAAGTCGGCCCTCACAACCTCTCAGATCTGGCAGTACAACCTCAAATCCCAGCACTTTGACTTTTGCTACCCCTTTTGCAGTATACCTGTAGCAAAACTCACTTGTGCACTTGTAAATGCAAACTTGAGAGAGCAGAGCCGGGGGCGGGGCTGGGGTGGGAATGAAGTCATTTTATTGGTCGATGCCTCACCAATGAACAACGCCAGCCACAACGCAAACATTTGTAAGAATATCATTTGCACCCTTATTATTCCGGACAGTTGTTATTCAGATGAAGTATAAATATCAGTTTCAAAAAACTGATGGTGCAGGGTCACATATAAATGGTGCAAAAAATCACTAATATCATTTAATATTCTGCATGCCTGTTTAAGATTCTCACTAGATCAGTTAGTTCGTTCGCTCGCCAGTGGAAGTGCAGTTAAACTGTTCAAACAAAGCAGCCTTATTCTCTGCACTCCGAGCGTTGTTGATATTGTTGGTTGTTTTTTTCCAGGTTGGCTTAGCCAACTGTGGACTGAACGCTCGGCCCTCGGCCAAACATTTGTATGCATATGTATCAGCTATTTTTCTAAAATGCTTGGAAAATATTTTTATGAAATATCATTAGTTTTACTGGTTTTTATATATCAGTAAAAGCATAGCAATGTTGTTTAATTGGTTGGAGCCAGCCAATGAGGGGGGATGTTTTGTGTACGATGACGTCACTACACAGCAGCTTTGTTCTGGGGTATTGTCTGTGTGTGCAAATCGATAGATGCAGCTTTTCACATCAGAGCTGTGAGTATACATTTCAACTTACAAATACAAATATTAATTTTACTAGTTCTCACATTCAGATTAGCAAGCTCTCGAGTTTTGCTACTGTTTTACCTTCATACATCCTGGCCAGGATTTGCTTTGATTCAAAGTACCTTGAGAGCTTTTCGAAAACATAAGGAACCAATGTCATACATCGATTGGTCTGCACACACAAACACAGCCAGAACCTAGGAAATTTAGAAATATCGGCAAAGACACGTCTGGGAGAAATGGCATGTATGGTCACCCTACCCAAAACACTGAACCAACCACAAGAGCAACATTGCAATCGTATAAAAACTCCCTGGCAACAACCTTACAATCACAAGAGCACCTTTCAACTGCATAAACACATGCTAAAACACCATAGCACATGTGTTAACAAATAAAACCACTCTGAAACTTTTACACAACCACATAGCAACACCCTGGCAACCACCTAGCAATGCCTAAAGCACTTTTGCAACTGCATAAAAGCATGATAAACAGAACACATAAGAAACCGCGCTTTTTTAATTTTAACAAAATCATATAAAATTTCATTAAGGGTAAAATTTAAGCTGATAGCAAATACTTTTTTGTTTTTCTTTTAAAAAATAATTCTGTGTGCTCTCTTAGGCCTGGCTGTCATTCACTCCCAGTCTAATGATTATCTGGATGTGGGCAACAACCCGAGGGTGGGCACCAAGCGTTATATGGCACCAGAGGTCTTGGACGAGAGTATCCGTGTTGACGTTTTTGAGTCCTATAAACAAACTGACATCTGGGCCCTGGGTCTTGTCTTGTGGGAGATAACTCGTCGAACTATTGTAAATGGTAAGATTAACATTTAACTATTCTGTGCTCTTATGACTTGGAATTAATTTGAATTATGCTTCAAAAATTACATACAATATTGATCCCAAAAACCTTAATATGCAGAGACTTATCAAAAATAATTGGGTAACATTTCATTGCAACTTGCCTCTGAATTCTTTTGAATGCATGATCTCAGTGTTCTAACTAACTTTCGGTTTTCTGTTGCTTAGCAACAATTTTCACCATTCCAATAGATGTGATAGACTTCTCTACTTATTTTTTTCTCGTAAGTTTTTTCATCTTACTTCCCCTCTATCCCTCCCTCAGTTTTTTCTCCATGGGTACGTCTGTCTCCTCTATCCACCCACGATTAGCAGTCCAATAATTATAAACAATCTTATCTGGTGTCAGCACTCCCGCTCATGTAGTCCAGATGCGCTTGTTCTCTCTCTTTTCTCACTCTCTCTAACACACACACTCTCACTTTTTAAGAAGCATTTAATCAACCCTTTATATAATTTGTATGTACTATACACTAACTGTGAAACATTGGTCAAATGCATCTTTCTTGTAGTATAGGATATATGTATCAGTAAGAATGTTTTATGTTTTTTAAAGAAGTCTTTTCTTCACCAATAGTGCATTTATTTAACTGGTTATACAAATTGAAATGACTGTTTTTACATGAATACAAAGCTGAACTTTTAGCAGCATTAATATTATTAATATTTGAATCATTTAAAATCAATTTTACAGACTCTTAACTTTTTCAAATGTAGTGTGTAAATATGTAAGCTTCCAATTTGCATTTTTAAAACAATTCTTTATTCTGTTTTTACAAAAAAAAAAAAAAAATAGCCAGCTGCCATATGCTGCTCATATACTCCCTGGATAATTTCCAGTCATCCTCCCACAGAAGTATTAGTACTGCCAACCTTCAAACTCCCAAACCACTGTTTTATAGATATGGTCAGAAGAGACTTTCAGTCTCGGCACACATCTGCAATTTTTTTCAGGAAAAAATTCTAATGCAATGTAGTCAGCAAACGTTGACAAAAACCCATAAAATCCCTTAATTCTGTGGTTTTCTCAGGGATTGTGGAGGAGTACAGACCGCCGTTCTTTGACATGGTGCCCTCTGACCCCAGTTTCGAGGAGATGAAGAAAGTGGTGTGTGTGGACCAACACAGGCCCAGTCTCCACAATCGACTACATTCTCATCCGGTAAGATAGTCGAGCATGCCAGAGATACATACTCAGCGACTCGGAAAAGACTTGGACTCCAGTCAGACTCTACACAAGGCTTTGCTTTGACAGCTGCAATCTGGAGCAATTTGTTAGGAAAGCATTAAATGTGTGTGGGACAAAATATTCTGTCAGTCTATGATGAATCTTGTGGGCTTTAATTTTGGGCTTGCTGTAGAGAGCGTATTTATTGCATATGCAACACAGAAAATGGATAGAATTTTACATTTATCCTGCTTAATGCCATGATCTAGACAGAGAAAGGCAGCCGTTCAGCAGCAGCCACGTGAAGAGTAGCAGGCTTGCAGGCTAGTCACTAAATTTGTTGCGATTTGCACTTGAAACTACATTTTCCTTTGAGTGCATATCTCTTCTTGATAGTTTTATGTCCGCCACAAACACAAAATCCTTCCCACAGTGTATCTAACAGTACTGAAACACAAATCTGATATGACACATCAACAGAGTTCTCTCAGAATCTTGTTGCTTTGTGTGAGAAGCTGATTTGGAATTGAAGATCTGGGTCACTTTGTGTCTATTTTGGTAGTTTGATTTGCAGTCACTTGTATTCATGCATTTATAAACGAATGCAAACATGTGATCATCAGAAAATTACAAAAATAAATGATTATTTGTTTTTCTGGTTTGTTTTTATGTCAAGATTCTGTCTGCAATTGCCAAGATTATGAAAGAGTGCTGGTTCCAAAGCCCTTCAGCTCGACTCACTGCTCTGCGTGTGCGAAAGACCCTCTCCAAACTGGACCAGGACCATGACTACGACATCGATAAGCTCAAAGTGGACCTCTAGAATACACCTCCTCCCATGCATAGCCAAGGAAGTTGAATTCTAATGGACCCATATGATATATTCATCCATCTGAGAACTTTTAGACTCTTCTAATGTGCCTTTCAAGCTTCTTGTCTAAAGGCTCCACTGAACATGGCTTATCTTATCATGACATTAGTTCACTGTGGGAAGCCGAGGCCATAACTGCGCTGTTGAATGTTTCTCCTCAAATATATCGACACGAATGCTTTTCCAGGACCTGCATATTTCAAGAAGATGACACATTTGTTACTGAAATTAAAACAAGCTTGATAAACCCACCAAATTCTTTTCAGTATAGTGAGAGTGAGAAGGTTTTTTCAGGCAGGATGTGGGTCATTCCGGACTTCCTAACTGCGGTGCTTCCTGAATTTCTTAACTTCCTTAACATGACTGTAACCTAAAAAGGTTGGCACATGCTTTTGTTTGTTGCACTTTTTTTTTGTAGCGGTTCCATGAAAGACTGGACCATCTTTTTAAGAACAAGAAACGCATCACAACATGCACCAAGTAATTTTTAAAACAGAGGACATATTAAAAAAGTGCCCTTTTATAAATTGTTAAATATTTTTTACAAGTTCCAAATCAGAGCCACATTACTCTAGCTCAGTGGTCTCAAATTCAATTCCCGGAGGGTCACAGCTCTGCAGAGTTTAGCTCCAAGACCTTGATTAGTTGGATCAGGTGTGTTTGCTGAGGGTTGAAACTAAACTGTGCAATGCTGTGGCCATCCAGAAATTGAGTTTGAGACCAGTGCAGCCTAGCTGTGCTATATCTTTTTAATAATGTACAATATAATTGCTTTTTCAAGAATAATCATTAAAAAACTGTATACAAGTTCCTTTGCACAAAATGCCTATTATTATATTATTTTCACTCCAAATTATTATTATTTTAGTATTACTAAACTTCGGGACACCGAAGCAGACTTTGGCATCTTCTCTGCACCATAAGGGTCAAACTAATTTTGAGGGGGAAATAATAAAATAAAATAAAGTGAAATAATAAAATATACAGTGTATAAATCTATAAATGAATGATAATGTTTACATACAAACAAACAAATTAGTAAAATGTGTCAAATTGAGCATAAATGTTGTTTTGTCCACTGGAGGGCATCATTACTTGCTCTTTTCTCCCCCAAAGCGTTACATCGGGTTCTTGTTCCTTTTTGTCTCAGCACAGCAAACTGTGCCACAGACTGATCTGGTTAATGAATACGGTGTCACTTCAGAAGTCCTTAAGGAGACATAAGGGATCTATTTCCTTTTGCCTCAATCCATTTCTTATAAACCGTAAACAATGTGTATCCTGTCTTACAAGCCACGCAATCTAGCAATTGTTAGAATTGTTGTTCGGCATGAGAGACACTACAAGACCCGACACCCCTCGGGAACTACCAAGACACACCTCGGTGTTGTTGAACAACATTTCACGGACACAATACTGAATGCATCCTTCACTATCATGTTTCAGACAGACCTATATTTACCCGGTGCAAATAGATATCTCACGTATCTTATTCATAGAAAGGAGAATGCCAAATGGGTGTCTTTACAGTATAAATCCCTTCCTACGCACACCGACACGCAGAGAAGGCCAAAAGAGCAGATGTTCCAGTGATTGATGGATATTTATAAGATGTTTATCTCTTTTTTTTTCCTAAGCCAAAGTTTTCCTTCGGCGTGCTGCGTTTGTCTTGCTGTCAGACTGCATGGCGGAGTGAGAGGATAGGCATTGATTTCTGCCTGTCTGCCTGTTTATCTATATCTGCGCCCTCGCTATATCCATCTGTGGAGGAGCACAGAGAGGGGGCTTTGCTGGAGATAATTCCCCAACTCTGCCTGTCCGGTCAGACAGAGAGAGGTTATTTTTAACTGGCGCACAGTGGCTGAGAAGAGTATCAATGCCCTGCTCTGGTAGGCCAGACTCCTCTTTCTATCAGCTGTGACATTTTACACAGAGCGGACCCAGTACACATGCCTTTGTTGAAAACTCGGATATGAACGCCCTGCTGAAATATGTGGATTGAAAATTGAAAGATATGACCCTACTTTATAGACAATAGACAGCCAGGGGCCAGATTAGTATGCAGTCTAGCAAAGGCAAAGAGGTTAATGGTAACAATAGAGGTTTAAGACTGCAGGCCGCAACTCTTTGTGTTTGACCTTTGCGTTGAGAGCAACTTGAAAGGAATTTCACTGTAATTAGATTAGGTCTTGTACATCATTCTTTACGTACCCATACGGCTTAATGCACTAACCGAGAGTCTCCTCGTGTCATGTGGCCATTAGGAGGACAAATACTGAGTGCATCAAATGTCTCTTTATTCCTCAAAATTAAAATCACAAGTTCTCCTCTGCCCTGCTATTTAGAGGAAATAAACATCCTGAGGTCCTGGCAGAAGCCAGAGCGCTCCTATAGGAATATGCATGACTTGTTTCCCTGAAGACGCAGTTTGCTTTTTCATACTAGATGAAGTCAAGAACTTTTTTTTTTTGTAATCAGTGATTTGTTATGAGGGTCTGAGGTCTCTTAAGCTTAACCCATGCTGTGGTTTTTGTGGGAGTCCTGAATGCTTTTCGGGTTTGCTCACTGGGGTTCTGTAAGCTCTTTTGGATCACACACATCGCACAATGTGGGTCCAGCTCACAAAGGTAACTTTGGCTCCAGAGTCAAATTATTAATGCTGAGACTCTGGAGAATAGCGAACACCTCCTGCTGGATCCCTACTAAGATGTAATCAAAAAGCTGCAAATGTGTCACTGCTTTTATACAAAAAATAAAACATGTTTTCTCATTAAACAAACATTTCTGTAATAGTGAATGTGTACAGTTTCTTGAACTATGAGACAAAACATTTAAAGTTATTACATTTTTTTTTTTTCAATTGCAACACTTTTCATATGTAATATAATTTTTACATTTGTATAGTACATTTTTAAATATATTTTACTAGATAAGAAAATAAAGCTGCTGTGTTTAATAAATGTGTGATGAATATGGCTGTTTGGGAAACAACATCAGATAAATCAAAATCAGTTTAAACTATTAGATATTCATAATGAAATGGCATTATACATTAAATTGCTTTTATTTTAATATATGCACAAAACACATTGGCTTTTACCAGCATTGACCCAAATTTTGAGTGAAAGACTAATATATTTTTGCAAGTAAAAAAAAAATATGAATGATGTGTTAATGCATCCAGATCAGCCCAAAATAATTCTCTGAATTATAAAATTTGTTTGTTTGTTTTCCTGATTTGTAAACTGTTTGTCCCAGTGTTCAAGAATCAGTGTTACTTGTTTCAATTCGTCCACGTTAAAGCCACAAGCTACATTTCTGGAACATATGACGCAGAATAAATAAAACAAACCTGACGAGACCTCAACTAGAGACAGGACCATCGGGCCAATTCACAAATGAGTCCTTGTAAAGAGACATTTCACCACAACAAAGGAGCCCAGGCGTGGAGCCCTCCCCTTTAAAAGTAGTCACACCCCTTTAACCCACTATTGTCTAGCCGAGTCTGGCAGGCGGTGTATGGTTGGTTGGTTTGTGGTTGTGTTGGAAGTCTCGCTCGCTTGTCAATATCACACACAACGAATGCATTAATGCTAAGAGATGGGAATCTTGCAGTCATGCTTCCACGACGAACTGCTGTAGCGCTGCTCGCCCTGTGTGGATTAATAGCGGTCGGCGATGGTGAGTCGGGTGTTTGTGTGTGTGTCACCTCTCTCTGTGTGTATTTATTTATTTGATAGGCTGCTGGTGTGTGGAGAGAGAGTGTGGCCAGGCTGTGCTGTGCTGTGTTGTGCTGGACGGGGCAGCCTGGCGCGCATCATGGCGCTCTGTCTGGGGTTTGGAAACCAGTCTGTACCGTAAATCATTTCTTATTCATATATAACGTTAACTAGAGTTTGAATTGCGCTTCATTCGCGGCACATAATCGATGTTTGTGTGTAGCATTTTTGAGGTTCGTCTATTAGGCTAGGATTTAATCGCGTTGCTCGCTGTCCCTTTTATATTTATATGTATATATGTGTGTGTATATATATATATATATATTTATATGTATATATGCGCACACACTTCCCCAGTCCAAACAGGCCTGCTGTCCCTTACAAATAAAACGTATGCATTCAAGCTTACTAACAGCTATAAAACATTAGAGTAAATTGTGGCGTGTTCAAACCTCCAGAATTTCTCATGACTTCATATAACTGACGTCAGATGTTGCAAAACTTACATTTATAAACCTACAACGACAGCCATAACCTCCTATTCGTAAATTAATCGTGTTTCTGATTCGAGTCTTCTCAATTAATCGGTTGAACCGGGTTCACACTACGTTACCGATCTGATGGCCTATTTGTTCGCTGACTGGATCGACCACTTCAAGTCCTAGTCGAGACTCGTTGAATTAAACGAGGAACCGTCTCTTTTGAAATCGAGCATAATGTTTGTGCAGCGCATAATACCAGCTGGAACCACGTGATGACGTAAATAGCTAGAATTGTGACGTGAAATGACAGGTATTCCATTTAGAAACTCATTCTCCTCAAAGTCACTTTTAATACAAAATGTATCGGAAAGTCATCGTGAAATGTAACTCAAGATGAATTCCAGTGACTCGTTTAAAAATGACCAACATATATTTGTAGTTCCGTGTTAGATTATATCATAAATGTTGTTGACAGTACATCGTTTGCTGTGGTATACCCTGTTTACAAAACAGTCTGGTGGTGTTTCTTAACATTAATCAGCATTGTGTATTTCGACCGGCGAAAACAGTCCTTGTTGACCCCATTGCTGTAGCCAAGCCATAAGGCCTGAAATATTGCCAATTTCCTAATTTATTCACATATCTTGCTGGTTCTAGAAAACTAATGTTGTGTTTCATAACCCCTGGCAAGTACATATTTGTTGTAAAGTACGATGGGAAGCTGGTCATTCAGCAAGTTCAGACTCAAGTCAGATTTGGAGTCTGGTCCTTTGTAATGGAAATGTGGGCAATGAGCCCTATTCAGTGGCCTGTCAAGGGAGTCTGCCTTTCTTTTGTATGGCCAAACTGATGGTGGTTACATCCACAGCACAAATAAACATGTCTGTGGTTGCATGGCACAGCACGATAACAGTTTATGCTTGGAAACACTAGTGAGATTTTCTGGAAGGACCAAACTGCAAAGCCGTGTGATGTTGTTCAGAAGATTTTGAGAAGTCAACAAAGTGTAGTACGAAAACTGGGCCACATTTTGGTAGTGTGATCAACTAGAATACTAATGAGTTTGGATTTTTTGGTCTTTAAAATGTGAAATTACATTTTCCCCGTTGCGACTCGCTGTGCTCCAGACATATCACTGAAGACTGTGTAATGAAACGTAACACGGCAGGGGCCATTTTCATCGACAATTTGAGAAAGTTCAGCAATCTGTGATCTCTAATTGGTGACTCATCTTTTTCCGAGAAGCATCGCTCCCACTGTTCGCAAACGGTTGTGGTACACAAAATGCTGCCAAATGCTCTAATAGAACTTGATAGGAAATGCTAAACAGACAGATCCCACCTGTAGTACGTCTGACTGGGTCAGCTCAATGTCAGAATACAGTGAGCGGATTGTAGCACAAGAGGCGCCTTTGGGCTGCCAGTGATGGGTTTGCACAGCTGCCGGTAGTTGGACGCAGACTAGTGGAAATGAAACGGATTGGCAGCTCCATCCATGTTATGGTAATTATTCCATCGAGGTGCTGCTGAAACCAAATAATCTCGGGCGATTCTGTGTTTCAAGGCTCTGGACTTACCATTTGACTGCCTAGTTTCTCAGCAAGCATGCCGTTTGTTTTTGATAAACTGGCTTGTCGTGAGTCTTCGGGCTTCTAGATGTCTGTGTGACGCTTATCGCAGGCCTGTGTGAGAAAACAACAGCAATGTGATATGGGCACTGTGAGCTAGGCAGACAGCCGTGAGGCAGGGTGCGTCGCTTTCATCATCTTTCATTCTCTCGCACATTTTTTCTTTCCCCTTCAGACACAGACCAGACTGAAGCATTAAGTCCCTGCTCTCCCACGTTTACGTTTGGTGAAAAACTCTTCAGGAATGACACAATAAGCCATTCAAAGTTACATTTTACGAGTGACTCACTTGCTTACAAGAAATGACCATTAAATCGTTCCACTTCTCATAACAACAGCCGCAAAGAGGAAAAAGTTAGGTGAAGGAATAGGTCACCCAAATGAACATTTGCTGAAAATGTACTCACCCTCAGGTCCTCCACAATGTTTGTGAGGTTTTTCTTTGGAACAGATTTGGAGAAATGTAGCATTTCATCACTTGCTCAACAGTGGATTCTCTGCAGTGAATGGGTGCTGTCAAAAGGAGCGTCCAAACCGTTAATAAAAACATAATTCACAAATAATCCACACGAATCCAGTTCATCTATTAATGTCTTGTGAGATAAAAAGTGTTTTAAATTTTTTACTCAAATGAAAATTTCTGAATTTTCTGAATAAAGAGAGAAATATCCACAGATGAAGTATTTAGATGCAGAAACCGTTCTAAACCAGTTTTGATGTGACAGGACAACAGTGGATGGACTTTTTCACTGCGTTAATTGATGGACTGAATCACATTGATTTTTTTGTTATTTAGACTCCCATTCCGACAGTGTAGAGGATCCACTGGCAAGGCTGATGACACAATAGAGACGTTCTGAACCTCTGTTGTGAAGGCAGGAAGGAGCAGACATTTGAAGCCCTTATCGCAGGAGGGCTCCAGGTGCTTTGAGAGTGCTGTTATGGAAATGAAAGGGAGCACATTAAGCCATATTTTGCATGTGTGTGCTTGTATATAAGATCAGAGAACGGAAAGTGTAGCAAAGAAAGATCTGTGGGTTCAAGGGGAGTGTGTGTGTGTGCGAGGATGTGTAAGGGGAGGCCGGCTGCTGGGGTTGAGTCCACGGTCACAGCCGACTGAAGCTGGTCTCCGCTTCATTAATGACCTTGCTAATGACCCGAATGGCCGGCGGGCTGTACCGATTATATTGAGAGACAGACCTTTGTGTGACCTACATTATAGTGCATGTTTAGAAATGGTACGTTTAATTAATTTTTTTTTTTTTTTTCTTAAAATCATTATCTTGCAGATTTTATTTACTTAAAAATAAGGGTAATTTTGAATTGTAATAAGCTTGTTTACTCCCACATGTCATTCCAAACCTGTATAGCATTATATTTCCATCTGATATTTCCGAATTATTGTTAACACAGATCAAAAGTTCCATTTAAAAACTGTAAAAGCTGTTCTTTTGAAATTTTCCTTTAATCTAAGAATCCTGTAAAAACTGGTATGAAATTTAAGTCTGAATGAACTGTATGAATATTAAAGGAATAGTTTACCCAATATTGAACCAGGCAGTTTTGGGTCACCACTGACGTCCATAGTAGGAAAAAATATATACTATGGACGTCAATGGTGATTCCTTTAAGCTTAAAATTCATAACAAGAAATGATTATTGAGCACCTAATCAGCATATTAGAGTTATCATGTTACACAAGAGACTATAATATCTTAGGCACAACACTTTTAAATGAAAGAACTCTATTTTTTGTCACATGAAAAGGTTTGAGCCTTCTGCCCTTTAAAAGAGAAAAAAATAAAATGTAAATGTTTTCAAAAAAGAGATTTATGCCTCTGGACCAGATGAGTAATTTGACCATGAGGGTTCTGAAGAAGCTCCCCTTCCTTTCACTGCATTGATTTTGTGAGTGTAGTTTGACGTGTTTTTTAGAGTGCATGTCTGCGCGCGTGTGTGTGTGTGTGTGTGTGTGCGTGCGCTCTGTCTGGTGGCGTCGGCATGTCTTAATCAGCTCCCTGTCTGGGTGCTCAATGGATCTCATTTCAGCTCTATGCATCTTTGGTAACTGCACTCTCTCAGTCTGCCCGCTCTCAGTAGCCCCTGGCATCCTGCTAGAAGAGGAGGATGATGGGCTTTCATTATCCAGAGGAGGTGAAGCAAGAGATAATGCCTCCACCGCTCTGGCCATCCATTTGTAATAGATATGAGAGGACTGCTTGTGTAGCAGGGGGCAATATTTGCCTCTGAGTGTTTAAACCACAAACCCTGTGAGCTCTTAATCCTCGCTTTGACCCCAACATGGAAAGCCGGTAGTCCTAAAGGAGAGGTTGTGAAATTTGTGTTCCATAGTGAAAAAGGCTTTAGTCACAGTGCCGGTAATGCAAAGTTGTTTGCGGCTACACCGTTGACTAAAGACTTCCCATGAGGCCCGCTCTGATCAGCCAAGCGCACTGTTAATGGCAACGATTTCATTCACGTCTTCCCGCAATGGTTTTCATTTCCTGTCTGAACAAGAATGGAATGATAGGAACTTCACACTGGCTGTGAGATTTTGATGTCGTCCTTTACTGAATTCCCCCTTTTTAAGCCAAGTCTAGACTGGGGTTTTAAGGTCTGTCGCAGGCAGCTAGTCCCTCGGCCGAAATCCTGTCACAGCTGGGGGTTCTGTAAATCGCCCTCTGTTACCTCTCTGTGTTCTGTCCTGGCATATCTGTTTCACCGGCAGCTCTTAAAAGCATGTCAGGGGAGTCCCCTGCCCCCAGCCACTCTAACAGTAACTCCCCCATCCTCCACCGCACAACCCACTCCCATCCTTTGTCCAGACACAGCCCGCCCAATCCCTCCTCATGTCCCCTTAATCTCCACACAAAGAGCCAGTGTAAGGCCACCAATTATGCGCATACAAGACCTTGCTTGGCCTGAACCGCTCGCGCTCCCTCTCCGCAGGTTTGGAGCCTTGCACGCCGTGTTGTCGACTAGCTTTGCATAAACTTTGATTGGTCTTTTTGAAGTTTCACAGACTGTATTGGAGGAATTGGAGTGGAAAGAGTGTTGGGTTTCTGCAGCATAAGTAATATGGTGGTTGTTCAACGTTTAGTTTAGTAAGTTAAAGTCACAGTAATCAGTAAAAAAAAAATCTCAGGATTGTGCCTTAATAGCTCACAATGTGCACTGTAAAAAAGGGTCGTGATTTTAACGGTAAAAAACGGTTAAATGGTAAATTCCTGTTAGATTTACAGGCAGACACCGTAAACTGACATTCCCAGAATTCCCTGCATTTTAAATTTAGTGAGTTTAATGTTTTTTTCTTAGGTTTATTAGGTTTGTATGTTACATATAATGTTGTTAAATGAATATTTATTGCACATTTCAATTTAATAATAAAACACCATGATGGTGTTTAGTGTTTGTGTGAGTGACACTGAGCTCCTTCTATATATGGTACTATTTAAAAGCTTCATATGATGAGCTGTGGTTCATCATATGACTTGCACATCACCACCTGCATTTGGTAGGGTATCAGTGTATATATCAAAGGTTCAAAATAGATTTCACTACTTTAATAGGTTGGTATATTTACATTATATAACTTATTACAGTTTTTATTAGAAATTACAGTATTTAACCGTAAAAAAACCCCCCACTGTTACCGTATTTTTCACTGCCGTTTTTTTTTACTGTAAATTTTACTGATTTATTTTTTACATTGTGGCTTTGTCTTTAATTTACTGTTGAGGTGGTAACTGGCAAAGCTATCAGTTGAAAAAAGAATTCTTTTAAAATGCGGTGCAAGTTGCAATGAAAGTATCAACTAGCTTTTCTAATGTGATATTGCACGCCTCTGATTGTAACCGATTATTACAAAATAAAAGTTGTAGGGCTGGGAACTGGTTCTGTCCATTTGATGTTGAGATGTGGGGAGGAAAAGGGTTAAGCAGACTGAATGATTTGATAAGTCTTAAATATATCACCAGTTACGATGCTTTCATCAGACATTATGAGGTAAATAAATATTAAAATATATACCGATGGAGGAATCCGTTATATTAAGATCTGTAACATGCATTACAAAATAGCTAATGTACACTTTAAGCCGACTTTTTACAACTCCAAAGAGTCCACAATATTCTTAAAGTACACAATTTCATACACATATTGTTGTACAGCATCCTCTGATACAATTTAGTGTTATGTTGATATCATGACTCATTACATCATGGAGAAATATTTTTTTTTTTTTTTTTTTTTTTTTCTCAGTTATATAAAAAAATATTTTGGAATATGAAATATGTCTACATTATACAATGCATACAATGGTTGACTTGAAGAGGCTTTGTGATTTCATAACCGTGATTTGATAAGCTGTTGGACTGCCATAAAAGCAGTGTTATGTTTTTTTACAGTTGTGACGTCTCTGATATCCTCATTGTTTGATGGTGAAAAGAAATGTGTAATTTCTGTCACCGTGCAGAACTGTGAAAATACTAGTATTCAGGTATTCCCAAATCGTCATCTTTCTTTTTCATTGGTGCATTGGTCGACAAAATAGATAGCCCTGCCCCCAAATCACACCATTAGTTGAGTCAGTTTGTCAGACTGGTCAAGATGCACAGATGAACCGTTTCGATATTGCAACAGATGAACATGTCTTCAAAATGCTTACTCTTAGTCGTCTCTGCATATTACAGTAGTTGCTAAATGTTGTCCCTCTTACAGTAAGGCAGAAGTGAATAGGGATGTTTCAGTGTGATGCTTTTGATGATATAATAAAATCACTTACAAGTACTCTTCTGTTAAAACTTGTGATGTTCTAGCTATTTTTACTGTCATCTCAGGCATTATGTTTCCATGACCATGAAATAGAATAAAATTGAATATTTTTTTACACTGGAAGGGATTAGTCATTTTTTCCACACTAAAACCATGTTAATACACACATTGTTCATATCCTGCGGCTTTACAATTGTGTGTAAATGGATTGGCCGTGTTCACTTCAAGTCTTGCCTCACTACAACCCAGAATTTCACTTTTATAAACAAAAAGAGGGACAAGTAAATAAAGAAATAAATGTTTGTGCTAATCAACTTTATGCCTCTTGATGTGCTGCTGATTGAGGGACTTGTACTAAACCCGGAATATTCCTTTAAGCGTTTTAACCGTAAAATTACACTCTTCAGCTGTAAGTATAGCTATCCTGATTATGATTAATGGGATATCCACATTGCATTTTCGCAGACCTCTTTAGAAAGATACTATGAGGCAATTACGGTCATTCTATTTGCTGCCCGGTGATTTAATGATATCGTGTGTGCTCCATTAGAGGGTTATTATGGCACCGGGTTGTTTTTCTCTCGCTATCAGGGCCTGGTTACCTCCGTGTAATCTGCAGGAAATTCCTTGTGCATGTGAACTTCAGTTGACTTGGATCCGCTCCACTAACGGTTACTGGCAGCGCGCTTCGGTGTCTGTTAGATCACAGCCCTTATAAGATTTATAAAGAGTACACAAACACTCGCTCACACTCCCCTCTCTTGCTCTATGACATTTCACACATACACACACCCCCACACAAATACACACGGTGAAAAAGCAAAGTTGACACTTGTTTAGGAGGGTGCGGTTCCGCCACTTGCATGTCATGAGTTGTGCAATAAACCTGTGTGCGAAAAACTGTGGGAGGAAGCGTAGTGAGTCAGTTCAATTAAGTGTGTGTGGAGAGGGATGAGTGACAGTAGGACGACAAAGTAAAAACTGAGGCCTGAACATGTGGGAAAGGCAAAAAAAGAAAAGTCTTGACAGGGATGCCCAGAACAGACTGGGCATTAAAGCCCTTTTTGTCCCTTGGTGGGCCATGCTGTGATCAGCAGTCAAGCGTCTGAAGTCTTGTTTTTTTAAAACCACTGCAATTTGTCTTGAGTGGTCTGCCATTGTATGCAGCTCGGATAAAATCGAGGGCGCCGGTGAAGTATGAACGCCCACCCCTCGTGTCATGACCTCAGTCACCCTCTGCAGTCTGTGTACCAGCCGCCATCGCATCCTGTCTGAGTTTGTCTGATCTGGTGAAGAGACACAAAAATACACAATGGTGATGACAGGTCTAAAAAAGTTACAAAAGGCGAGATGGTCATCCATCACTGAGCCATTTGAATGCCCCTGAAGATTAATGATATAGTTTTATGCCCTCGGTTTTTTAAGGTTAAGATACCTTGATGTTACCCCTTTTTTAA
>JAUMHQ010000089.1:11093144-11126620 GCA_032361165.1 Enteromius paludinosus | reverse complement strand
CCCCTGAAGATTAATGATATAGTTTTATGCCCTCGGTTTTTTAAGGTTAAGATACCTTGATGTTACCCCTTTTTTAAAGTTTTTTTTAAAGTCTTTTCATTTGCACTTTAGTATTATATGATACACCAGTTCT
This sequence comes from Enteromius paludinosus, assembly GCA_032361165.1. NCBI lineage: Eukaryota > Metazoa > Chordata > Actinopteri > Cypriniformes > Cyprinidae > Enteromius > Enteromius paludinosus. The sequence goes on along the minus strand of JAUMHQ010000089.1, from coordinate 11,126,487 downwards.
TAAAAATTCTTACCATGGTACTTCCACTGCATTTTCGAAATAGTGGATTAAAGTGAATATTTCCAAATTATTTGCTAAACTCTTCCGACTAGCAACATTCTTTTTAGATGTAAAAAAAAATGTGTCACTGGCGTTAGTTGACATTATCTCTGTAAATATACTTTCTCCGATTCTGAACATGGCAACTGGGCTGAAGTTTTGTTTGGAATAACGATACATATATTCGTTTATTACATGTATTGTGCATTACGTGAATCAGATTTCAACAATTAGGTGTCATATAAATATGCATATTTTAGAATCTTAAATCGGATTAGATGTATTCCAATTCACGGAAATAAGTGCATGTAAACATACCCAGCAGCCTCTAGTGATATAGAGATATTTTGAGTTTTCCTGTTAACCATGTCAAGTTGGTCGGTGAACAAAAGTGTAATTTCCCTCATGTATCAAATCCAAAATGTAACGACGACCTTGCCAATAGAAGACATTTATTTCTAGATAATTTGGTGCACAACTTAACTCTCAGCAATTAGACCAGCTTGATTGAAAATCCCCCGATATTATGTATAATAAAAAAATTAAGACATTGCCTGTTTTTAGTATTTAAAAAGGCTTTATTCAGTTGGATGCAATGTTGATACTACTACCTCTTGCTTGTCAAATCTAATCATCTTGCTCATTATTTATTGCAAACTGAGTTCAATGACTGCAATAACGCAATAGCATGTGAAAGTGTTTTGTTGATATAAAGGTGCTGCAGTGGGTGTCCGAATCAGGCCGTCCCATGCCAGCTTCTGCTATACACAGTCTGTTTGGGTTCATCTGCAGTGGCGGATTCAGTTTCATGTTATGCAGTTTGGTAGGGAACTGAACTCTGCATGCAGTGCCTCTGTCCTGAGTTACCTTACTTGGTGATTCTTTATGTCCTTTTTATTGGACTTGCTTGCCCTCTGGTGGATATTTTCAGTTGGCACAGAATTCATGTGAATACATCCTCATTTATAATCTGACATTAAATGAATGTTATTTAGAGTCCTATTTTAATCAATCTTGTTCTCTGCTCCTCTGTCTAGCTCTCAAGTGTAATTGCACTGCCTGTGAGAGCAGCGGTTATGTCTGTGAAACTGATGGGGCCTGCATGGCCTCTACATCCCCCATTAAAGGTCAGGAGGAGCAGCAAGTTCGGATCTGCATCCCCCGTGTCAGCCTGGTACCACCCGGACAGCCCATCTACTGTTTGAGTGCAAAAGGCCTGTATAACACGCACTGCTGTTACACAGACTTCTGCAACAGCATCAACCTCCAGATTCCCAGCGGTACGAGTACAGGCCAAATACACTAGTGTTCATAGTCAATAGTTTGTTTGTTTGCTTTTTTTTTAATGTATTCAGTTATTTAAATATGTAGTCCTGGACAACAAAACCAGTAATAAGTGTTAGCTTAATTTATTTATTTTAACAGCTGAATAAATAATGGTTTGTTAGGATAGGACAATATTTGCCTGAGATACAACTATTTGAAAATCTGGAATCTAAGGGGGCAAAAACATCTAAATATTGAGAAAATCCCCTTCAAAGTTGTCCAAATTAAGTTCTTAGCTATGCATATTGAAATATTTTTATTGTAGGAAATGTACAAAATATCTTCCTGGAGCATGATCTTTGCTTAATTTCCTAATGATTTTTGGCAATAAAGAAAAATAGTTATGTTAACCCATGCAATGTACCTGTGATACTTAAGGACATGTATTATATTTAAGGATGCAGTATAATATCTCAATAGATATTTAACCATTATTTGACCGTCTATCATGGCTTGAAAGGAATTATCTACCTGTTATCAGTATTGAACAGAATTTTAATATCGGTCCATCACTCTAGGTCCAACCTGTAAAGTGCATTTTACTTGTGCCTTTCAGGGATTATTGACGGTAAAGAGGACAGCTGGGGTCCTGTAGAGCTGGTGGCAGTAATCGCAGGCCCGGTCTTCCTCTTTTGCTTGCTGCTTATCGTGGGAGTGCTCGTTTTCCAGCATCACCAGCGCAACTATAACCATCGGCAGCGACTCGACGTTGAGGATCCGTCCTGTGATCATCTGTACTTGGCCAAAGACAAGACCTTACAGGATCTCATCTTCGATCTGTCCACCTCCGGCTCAGGATCTGGTAAGCTGTGACTATATCCTCCTCCTGTATGCGAGTAGTGTGTTGTTTGTGTGCTAATGAGTTTTCTCATTGCAGGTCTGCCATTGTTTGTTCAGCGAACAGTGGCCAGGACGATTGTTCTGCAGGAAATTATAGGTAAAGGTCGCTTTGGGGAAGTATGGAGAGGAAGGTGGAGAGGAGGGGATGTGGCTGTGAAGATCTTCTCATCCAGAGAGGAACGCTCCTGGTTCCGTGAGGCTGAGATTTACCAGACCATCATGCTCCGTCATGAGAACATCTTGGGCTTCATTGCTGCTGATAATAAAGGTACGTAAGGATCTATCGATAATACACATAATCAAAATCAGTATATTATTGTTTAAAAATGTAATTTGCAATATTTTAATGTTAACACAATATATAATAGTATATATATTTTTTAATAATAATCCTAGCTATTCATAGAAATATATTGATATAGTGTTTACACATTTAACTATGTATCTATATCACACATAATTTAATAGATTTAATTAAAAATATTCAATATTTTAACCATCCATACATCTATCCATCCATTTTAATGGTAATATAATGTATATTATTGTAATTATTTAAATAATGAATCCTATCTGTTAATCTGTGTCAGTCTTGCAGTGATTTCTTCCATCCCTAAATCTCTCAAAATATATATGTGTCTGTTTCTTAGACAATGGCACATGGACACAGCTGTGGCTGGTGTCAGACTATCATGAACATGGCTCATTATTTGACTATCTCAACCACTACTCCGTCACAATCGAGGGGATGATTAAGTTAGCACTCTCAGCGGCCAGCGGTCTGGCACATCTGCACATGGAGATCCTGGGAACACAGGGTAATTATGAATGAATCGGTTTGACACGTCAGCCTCTACTTCTGAACTGGAAAATCTCACAAATCCTGTACTCGCAAAACCTAACTCAATCACGATGGTCTCCTTCCACAGGGAAACCAGGCATTGCACATCGTGACCTCAAATCTAAAAACATCCTGGTGAAAAAGAACGGTACTTGTGCCATAGCAGATCTGGGGCTCGCTGTACGGCACGAGTCCATCACTGATACTATAGACATCGCACCGAATCAGAGGGTTGGCACCAAAAGGTACACTACTACCACATTCAGTAAACAGCTGCTTTATATAAATTCAACTGTAAAGATAACGATGAAAACTGCATCACCTGATGTGAATTTATTCTGCATTTTTAGATATATGGCCCCAGAAGTACTAGATGAAACGATCAACATGAAGCATTTTGATTCCTTCAAGTGTGCTGATATCTACGCTTTGGGACTGGTATACTGGGAGATTGCACGACGGTGTAACGCTGGAGGTGAGGAATAGGAGCCTAAATTATCTTCCACCCACAATCTTTTAGCAAATGTGATGAATATCAGTGCTTTCACTGGCTGTAGGGGCCATAGTGTTTTAGGTGTCATGTCTCAGTACCATTTATTCAGCGCTAAATCAGCAGATTTCTGAAGGATAAATTCTAGGCATTTAATTGGAAGGAGTTATCTTAATTTATAATACAACTAATTATTATGTATACATATATGAACATATGTATGTAAATATTTTATTAATCGCGATTAATTCAATTTTAATTTATGTGGCCCTAATTTGTTGTGTAAATATATATATATTTTTTTTTTTTTGTTAAATCCAATTATTAGGCTTTAAATTGTTTGCTGTGTAATAATGTATATGTTTACAGGTTTAAGTAGTTAACATATATGATGGGGCCTAGAGTAGCAAATTATCAGAGTGCAGAATTGTCCTTCTCCAGCTCCCAATCTTGAATATTTGGTTGCAGCTTTAATATTTCCCCTTGGGGCTGTGAATGCTGATTTATTTTGCTACACAGAAGTAATAAAATATGACCTAAAACGATTTTCCCAGGCATTCATGAAGATTACCAGCTTCCCTACTATGATCTGGTGCCCTCCGACCCCTCTATTGAAGAGATGAGGAAGGTGGTGTGTGATCAGAGACTACGGCCCAATGTGCCCAACTGGTGGCAGAGCTACGAGGTAAAAACTCCCGCTGTTTAGCTTTACAGCTTATTTTGGCTATGACCCTCCAACTTTGACCTTTTCAGTGACCAATCACAGTTCATCCAGTCAGTGCATGACTTTTAGGACTGGCACATGTGGAACTGATGATAACAGTAGACCACAATTTAAAAATAAAAAAATTATAATGCAGCATTCACCACAAACATGCTTGCCAATTTGAAACTGCATTTTTGAGTGCCATCTAAGATTTTCAATGTGAAAATGTAGCCTGTTAATTCAATTCAGCTGTTATTCGCAAGCATACTTGTGCGAGAGGCTGGAAAACTGGAGTTTTATTTGGGTTTTCTCTCCGCAGGCGCTGAGAGTGATGGGGAAGATCATGCGGGAGTGTTGGTATGCCAACGGAGCGGCACGGCTTACGGCTCTGCGGATTAAGAAGACTCTCTCGCAACTCAGCGTCCAAGAAGACGTTAAGATCTGAAAGACGCGGGGTGCTGCAGATCCCCGTAGAGACGCACAAGCGAATAAAGACTTAAGCCAAAAGCAGCCTGCCAGTTTTAGCCCTTTTTTGAACCTTCTAAAAGTTTGCGACGAGGCCTACCTCACCATCTTAGACGAAACTACTGAGGTTGAGTCCATCCCAGCCCTTTTCCATTTCGTTCTTTTCCAGTTCCCAATCGTGGATGAGCCTCCAGCCGCTGATTTCAGCACAACCTCCTTCCATGGACCTACTGTTTTCTTTATTTTTTGGCAGGAATGACAATTGAACTGTGACAGGCAATTTTGATTTTATCGTTTTTATTTCACCACTTTCGTCCAAAATGGACTTTGCCGTGTGACTTTTTTTTTTTTTTTTTAAAGAATGTTACGATTTAATATTTGTTCGTCCTCACACACTAATACACCGTATGTCATATTCCAGTGTGAATCTATGATTATATATAGTGCTCTACTGCTGTTGTGAGAATGTGAAAAAATGTGGATAACACTGTCTCCTCCTGTTATGACTAACAATTCATGTACAAACCTAGTGTAGCAAAGCGAACACACCGTGACCGTGTGACAAAGTGGCATTGCAGTTCTTTGTTTCTGTGGAAGAAATGAAGTGCAGATTATTAACTCCAGTAAATCTCAGCCTGCTAATTTATCTTTCCTCAGGCTGCATTGGTTAAAAACTCAATCCATGAATTTGGTTGCGGGTTCGAAAGCTTTTTAAACATTCACAGGGAGTGTGCGTGTGTGTATTTAATTGTTTACGGGTTCTTAAAATCCGTGTTGTGATTGCTGAATGCATTGTGGGAAAATAATGTTGTTTTGTCATAAGGAAATTCACTACCGCTTGTATGCTTTTATTTTGAAAGAAAATCAACTTATTTTGATGGGAACGTTTATTATGTTCTATTCCCATTATTCTGGGATGTTGGCATGTTAAACTGCACTGTTGTTATTTGTTTGCAGTCAGTGTCCTTTTAGGGATGTAGTAGACACACACACACACACATACACACACATGTAAAGTACTGAAGTAAAATAATGCATCTCTCTACTTGCCTGCATTACAACACATTTATATTGTTTTGCTTTGCCTTGCAATGAAGAGTTGTCATTCAGTTTAATTTATAAGTACTACTGAACATTTCTTCCTTGTTGTTATGTTTGGGGTTGCCAAGACTAACCGCCGAATGCTGGGCACTGCATTATATGCCAACTTCACTACTCCCTCCCTACTTCACTTGCAGCAATGTCTTGATAAAAGTCAAAAATCTGAGGATGGTGTGAATGATTAACTGGAATCTGGATATATATATAACACTAAATGCAAAACATGACTAGATTAGCATTAGCTTTGGCATTAATGCCAAATGCTAGTTGAAGGGCTGGAGCAGAACAAGGGTCCTGTATTATGTGTAACATTTAATCAATTGCAGGCTCTGTTACAGTCCATTTCTGATTGACCTGTGTATTTTATACTGAAAAGGTCACAGTTTATGAATCTGCTCTGTGTAGCCGGACGATGTTTGATGACAGCAGCTTGATTCAGTCGAATTGTTAAAACTGGCTAAAATAAACTGACTGAATTTTGTTATATCATGGTGCTCTACATCATACACTGGGAATTGTGTCCTTTAGAAATGTATAGGCTAATTGTTCCACTATTTATATTGTGCTTGCATTTTTTTTCCTTTACAACTTGGATTTTGCAGATGTTTGTAAAACATGTGACTTTTGCAGAAGACTTAAGGAATGAAACTTACTGCCACTTTGTGGAGGCAATTTAGTCTAAATTCTCTGACACGTTTGTCCATTTTAGTCTTGATAAGAAGTGTTCAGACTCGGTAGCTGATGCTTTCAATCCAATGCATATGAGTTTTTGATCCTGAGTTTCCATGTGTATTTTAAACATATTGAAAACAAATCCACTTGTGGGTTAATGTACATAAATGGTATACAGTAATAAATCCTTTTTCTTATTTCTGTTTCAATTACTCTTGCCAACAGCTTAAAGGGACAGCTCACCCAAAAATGAAAACTCGATTACTCAGTTTCGTGTCGTTACAAACCTGTAAGACCGAGAGCCAGTATCCGGGTACTCTTCATAACGGTGACGCGGAAAAGAACAATCGTTGAATAAAGTAATATTTTCCTTTTTTTTTATTCTTGTAAGTTAGCTTCGTAAAATTACGGTTGAGCCACTGTCACGTTTAAAGATTAACAGACAATATTAGCGATTTCCTTGCTTTGTTTCTCGGTCTGGTCACATTTATATTGCTCTGGAGGGTCTGGAATTCATAAACAATATTTTAATTTATGTTACGAAGGTGAAAAAATGTCTTGCAGGTTTGGAGCGACGTGAATGTGAGTAACTAATGACAGCATTTTTATTTTTGGGTTAACAATTTTTGAATACTACATATTTAATAGAATGATACAATATTAGAATGTTTTAACCGTTATCGTTCTAAAATAGTATCACATATATGTATATGGTGCCTGTGACGGATGCTACTCGAAGTAAAAGCTTAAAATTGGTTATGCATTAAATTGTACGTGACGACATAAGAAAGCTTTATATTTAAAATGCATTTTATTTTTCTTTACAAGAAAGAAAGCAGAGACAAAGAAATAAATGGAGGGCTGGGAGGGAGAGGGACAGCCGTATATAAAGAGATGCAACCTCTGACGTCAAAAAATATGTACAATTCAAAATTATATCCATACAAAACATGCCACATACAATAAAAATGACCATTTTATTCATCATCTTCCCTAAAAGTAGCTCTGCTGTACAGTTGCAGCATCTTTTTTTAAAAAGTATATAAGGTTGAAAAGCAAAATCAGGATTCATTTAATTACAACACGAGTAGAGAGCTTAAATTAAGAGATTTCAAAAGAACAAAGGGGGGGCGAGAGTTACTCAGGCTAAAATCCAGTAAGCGCCCATGTTATTAACAGACTACCCTTAAAAGAACCAATGCTAGTTCGGAGGATGTATAAATAAAATAATGCTGAGTGCAATTCACATGTTATTAATGAAGATATTTTAGATTAACGAAGTCATACCATTTTCCGGCTATGCGGCCTTTTCATAAGTCATATAAAACATTCACTTCTACAGGGAGGGGAGGGGAAGAAAACAACAGGACACGGATCAAAAACAGTTTCATCTTGGGAGATTCAAGATTTTCCATTTACTGTATATGCTAATTAAACTGTCACTGATTCAAGGACAGGGTTCAGTAATTCACAAGCAGTAGCATAAATAAAAGAAATATACGTGAACAATATTACATAAATACACAAATGCTATGCACCATTTTACTGCTGTATCTCTCAAAAACAAAACAAAAGTAGTATCTATTTCCATTAAAAAAAAAAAAAAAAAAAAAAAACTTTTCATTAAACCCAACTTAAATGTTTGCCATACACCCCAACAAGTCTTCCAAAATTCATTTGGTGAAGACAAGAGAAACATCACACCTTTTTAGTTAAACTGTATATGGTCTTGTAGGAAAAAAACGCAGATAGAAAAAAAAAAAAAAAAAAAAAACCTTAAATGCAAAAACACTCTGGTTCATATACATAAAGATATTACTTAGTTTGCCATTTTACATATATTTATAGATATATACACATTTAGTTTTCTGATAAAATGATATCCAGTGGTTGCTTTTTTCATGAATTTTATTTCTCTACAATTTTGAATTTGATTAAAAAGGGGCTGGATAAAGAGTTTAGACCCCATACTATGTACAGTTTATACATTTTGCATTTATTCTTAACGTGAGGTCATAAGTCAGGGGAGAAAGGAACAAAGTAGCATGGGCTATGTGGAGACTTTGTTCAACTCCCTTCTTTGAAATTCAACTGTTTTTTTTTTTTTTTACTGTTTTAAATTACTTTACTATAAAAGAAAATAGAAATGCCCTTTTGAAGTCTTCCTCCATCGCTGCGTCAAGCCTGTAGACTGTGCTACCACTATCAAACCACAATACATAGATTAGATACAACCGGCCATCAGCAGGCAGAGAAAGACTCACTACAGTAAGTTTACAACAGTCCACTATCACAGAAGGGAAGAGGCTTTACGCCTAAGGGTCCTGGTTGGAGTGATGAGATCCGAACAGAGATCTAATGAACGCAGGATGGAAGGATTCAAGATGGGAAAACATGTTGAATGCGGTGGCAGTCTTGCATCACTAGTTTGTTTGTTTTTTGCCCTATAATCGTTCAAATTGCACCAACGTGGATCCGCACCATGGCCCGTTCTCTTAATTTGCTCCGTCGTCAAGAAGAATCTGGATGAGCGTTTCTACACTAAAAGCATGATTCGCATGTGTGTCGACGCAGCTACATGATATCTACAGTTGGAAAAAGGTGGCCTCCGAGACACCCGTTTGAGTTTTGATTGCTCCAAGTAATGCATCGTCATATACTGTATCTCATTTGTATAATCAAATCAAAAAGAGTTGCACTGGCTCACTATTGTAATCATCAGAAAGCAAAATATAGATAGAAGCAAACCTGCTGCTTAAGTTTCCCTGCTTATCCGAGAAGGCAATTGCCATGGACACATTCCTGCCTTCCCCTTTCCACAGTAGCACTTAACAGTTTTAATACAAAGCAGTGACGTCCCACAAACTCAATGAGGTAGACTGGGTGAAATAAACCCACCTTTTAACTCAATATAATAAAACATCTGGTGCCTTTCGAGCCACAGGTCAATAGTATTTCGACGTTATCATATCTCATCACAGTTCTATGCAGAGCCACTCCAGGATTGTCTTGCCAATGTCCACGATTTTCATTGATGATTTGATGGGAGAGCGTTCATCTGGGGTGACGGAAAGGGTGGTAGCGGAAAGGATAGGTCCAAGCTAAAGTGTACTAGCTCATTTTTGAGTACTTACATGGCTTTAATCAAACATCTTCACTGAGTTCTAGTCTAAGTGTATTGATATGCTATAGCTTCGGTTATTTTGGTAGATGTCGAAAGGATCGATTGCAGCCAGAGTCAGCTTATTGTAGGAGGAAACAGTGGAGGAAGTAGAGGTGCTTTTGGCAGAGGTGTACTTTTTAAAATCAACACAAAAGATTCAAGCAGGTCCAATAACTTTGAGCTCATCTGTAAAAGGTTGTGGCATCAAAAGTTTACTCTTCAAAGCTTTGGCTCTTGTTGTGAATAACAAAGTCTTGTCTTTCGGGTGACTGAGAGTGAACTTTTCTTCCTCAATTTAGAGCAGCTTATTAACTGGATAGTAAGAATATAACAGGCTTTGGCGCAGGAGTGTTCTGGCACCAGGGAGCAAAGACGGGTCCCTGTTAGTTCATCCACTTTCTGCAGTTCCAGGCTCCACAATGGCAGGGGATCTTGTGCTGATCGTCCTCGAAGTCAAACTGATAGTCATATGTCAGCTAAAAGAAATTCAGAGAGGACGATACAGAGCGTCACACTACGGAACAGCACTGAGAGCACTCCAAAAAAAAAAAGATTATTGCAACTGACCTCTTCACCCTTTGGGATCCTGCGACTGGAAATGATGATGATCTTGTCCTCTTTGTCAAACGTCACAACTTCCGCGACACAGTTGGGTGCACAAGAATGATTAACGTAACTAGGGAGAGGAAGAAATCAGAAACTAAGACCCAAAACAAACAATTGGATTGCAAGAAAAAAGCACAGGAAGTTTGATCTTACCGGGCAGGACCGCCGGTTAAGGTGGCATCAATCACATGCTCGTTATTAATGCGGAACATGTAGATCCCACGGTTCTGTTTTGTTTTTTTTAAAAGAAACATTACATTTAGAAGAAAAAGCAAGGACAACTTAAGCAAATATATTTCACATGTACAAACCTGCTCCTCGTAAATCTTCTCTCTGCGATTTGCAACCTCGTTGCGAATTATTGTGCCAATGTACTCGATGACCATGGTGTGTTTTTCAAGGTCTTTCGCAGCGTACAGACCCAGTCCTTGAATGCGAGAACGGGCCAGGTACACGTTGTTCTTCCACTCCGTCTTCAACCGACGATATTGAGAAGATTTGGAATGAACAAACTGTTTGCTGTAAGGGGTGTTGATCTCGCCTGTAAATGTGCTCTGATAGGCTTTGGACATACTCGTGCTGTTCAGAGTATGAGGCCTGAAAAGCAAAAATAAAATTAAAAACTTTATCTTACATGTAAGGTCTTCAATTTATTTTGTTCATTACCTTTTGCAGTGGGTAAGAACTTTGGGTTCCGATCGTGCACAGCCTGTAGGATTGATCATGAGAGGAAGCTCCATGAGAGGATGGCGGCCATATCGGAACATATAATTCTGACAGTTTTCCACACCAGGAAGCTGAAGGACAAATAAGTAACACATAAATAATCTTGTTCATTATTATAAAAAAGACATTTAAGAAAACTATTAGCTTATACATCATCACATGGTAACTTAGGGGTGGGCGTTATGACAATTCTTTCATCACAATATGAACAATTTTATTTTACTGTAAGGTCTAAATGATTAAGCAAATTCTTTATTTTGTAAATTAAATGTTTATTTAATTTACAAAAGTGATTTAGTGAAGAGCAGTTTAGAAAGATTAACAAATGAGAGACAGCAGGAATATTAGAATGCCGTCACTTTAAGAGCTACTTATTAACTTCTTACCGATTCAGTGATGCGCATCACTGCATGGACAGTAAGCCCATACATCTCCTCCCCCTTGACATGCTCGGTGAAGAGTTTCAACATGGCTGCTTCATCACGCAGCTTGGCAACTTGCTGCACAATCTTGGACCAAATTCCTGAAGAGCAGAAGCATGACATTAGCATTACGCAGCAGGATCAAATATTCCATTCAGATTTCCACATTTCCAGTTATTTTAGAAATACTACTTTTTTTATTTACATACCATCTGTAGTGGTGTCTCGGAAGTGCAGGTCTTCATACCCGTGCTCCAGTACACGTACTTCAAAGAGAGGTTTGCCATCCTGCTCACTGATGCGACAGCGGTAGCGACATCTGCGGTTTGGCACGCGAGTGCTCCAGTAAATGCGTGTGGCCTCATAGCCCACTGGAAAGATAGCAGTGGGTGAGTGAAAAGCAGCCATCTGAGAGGGCAAGAGCTGGCCCACGGCATGGAAGATGAGCCCGCCGACACGGAACAGGTGGATGCGGTCGCCACGTTGAAGGATGCTTGCGATCTGCTTCACCTCATCTCGCTCGATGTATACGCGACGAAAAACAGCAAAACTGCTAAGCTCCTCTTCACTGGGGCCTTTAAGCTTGTGCTGGGTGCAGAGCATAGTTTTGTCTTTGAAAAACATGCAGCGTGCACGGATGGCACAGGCAAAATGATAAACATTCGGGCAGCGCAAACGATTGCAGCTGTTAGTAGCACCCGTCTTCTGACAGTAGGCACAGCGGGTGCGCAGTCCACGCCGAAGGGCAACCTCCACATTAATAAGTGCCCCGCCCTGCGTCTCATACACCTCAGTGGACCACAGAGCACAGTTAAGATGCACCCACAGATCAACATCGATGTTAAGCAAGCGTGCAGGACCATCTGTGGCTCCATCTCCTTCCTCGTGGCAGAAACAGCATTTGCGCTTGTCTCGGGGAAGCCTGTCTGGTTTCAGCGTAATGCGGAGACGCTCCATGAGCTCAGAAACTTCACGGCTGTTCTCTTTCTTAGAGCCTCCCTTGCGAATAGTGATGACTATCTGGAGACGCTTCCAGCGCAGACCTTTCCATTTTTTGATCTTGGGTCGTTCTTCTTCTTCATCAGAAAGAGGCCTGCTACGGTGTTTGATGGGTTTGAGGGATATCTCCAATGTGGGGGAGTCTAGAGGAGGAGAACTGGCTGGAGCAGAAGGTTGTTGTTCTTCTGACGGAGCAGCTTGGAGAAGGACCACAGGCTCCTGAGATTCAGACTCCATTGCAACAGGTGAGCTGTGAGACTCCAATTTAACTATGGATTCAGTTTTGACAGGAGCACTTGGGCTTGCGGAAGGGGATGATGTAGTCTGAATTGGTGCATCTGGTTCAGGTTTGGGCTCAGGTTGAGGGATATTTTCTGGCTCAGCTACAGTAGATGATGGGGGTGGAGGTGGAGGAGGAGGTGGAGGAGGCGATGGTGATGGAGGTGGAGAAACCTCGACAGGAATAACAGGCAGGTGGCGAACATCCAGATCTGAAACATTTGTCATGTAACAGTGCTGAGCAGGTCTTTCTTCTTGCTCCTGGCTTTCCTGCAAAAGTGTGAAAAATGTCAGAAGAAATGTGATGTACTTCTAAAAAGCAAGACGACATTTGCAACAACAAATGAAATTCTCAGGAAACTCACCTGTTTGATGAGAGCAAGAATATCAACTTGTTTTCTCAGTGTGCACCCTGGGAGGGAAACATCAAACTGCCTAAGCCATTCTGCATCATGGCTTGCAGAAAGGTCCGCCTTCATACCTGATTTAATAAAAACATAGTATAAGAAAAAAACAAAAACAAAGCGGCAGCTAACACTATGAGAATGTTGAATGACAGCTTGAGTGCATTACCTGGGTTGGAAGCGTCAGGTACTTTCCCAGGTCCAACACCTGCTCTACCAGGACTCTGGGGAAAAGCCGTCATCGTCTCATAAGAACCTGGTATACGTATGTGCAGCAGTTGGGCAACAGCCAACATCACTGTGTTGATATTCTGTTGAGGAGAAATCAAAAAAATTCTTAAACCTTGTCAAGACAAAATTACCCAAGGCTTTCATGGGGGAAAGAAATGTAGACATTTGAATACCTTTGCTGCAGCTGATGAAAGCATGAAGGTTACAGACACTTCATTGCTTTTGGTTTTGTCCCACTGGCTGGATGAAGCTACAACTTTTCCATCTGCTGACTCAAATGGTTTTGTCTCAGAAAAACCTGTACATGGGTTACACCAACAAGTCAGTTGATCAAGTATTTAAAGAATCAAGAAAACAAATTAAAAATATTTTCAAATTATACTACATACTTGGGATGGCAGAACGGGGAATAATGGGTATAACGGGAGAGATGGCCCTCTCATCCTCCTCCTCTTTGGGATCTAACAGATGGGGGAAGCGTGTCGTCTCATCACCTAGTTGGCTTTCAGGCGATGACGCGGGCACAATGCTGTCTGGAGCATCACTGTCTTCATCGCTCTCCATCCTGAGTTAAAAGAATCCATTAGAGCACAGACATACACATAAGTTAAAGACAGTTGTTCTGTGGAACATTATAATTGGTGACTTACCGTATATCTTCGTTTTGGTTGTGAGGTGGAGTAGGGAGAGCTGCTAATATGTCTACACTCTTAACTTCCTCTGGAACAGAACCTTGAAGTGCAAAGAAAAAACAATTCTGTGAAAAAAATGGTCACACCATCAAATAGTCTCACTAAATGAATAAGAATCAATACTGTGTCTTACCCATGGTATCCTCTGAAGCCTCTTTCTGACCTTCTCCTAGTTCTTCTACAGGTGTCACTCCATTTAGAAGCTTATGCTGCACAGAAGGTGGTGGAGTTGGAGGAAGTGAGGATGGTGGAGTTGGAGGATTGCTGAGGTTGTTCTATTACATAAAAAAAACAAAAAAACAAAACTGAAATGTATATATTGCATGTTGAAAAAAAAGAGTCAATAAACTCTAAGTTGCATCCTGTCAGTCTTTGGAACACCCAGAATAAGGAACATGTCTTCCGCTGTGTCCTGAAAGGTATTCAAAATGCCAAACTATACCATACCTTTGTAAGAAGTTGGGAATAGTAGTCTGGAATGTTGTCCAGCATAGCATTTCCAAATGAGCCTTTTAACTGGGCCTTAGCATTGGCTGGACTGCTGCCAAAAGGAGCAAACAAATCCAGACTAGCAGTAATGGAGGGCTCCATCAAAGGAAGAAGAGAAAGTCCCTGTGGGTTAACCATAAGAGAGTAATGGTTTAATATAATATAGCACTACTCTTAAAACTGGAAGCAAATATTCAATAAGCCGATGCCACATACTTGTTTCAGCTGCTTCATTATCGCCTCAGTTTTTCCAACCTCTTCTTTCTTGGTTTTCTTTCTAGAGTTTGGCCCACGCTCTCCAGCTTTTGTGGTACGTTTGGCCTTGACTATTGGAGTTCTCTTTGTGAGGGACTGAAGATCCTACAAAATGTAGCAGATAAAAATTAGAAGATCCAAAAACATATTTTTTTTTTTTTTTACATGCAATAGTGGCTGTATTTGGTCATACCTCCATGTTGCGTGGAGTTCCTTGAAGCTTCTGCTCCAGCATTGCCAGCTTGCTATTGATGTGCCCATTTATCTCATTATGAATGCCATCCGAGGGCCTCTGAGAAGCCATTTGCAAGTTCTTGGTTCTAAGAAGTTTCTGTAAAAGCTGTTGGCCAGTCTCTGTCCTTTGAATTTGAGATCCAAGATCTCCTGCTTGACATCTAGAGCCTGGAACAGAGTTCACAATGGCAGTGACTGCCTCTCCAGACATTTCTCTCTTTATGCCTTCAGAATGGGCCTCTACACTACCTCCAGTGTCACATTGGATTTCACGTGGTTCCTGTTTGATGTTTTGTAGTGTTATTTCACTGTGCAGTTGAGTTGGTTGAGACATATGACTGTCAGAACCTTGGGAAGCAGTTGTTGCTTGGTGCGGGTTCTGTGCTGACTGAGGGGATGGACCATTAAGTGGAAAAGTGGGGCTCTGAGTCTTGGCAATTGGAGATCTCAAAGGTGAAGCTACTGATCCCCCTGTCTGGCTAAAGTGGCTACTCTTTCCAACAACACTTTCTGGCCTAGAAGGTGATGACAAGTGGCTAGAGAGGGACAAGGTGCCTGGCTCAGGTTTATGTAGAGATGCTGGGCTTGAACCAGCTTCTGGAACAGAAGACCCTGCAGGAGAACCTACATGAGAGGGAGAGGATTGAAAGGGGCTCAGGGCAGTCGCCACATGGGCTTGCTGTTGCTGAAGATGCTGGGGGCCTGGTGGAGTTTGAGAAATTCTCATGAGTCTTTGCTGATTAGAAATCGGGCTTCCAGGAGAACCCTGACCCACTAACTGACGAGGAGACATCGGCCTAGCCATGTGTCCAGGTGCTGTGGCACGAACTTGACCCATCACTGGCCTGGGCACTTGGCCCCTTATCATCTGATGCTGATGTACTTGTTGCTGTTGTAACATCTGCTGCTGCTGGGCGCTATTGATGTACTGTGGCAAAGGTCCTTGAGAAGGCTGCTGCATAGCACCCGAAACACCTAGATGAAACTGTGGAGCCATACCAGATGATTGTCCCATTGCTCCTGATTGTTGTTGAGTGCCAGTTGGACCATGTTTGCCTGCTAATCCAAAGCGGTGCTGCTGTTGTTGGGCTTCAAGACCTGGCATCCGTGTACCAACTGGAGGCCCCTGTGGTACCTGGGGACGCATTTGTCCCGGAGCCTGACCTTGCATTCTTAGCATCTGGCCTTGCTGTAGCTGTCGCTGAGCAATCATTGCCTGAATTTGCTGCAATTGTTGGCTGGGAGTCAGGTGACGTAGTTGGGGGTTCTGTGCAATGAAGGCCTGAATGTTAATAGGGGCACGTATTTGCCCTGTCGGTGCACCAGGCCTTGGAGTCATCATCATCTGCTGGCCTCTAGGAATGCCCATCTGTTGAGTCAAGAGAGCTTGCTGCTGTTGATTTGTAATGCCGGTCATTGTAGTTTGAGTCTGACCACTCCTTTGGCCAAGCACATCCTGTGGTTGTTGCGCAGCAATTTGACTGGCCTGCTGTTGTGCCATAAAGCACATTTGCTGATCTTCCTGTTTTATTTGTATGGTGTTCTGTGTCTGAAGACCAAGTTGCATCTGTTGTTGCGGAGGTTGTACTTTATGATGTGGACCAGCCTGTTGGTTGCCCACAAAACCATGTTGTTCTGGTACTCCAATATTCTGGTTTGACTGAGGCTGTGCTGCCTGTTGTTGGCCCAGAAAAGCATGTGCTTGCTGTGGCTGTCCGACACCACTTTGCTGCTCTCCACTAGAACCCTGTTGTTGCATCTGAAGTTGTGTAGGAGGTCCACCCTGCTGGGGCGGTGTTTTTGGGCTAAGCAGTCCTCCATCTTTATGATCAGGATTTTGAAGGTCTTGGACACCTTGCTGTAACTTCTCCCCTTGGGAATTCCCTGATTGTGGAGTTTCTAAAGCTCTTTGTGGTTCAGAGTGACCAACCTGCGTTGGTTGTTTCAGTTGTAAAATTTGTTGCTGGTGAAGTTGAGCAAGGTTTTTTGCAGCATTCTGTTGCTGTTGTGACATGAGCAGGCGCTGAGCCATTACACTCTGCTGTTGAGGTGTCAGTTGGGTTGGTGGCCCCCTAACAACATGTTGTACACCTGGCCCGTGCTGATCAATCAAACCCTGAGGTCTCTGAAGCTGCTGAACAATTTGTTGATTACCAACCATACCCTGTGGCTGGCCTGCAATCATATTTACGGTTTGAGTCATAGGTTGGCCCATGACATTATGTTGTGTCTGCCCAATAGCCTGGTTTCCCATCATACCTGGAGTCGTTTGCATTAAACCCTGCTGATTTTGCTGGCTATTCATTAATCCTTGTTGTAAGCTTGGTTGCTGTTGCCCCATATTGCCCATCAAAACTTGGGTTGGCTGGTTGCCCATGGCTCCAGGTTGCTGATTCATTATACCAGGCTGCTGAGGTTGATGTGGCATAGGCTGCTGTCCCATCATCAACTGCTGCTGCTGTTGTTGCTGCTGCATTTTTTGAACCATTTGCATTCTATGCTGTAACTGTCGCTCCTGTATAACTCTTGGATCTGGTCCTTGTGCTCCAGGGGGTTGTTGGAAAAAACCAGGTGTCGGCACTGGTTGAACAGTGCCAGGTCCAAGTGGGAGAGAAGGCTGGGCTCCACCAAAAGATTGCATTTGTGGCATTCTAACTGGCATGCCTCCCTGAGGCATCCCTACTTGAGGCATTCCTCCAGGTTGTTGACCAATAAGTGGCGTACCTTGTTGGCCTATCATCATTTTGGAAAGCATGTGAGGTGCCTGCGTAGAGGGCCCTGGAGCAAGTATGGTAGACCCTTGCTGATGTTGTTGTTGCTTGCTTCTGTACTCTGCAATAAGATTGGTGTGCTCCTTTTGTTGTTTACGCACCTAGAAAAGCAAATTTCTTTGTTCTTAGCTCAATTACTTAAGACCATAAAATCTCACATATATTTATAATAAAAAATAAATACAAAAAAAAACAAAAAAAAAAAAAACATACCTGGTCCAGCTGTTTCTGGATCTTACTTTGTTCTTCAGTAACCAGTTTGAGCTTTTCAGCATCTGCTTCTGCAAATTCACGCCCAGCTTTCTTTGCAGTGCGCTGCTTGGCACACAGAGCTTTACGGGATTTACGATGTGCTCCAATTTGCTCTTCTAAAAACTTCAACTGCATTTGCAGCAATTGCTGGGTGTGTACAAGCCATTCTTCATATTGGTGCTGCTCAGCATCATCTGTTATAAGTGTGATGGTCCAAGAAAATTAATAGCATGTAATACACTTACGTATCTATGTATTTATGCAGGTACAAATATATATATATATATAAAAAAAAAATAATAATAATAATAAAATATTAAATTAAATACAAATATTAAAAACAAAAAATAGGCACTAAAAAAAAAAACTATTATATAGTCCTTCGGCCTAATGCATAACAAAAAAAATGTAAATCATCCCAGCATCCTTGAACTGAACTGTCTATAAACTAAATGCAAAATATGTCTCTATAAACAGCACAATTCTGAACAACCTATTTTTTATTTTTACTATGCAACAGTCAGAACTCCATGTTATGATCTGCATTCTGAAATTACCAAATTTCTGAAACCAGAAATTAATTACATTATGTTGTCTGGATTGCTTTCTGTACTGCTAAAGTCAACAATCTATGTGTTTATACATAGGGAATTGAACAAATAAGTAAGGGAAAGGGTAATAACAACATTGAAAGGGTGGTTTACTAAAAAATTTGAAATGCAAAACATACTGATGATGCCAAATTGCGGAGGATTTGGTCTTGCTTGAACCTGGGTACTGCCTTCACCCTCCTGAAATTGAAAGATCAAGTTTAATATAGTATATTGAATTCAAATGAAATGTGAACTACAGAAGAATAACAAACCTACCTTAGAAGACCCAGGAGCAAGCTGGGCCTGGGAATCCTCATTTCCAGGGGCAGAGGTTAGCCTCTGAGCCAAGAGAGACACTTGTTGCCTAAAGTTAAATAAAATTTAAATAAAAATTAAAACAGAAACTAAGTGGGCAATTCTATGGACATGTCAACCAGAAACTTTAGCCTAGGAACAAAACCACTTCTAAATCTAAATACTACATTTAGATCTGTATCACTGTGTAAAGAAGATGTCATAGATCTAAGGCAATTGCATAACGCATCTACCACATGAAATGTGCAGCAAATTTTTCAAATGCATATCATAAATGAAAAACAAATGCATATTTCAAAGTGTAATAATACGTTGTGTCAATTTCTGTTCACGTCTGCAAAACAATTTTCTGATAGAAATAATAAAAACTTCCCTAGACCATTGTTTTTCTTATGTCTGAACTGTCTGTAAAGATTTATTAATACACATACAATAGATGCTAAAATAGATGTAAAACATTTTCACTTCAAATGTAATTAATACTTAACAACTGTTTTTCTTTTCTTTTCTTTTTTAAATGACAGTATGACAAAGACAAAAACAGTACCTATTCATTCCTGGTTGTACACCCATAGGATCTTGAGCCAACACCCTTTTAATTCCTTTCAGTGCAACCATTTTAGCCTTCGCAATGGGATCCATTATGTCATCTGTCACAAATTTATCCAGATCTGAGAAAGAAAAAAAAATTTTTTTTATATATTTACAAGAACATATATTTTTGTAATAAGAAAACAAAATCACATGAATCACACCGCATACCTTTATCTGGGAAAAAGTTGCTGGCCAAGTTCTGCTGTTTAACAACATGTGGAGGTGGCACTGTCTGCTGCTGGGGAGTAAGACCTGGATGAATTCTACCAGGCTGTACACCCCGTAAAATGCCTTGGTGTTGTCCCATCGCTGCATGGGGAGGTGAAGGCACTGCAGCACCAATTAACCTCTGTTGCGGTAACATGTGAGGTGGCCTGGGCACCATACCAGCTTGAGGCACTATGCCTTGAGATGGATGGTGGTGCTGTGGCATCATAATTTGGTTTGGCCCTTGTGGAGGCTGTTGCTGATTCTGAATGCCGTGAAGTTGACTACCGATTCCTCCTTGCAGAGCACTTAACTGCTGCTGCTGCTGCTGCTTCTGAAGCTCCTTCTTCTCATGTTCCAAAAGATCTTGTATTAACAAAGGTAATTCGCTTGCTTCCAGTGAGCTTTCTACTTTATCAAGATCATCTGCTGTAGAGTGGTGGCCAGCATCTGGCAATCCAAGTGGATCATTACCCAGGTCTGGATGTGGTGCAGTTGGTGGAAAAGACAGTCCTTCTCCTTGGCTGGGAAGAGGAAAAGGTATGCCACCTAAACGGACTGTGTTCAATGAAGCAGTTGCAGTCTCTGGTTGATTAGAGGCTTTTGTCCCACTAAGCAAAACAGACACTGTTTCACTAATGTCATCTTTAACAGGAGCTTGTCCTGACTGTGGCTGTTCAATCAATCCCTTGTCTTCAAGTTTTACAGAGGATAGCCTAATGACATCAGAAGACTCTAACTTCGGAGTTTTGGTAGATGAAGTCTCAGTCTTTAAAGGCGGTTGAGTGGCAGTTGTGTGCATGTCTTGGGAAGCTATATCCACTTTTGGTTTCTCTTCGACCTTGATTTCTACTTTAGCAGAAGAACCTGATCCTTCCCCCTCTGCTTCTACAAGTCGTAACTGGTCAGAGAAAACATCTTTGGGATCACCCTGATCGAGCTCAGGGTCAGTGTAAGCCAGCAAATCAAATTCATCACTGTTGAGCAGATCATCCAAATGAGGGTCATTGGTCTCAAGATTGTCAAGGTTTCCCAAATCATCATCACCTTTATCAGGATCCAAGTCAAGAGTAGCAAGATCATCATCCTCCACTCCAGTTTCTGCCACTGTATCGCCAAGCCCTAGGTCAGACTCCGGTAAGTCAACTGGATTTACAACTGCCTGCTGACCTCCTATTGTATTTGTTTGAGAAAGCTGCTGAGTAGTAGTGTGAGAAATGGGAGTTTTGGGTGTAGTAGTTGGCACCTGCTGCGGCTGTAGTTGAGACTGAGAAGGGGGTACATTGCTTTGTTGTTGCATCAGTAGGTCCATGCCACCCTGCTGTAATCCAATTCTGGGATCACGCATTCCCTCTGCTGAAGCATCGAGAGAAGGGGGTAAATTCTGCTGAACAAAAGAAGCATTCATTTCCTGCTGTGGAAGAAACATGCGTGGTCTGGCTATAGGCGCCCTTTGCATAAACTGAGGACCCAGTGGCATCCTCTGGGAATTATGCCTCAGCTCTATAAACTGAGGTGGAGCTCCCGACACATGGCTTTGTACAGCCTCTGTGGCAGTGCCTGGAACCCCTGTCAATGGATTGGGCATATTCTGCATGGACTGCATATTAAGAGGATTGTTGATGGGAGTATTAAGGTGCTGTCTGGGAACTGCTTCCATCATAGATGGCTGTGGGAACCTCCGTGGAACACCTTGGTTTTGCCACTGTGCAGGAAATGGTGGACGAGGATACATCCCCTGAGAAATATTGGGCCCAGCTTGCCTACAAGAAAAGTGTTGATTATGAAATGCTCAGTTTGGAAGTAACATGCACAAGGGCTGTGCAAAAACACAAAGAAATCAAAATCAGCAGCATTTAATTACTTCAATCTACCTTAATGCACTGGGGTCCATATTTGCTGGTGTCCCAGGAGGAGGTGGGCGGCAGAGCTTTTCATCCATTGCTCCCACTGGCGGAGGCATCCTGGTGGCAAGGGCTGCCTGAGCAACCACAGCTCTGTCCTGATGGGCAAAACATGATGTTACGCCAAATAACAAAACACTTTTGGCTGTTTACGCTAGGGCTGCATGATCAATAGAAACAAAACCACAAATCATAATATGGCTTAATGTGATCATTACATCACACAAAAAACACAAATTAGTTAAATAAATGTTTCTCATCTCTACATGTGCTCTGAGTTTGGGTTGGATTTGAGAGTGCAACATGCATCAACAATTTTCCCAAACTTATACTGAGAGTCTTTTAGGGAGACTTGGATTTTCCACCTAAAAAAAGCTTGATGGATTAACATTTGAAAATTAATAATGATTGTCATGAATATTAGTGTTGGAAAAATTTGACAGTTGTATATTAAATTTCTTTTTCATATTTGACTTGGTAATAATATTATTAAATTAATGATAATCACAAAAATTGACTACATTTTTCAAGTCAAAAAATGGGATCCATTCAGTACATCCCATTCAATATTAATTCTGTATCAATACCTGAGGGTAAGGAGGTGGTGCTCGCTGGCTTTTGTCTTGCTGAAAGGCTGGCATTTCCCCGCCTGGCCAACTTTGAGCAGGATTACCCACCACAGGTGCTTCCTTCTCTTGGCGAAGTGAGTTTCTCTGCATTTTTTGTCTTATCAAAAACTCTCGTAACCGTTGCCTCTGTGGTACATAAAACACAAAAGTGAAAATTAAAACCTAACCCATTCTACCCAAAAAAATTTAATTTAGACAACCACTCAATGTCTACCTGTCTGTGCTTTTCTAACTCGGATGGACTAAGGCTCATGAGAGCTGGATCCTGTCCAGCTGATAGGTCTGACATATCCTGCACCCCTGGCAACTTGGGTAAATGTGCGGCATCTGTTGCCCGCACACTTGCTTCTTGGTTTCCAGGTGTAAGTGCTATTCTTGAGTTAAATTCAGCACCCACTGGTTGTGTCTGGGACTGTGGCTGCTGGAGGTGGACCTGAGCTTGCTGAGGAGTCATCATCTGTTGCTGGCCAATTACTTGTTGCTGGACCATTTGAAGCCCTACACCAGGACTGCAGCTGAAAGCAGGGGGTTTTCCAGAGAGCGGATCTGCTACTGAGGGTGAGCAGGGGGGTTGCTGGCTATGATGAGGTGAGCCTCTAAAGGGAGAGTTACCTTCTGGTGCTACAGAAGATGGGCGGGGGGGTTTATTCAATGAAGCAAAAGAATCTCTGGACTGAGGTCGTGAAGGTGGGCGGGAGTAAGGGTCAGGGGACTGGAAGCGTGGAGTGGCTGGTGACTGCACAGAAAGCACATCATTGGAAATGGCTCCTGGTGTGAGAGGCGACTGAGAACTGCCTTGTGACTGAGGGCTGGAAGGCAATCTTGAGTATGTTTCTTGCTGAGGCGCAGGAAGCCTCTGGGGTAGAGGAGAGGAGCCGTCACCTGATTGAGGTCGGGGTGTGAGGGGAGGCTGGGCGTAAGGGTCAGAGAACGTAGAGGGAGATTGGCGGTAACTCTCAGGAGGATGATTTGGAGAGGCACCTGGAGGGTGTGCATCCCCCTGATGCATACGAGGTGTCATGGGAGCTTTGAACAGACCATCTCCACAGTCCAAACTAGCAGGAGAACCAGCGCTTAAGTCTTGTCTGCCAAATGAAGAACGTGGAGATGGGGCATTAATTTCTGCCCTGTTTGGACCCACACCAGCAGGTGAAGAAGCTATCGCAGATGGTGATGGAGATTGCCGGCTAGCTCCATGCTGGCCACGGTAAGGGTCTCCACAAAGGGCTGTATGAGGTGGTGAGAACATCTGCGAATCTCCAGGCCCACCAGGCCTTGATCGAGGACTGCCAGGGAGACCTAAGCCCTCCTGAGAGGGCTGCTGAGGTTTGGAGATCTGCTGTTGTGATTTAAAGAATGGGTCAACCTGCTGGGCCCTGCGAGGAGTCCCTGGTTGCATGTCAAGGGAGCCAAAGTTGGCTGGCCGTCCCTGAGTAGCACCCTGTGGGCCAGGCATAGGATATCCTGAGGAAGAGGCCTGCAAGGGGCTGGAAGAAGGCTGTGAGTATGGGGTGGATGGCTGAGACTGAAGGTGTGGAGACTGAGAGGGAAGTTTAGAAAATGGGTCTGTCTGAACATCAGCTGAGCAGGGAGTCTTGAGGGGTCCATCGGGAAAAAAGGCTGAAGATGCAGAGTCAGGGGCAAGGGGATAAGGACTCTCTGCAGAGCTCGGCTGAGAGGGTGTGGATACAGAGCCTGAGGGTGGGGGAATTTGGAGGTGCAGATTAGGGCGCTCCCCTTTAATACGGCCAGGCTCAGTTTTGATAGGTCGACATACTTGACTCTCTGCCTGCTGTTGATTAGAATAAAGAAAAATGTATAAAATGACAATGCAAACATATCAAATTAATATACAGTGCATTTAAATAGAAGGTCACTTACCTTCTGTGCCTTATTTATTCTCTGAGCAGCCCTATTATCTTTGGCCTTTTGCTGAATGGATAATGGAAAAGTAGTAAACAAAAGAAAATTGTTAGAGAATAAAGACAGTACTATAAAATTAAATTACACTATAGATTCAAACTTGCACCTACCAGATAAGGAACCTTGTCCGCTGCTGATACCTTCCTCCAAATCTTCATTATTTGTTTACAGCGACTTGCCCAGTCTATGAATAGAAAGGAAATAATGAAGCAGGCCTAACAAATCTTTGACTGTGTAAAATCTCTAAAAAAAAATTTTTTTGCAGTAAAGCAATTGTCAGATTAATTGCTACAACACTACAACACTTCTAAAAGCCAATTTAATACTAACCAGGGTAGTCCTGTTTAAGACTAGGGAAGTTCATGTTAGCATATAGTACAGGAGAGATGGTAGATAGATTTCCTAATTCCTCATCCTTTTCCCAACGCTGCAGACTGCGCTGATTGTAGGAGAGGCCATCACCTTCCGGTTCAGTAGGAGTTGGAGGAGTGGAAGGGGTGGCTGGAGTGGATGGTGTTGCCCATGGGCTTTCCTCATCCTGGTCTGGACTAAAAAGACCACCTCGATCACTGAAGATTACACAAATAAACAAAAAAATTGACATATTTAAAGGAGGAGAAATTCAGTAATTCAAATGTTAATTCATTGTCACAAAAGTGACAAGATAAAGCAAGTCTACAGCTTACCGTATGTCGAAAAAGGGGGACTGGGAGAGACCTGAAAAAGAGTCCATCATACTAGTTGTAGGGAGTGTGCCAGATAAGGATGCACCTGTAGTTAAATTATACAATTTTTTTAAAAGTGTACACACATATAAATAAATCTGATCAATAATATGGAATTCTGCCTATACCTAGAAGGCTTCTTTGAGGACAACTACTTTGACTTGAATCACCCTCCCGAACAGTCTTAATGCTAGGCGGCAGAGGCCCACTTGCAGTGTTCCCCTCAGTGGGTCCAAGTACTTTCCGGAAAAACTGCTGAGAGTCCTGACCTTCTAGTCCCTGAGGGAGATCTGGTGGGTGAAAAGGTGATCTTTTGAGTAACACAACTGTTCATGACAGCTTTGTTTTACGTCTTGCTGTTTTACTACCTACTTGTTTTCTTAAAAAGAAATTACCTTCATTCTTCTGTGCATCAGACTCTTGTGTATCTCCTGAGCTCAGATTTTTGTTGGAAAGTTGCCCACTTGCTCCTTGCCCTTCTGAATATTAAATAAAGTTAAAGATAATGTTCTGCTAACATTCATTTTCAAAATATCAAAGCACCTCAGTCTTGAAAATCCCACCTGCTTGATCTCCTAGAGGCTTGGATCCCTCACCTTCTTGCTTTAGTTCCATAGGCAGCCCAGTCGGCCTGGCTGCAGCCTCTACTGTAAGAAAATAAACCAATTTTTTTCTCCACCTGGTCAAACTCAATTATTCTCGAAACAAAAGCATTAACAGTGTCTTACCTGGTTCAGAGGCTGCATTTCTGCCCCCCTGCCCAGGGAGTGGAGGTCTTAGAACGCCCTGCGTATGTCTTTGGGTTGGAGGAGCAAGAAAAGCTCTCTTACTCTGGTCAAGTAATGTCTTCCCAAAGAAAGCCTCCTGTAGGTATGCAGGAAACATATCCTCCAACTTGCTCTTCTTTCTGCCCCTGCGCTTCTTGGCTTGCTCACCCTCTACTTCTGCTGTTTTTGCCTCTGGGACATCGAGAGGTATGTCAGGATGAGGTCCTAAATGGAAAAAAAAAAAGACAGACATAAGCTTAGATTGAGGTTAACATGTTAAATCACAATGTGCTAAGAAAGATCTCTAGAGGATGCTGGGCTAAAGTTGCTGGGGGAAAAAGCTAAATATATGCTGCATGGAAACAAGTATATTTGCAGATGCAGTTCACATTTCCTTAGTGTTTTGATGCAAATTAAATTACTTCATAAAGACATTTTGCCAGTCAAGCAACACTGCCAGCGCCAGGCAGTTGCACCCACAAATATCAAACATTTATTTTAATGCAGTTTGTAAAGGCATTAGGATTTCATGCCAGATTACATAACTTGTTGGAAAAATATACCACACTGAAAACATTCCAAGACTCAAGATAACAAGGTCAACATGCTGACAATAAAATCACACAAACACTAGTTGCTGGTGTATGCTGGGACAGAGTGCACCCCGATTTGGCCACACTTGCCTTCCTCAAGTTTCATTTCAGCTGCTTGACCTTCAGGAACTCCATCACCCGAAGCAGATAGACTTCTCCTCATTCGTGTGTGACACTTTCTTTGCCGGACCATGAACCCTCCAATCCCTACAAGTGAAAAATTACTTTATTGCCTATTTCTTTCAAAAAGCACAAAACACTGATAGAACTATTAGGAAATGAAGCAGCTCAATAACCTGGTCTGTATGGTTTACGCTTTCTCTTCTTCCCGTCTTCAGTCTCCTCTACTCCTCCTTTGAGAGTTTCACAGTCAGCCATGCCCTCTATACCTCCATCTGCCCCAGTTTCTCTGTCCACCCCTCCATCCCTATCTGGGCTCCCAGGGGCTTCCAGCTTGGGCTCACATTCCATCGCTTCTGCACCTCCTATTACAATTTCAGTTTCTTATTATTTGCATTCGCAATCAATCAATGACAGTGAGTTGCCTTACTGATTCAACACAATGTTCCAGTACAGTCTTTAGACATTTACAAACACTGCACCAAGCTTCAACTGGAACAAAGATATAAATAATTGCTAATCATGAACTTAATTATCTGACCTTTCCCCTCGTCACCATCCGCATCGCCTTCTTTCAGCTCATCAATACACATGGTGCCCAGTCGGGACCGGCGCTGTCTGCGCTTGTGCAGGGGTGACATGGACATGCTTCGCAATAAAGACATGCCAGTCTCTGTTAGCCAGACTCCCTCCAGACGATAAAATTGTGGCTCTGAGTAAGTGAATGGAGAAACAGTGAATAGATTAAAGAGAAATAGCTAATAGATTAAAGCCTGACACCTAATTATCAAATAAGCACATACCTGGTTCTTTCATTTTGAAGGCTGACATCATAGTAGAGTCCACTAAGAAATACAGATAAAGGGAATTATTATGGAAAAGGTATGTAAAATTAGCACTTTTAAATTTATTAGCAATCGAAAGCATCAAGAAACTCACCAACAGGCCTTGGGACATATGGAGTGCAGGCTGTACAGGCAAAGCCTTCATCAGATGCTTGTTCAACCTCATCCTCAGTGTAAAGACTCTCACATACAGCATGAACCCATCTGTAAAAGCAACAAAAAAGCAGTACAGTGACACATTGCAATTTAAATCAACTGTGCTCAGTTTTAATATTTGAAAAATTGAATGTCTTCCTGTGATGACATGATCTTTTATAAATCATTCTAAAATGCTGACATGTTGCTCATGGAAAATTACTTATTATCAATGTTAAAAAAAATAATTGTACTGCTATGTGCATTTTTTTTGTAAGCCTTTATTTTCCCACTTTTTCATGATTCTAAAAGAACTGATGTAACAATAAAAACTAAACAAAAAAATTTTTAAAAATACATACTAAGGCCAAACTTTTTTATGCAACAGAATGCATTACTGACCTGTCACAGTGCTGACACTGCAGAAGAAGCTCCTCTTCCATGAAGTTCTCACGACACACAGGACAAGTTACCAGGCTGGCACAAGGGCCGCAGTGATTGTAGTTATTTTGCCACTCACAGTGGAACCCAGGGGAGCTAGCACCACACTGCATACAGCACACACACCTGAAGGGAGTAAAACAATGCTCTGGTTAGAAAACAGTCTCTTTGAACTCGCGGCACATATAAATGCATGAAGACAATGACACACCATTTGCACTTCCAGCCTCCCTTGGGCACAGTCTGTAAGGGTGGGTCCAAGCAATAAGTGTGATAGCTGACGTCACAGTCGTCACAAAGCAGCAAACGGGCAGGATCTGAAGCCTTCCCACACACCTCGCACACAATGCACTCAAGACAACGCCAGCCTTTTCTTAACATCATCTTGGTGATCTATAGAGGGGACATCAAAAAATAAATAAATAATGAACGTCTGTGCATAACGACAGTAGTCATACAGAATAGATCGTTTAAATTCTTACCTTGCTGTTCACACAGTATGGATGATAACATTGTGCACATTGAGCACAAGCTAGAAGCTGGCCCTCCACACCCTGTCCAAAACTACCACACACTACACACATGTCCTGTTTAAGACATAAAATAAATGAGACAAATCAAGTAATTGTAATTCATGATGCTGAATTTAATAGGAAGTCAGAGTGGAATAATGAAACTTATATTCGTACCTGCTGCAGGACAAACTTATCAGTGTTGGAGAAAAGTACCACAGTATTTTGCATGGTGTCATCTTCCTCCTCATCTTCTTCTTTGCTAAGTCCAGTGTCTGCAGTCATGGTTTGCTGTAAACATAATTAACGCATTTCATTTAAACTTGCAAAACCATTGTTCAGCATAAGAGGTATTGGCTGTTTCCAGGATTTCTCTTATCATCTTAGGATGTGAATTAAGTCAAGTCACCTTTATTTATATAAAGCACTTAACAGTATCAATTAGAGAAACTAAAACAAGATGAGAACGTACTATTTAACCCAACAAAAAAAAACAAAAAAAAGAGTAAATCTATGCCTGTATGCCTCATTAAAAAAAAATATTTCAGCAAAGAGTATTATTTTGCATTATTTATATAATATTATATATAAATGGTTACTGGCAAACTAAAGAAGTTTTTTGTGTTTTTTTTTTCTTTTTCTTTTTTTTGAGTTGTTGAGCTTGAGTAACTTTAGTCTCTTTCTTTGGTATTTTAGCATCTAAACTCAGTACTCATAGTGACTTTTTACTTAAGGTTATATAATATTTATTAATGTTTCTTAAATATATATATATATATGTATAGTGTGTCAGTAATGGTATGGGGTGGCATTTTTTTTGGCGGGCCGCACGGGTTGGGTTAATAAATTAGATTTCCATTGATTATTCTTGTGTGATTTTTGTTTTCAGCACATTCAACTATGTAAAGAACAAAGTATTTCATAAGAATATTTCATTCATTCAGATCTAGGATGTGTTATTTTAGGGTTCCCTTTATTTTCTTGAGCAGTGTATTTATTTTTACTTTTTAAAATTGGTGAATTCTAATCACATTTGATTAACATTGTATTGTTTTTAAAATTATTATATAATTAGTGTAAATAGTAACCTAACACTTAACACAAAAAAACAAAAGCTACATTTTAGTTAATTCAAATTAACAACAAAAGTTAACAACTGAAAAGAAATGTGCCTAAAAATGCAAGGAAAGGAAGAGCTGGCAGATGAAGTGAAAAACTTACTAGAAAGGCATCAATGCAAGAGGCCATTGCTTTGAGACGTGACCGCCCACGCCCTCTTCCACCACTACTGCCGCCGCTGCTGCCACCACCACCACCACCACCACGCGGCCGCCGCTTCCCTGGGAAACCACCGCCTCTGCCCTGAAAAGTCAGAAAACAATGTTTCAGCATCAAAATGACTACTTTTGGAGTAGCAGTGTACCTAAACCCTTCAGAATCCAACGTTAATGAGAAAAGGTTTGGTGTCTGACATCCACCTGTTTTACCCGTGAGCGTCCTGGAGAGCCTCTGCGCTTCACTTTATCTCCATCGGGCTTCAGTGGATCAAAAGGCAACGAGTCCTCCGTTTCGGTGAGCAGCGAATCAGAACGGGTCCTGCCGGCTGGCACCAAGCTAAGCTCCATAGACAGCATCTGAGAGTCTGCCTCAGCCGGCGAGCCGAGGAAACCGCTGCTGCTCTCGTCACCGTGGCTAATGTTTGATGTCTCATCAAGGACCAGCTCTGGCTTCATATCCTCTTGCATCTCTTTCCTGGACTGGTCATCTTCTCCCTGACTCTCATCTTTGAGGAGCGACTCATCTAGGGATTCATCCACCCCCTGCTCATCCTCCTCATCCTCATCCTCAGACTGGCCCATTCTATCATCAGTGTCAGATGCAGGGGGCACTTCTGTCTGAGGAGCAGGGGGAGGAGTCCGGTCTATTGCTTCCTCCTGCTGTGGCTCCTCTAAATCCATAACAACTGGCTTTGCTTCTTCCAAAACAGGGAGTGTGACTTGAGAAGAAGGAGAACATAGGTTTGTTGGAGGGTTTGTTTCTGTAGCCTCCTCTGTGCTGACCAACTCCGTCTCAGTCTGAGAAGTACTGTCTTGCCCATGCAACTCCTCCTGCTTTTCTGTGCGAGTTTCAGCTACATCAAGTTGGGCTTCCCCTATAGTGTCTGAAACAGGGCTGTCTGGGCTATCCTTCACAGGAGGGTCCTGAGTGTCCACTGATTTTTCCTCAATGGCCTCTATAGCCACTGTTTCAATGGTAGTTGTCTCCTCTTTTTGTTTTTCATCAGCTTCTACAAAACACAATAGGCAGGTTTTCAGTGTTACGCTGTAAAATTATACAATTTGCAGTAATAACTTAAAAATATTATTGGAAATATATATATAAAAAAATAAAAACATTGTTGAAAAAAAATATATATATAAAAAAATCCCCCTCCAAACATTTTTTTTTTTATTACACTTAAACTATGCTGTCATAAATAAAATATACCACTACTACATAAAAAAATAAAAACTATTTTTGTGACTGTCACAATGTTAGCATGTATAAACCTGAACTACTGTGGTGGGTTTTAAAATTTACCTGAAACTGTAGCTAAAGGGTCCTGCTGCTCTGTAGAGACCTCACTGTGCACATCAGTCTCTCTGTTGCCCTCAGCACCTTCTCCTTGTAGTTCCTCCTCCAGAATGCTTTCTTTCCCTTCTGCCATTCCATCCACCTCAAGCTCTGTCCCTAAAATTAAACACATCAGGTCAATATCCACATCTAATATCAGTCAATAAAACTCTGTCCACAGAGAAGCTAGGGCTAAGTATCACCAACTAGCCCACCATACAACACACTATACATAGAACAACTGCAATGCATCATTCAGAATTTAATTATTTGAAATCCATAATTCTAATTCGCATAGTTCAAAAGACATTTAAAATAAGTTCTGTTCTTTAGAATGTTCTATTAATCAAAGAACCCTGAAAAACGTTGTTTTACAACGTTATTTTACAAAGTATTAAGCAAAACAACTGTTGTTAAGATGAACAATAAAGGAAGATGTGTTTCTTGAGCATATTAGATGCCCTTTAAAATGCATTTAAATGTAATATTTCAGTTAATACTGCTGTGTATAATGGACTTTTCCTAAAAGCACAAGACTATCAAATTTTAAACCCAATGGATAATTCACAGGTTCATGGGCAAAGCAAACACAACGTCACATGCAACTCTAAAAACCCCTGAATGTAGTTTGAGGAACAAAAAACGTTAGAACATCCTGGACCCTGTATCTACCTGTCCTTATTTAGTGCTTATCACATGAGATTTGCAAAATAGATATGTGACTGCACAGTTCTAAGAGAGAACCAACAGAGCATGCTCTCATAAAAAACAGAATGCTTAAGATCATACCCAATTCCATTGGCACCTCCAAATCAGCTTTCTCATCTACTTGTGTGGATGACACTTCAGACTCGATTGGAACATCATCTGGGATTTCTTTGCAGAGCACACAGATGCATTTCTCCTCAGGAGGCCCTGACAGAGAGGCACAATCACTGTGTACCCATCTGCAGAGGACATCAAATACAAGTTAAATTTATGCAAAGAGACAAATGAAAGTCAGTTTGTTCATTACTTCACGGCAAAAACTGCTTCACATTGGAGAATCTTTAAAGGTCACCTCCATTTTAGCAACCTGCTTCTGTGTACAGCACTACACGCTTAGCTCTAGACAACAAAGCAGCTCACTTGCCTGTTCTTAATGCCAGAAGGTACATAAACTGACCTGTGGCAGATGGCACAGCGATGTTGCAGGGAGACAGAGGGCTCTGTGGCCTTACTGCACACACCGCAAACAGAGGTGCGCCTGCGCTGACAGCCCTCACATACTGTGTAGCTCTCAAACCACTGCTCAGAGCCAGGAAGCTTTAGCCCTCGCATGCCACAGTCAATACACACACGGCACCGCTGAAACAGACATGCAAATCAGGTTAGACAAAACAATAGGGACATATTTCACTTACAAAAATCACATTTTCCTACTCGCCAAACATCTGTACAAACTGATATCGCCATTGCATGCCACAATCGCTCGAAGGGCTACCATAAAAGGATCGCCAAACATTTTTAAATGGCTTGGATGACGTTTTATTCGAACTGGATAAACTTCTTTGTGTTTCAACGACATGCCGGTGAGTTAAATGACAACCATTTTCATTTTTAGGGGAACCTTGGTTGAAAAATTCAAGTGGTTTCTCTATGCAGTTTTAGGCATGAGAAAAGAGCAGGGCAACTATGTAAATAAACCGCACAGGTCTGAATTCTGCCTTAAATGGTGATATTACACAGATGAAGGGCATGTAAGAATGAGTCACGGGTTTAAGCTTACTTTGCACTTCCATGAATCAGGGGGTACCGAGTCCATGGCTGGCAGTAGACAGAAGGTGTGGTAGCCCTTGTCACAAGCATCGCAAACCAGCATCTTTGAATCATCCCCTGGTTGCCTGGATGTCATTTAAAAAAAAAAAAAAAAAAAAAAATACACATTTACCAAGACGTCTTTGCAAATAACAATATATACACAGATATGCACCTGCAAAATTAAGGATGCACTTGGCCCAAAAACAAAAATACATTTAATAATAAAATAGTCAAGTTGTGCAAGCATATAAATTGCAAATAAAGAATCTTCTATCCAGTTTTACTAACACAATTGTTTCTACTCCAATTTGCTGCTAAAATATAAACATCTGTAGGTTTATCTGAAATACCGTTTTCTTTGACAGATTTATTCAAACATACATTAAATAATGAAGCCAGGTTAAAAGTAAAGTGAAAATATAATACATTTGTAATATAGCATATGCCTGGGCGAAATGGCAAAAAAAGTGATCACGATTTTTTTTCCCATATTGAACAATCTCGATTTTTAAATCACAATTTTTTTATCAGAAGATCCCACCCCCCCTTTCTGGAATAAATTAGAAAGAAACAAGTGATTTGTTTAAGTTTTTTTGTTTTTTTTAACAAATAAAGCAAATAGCA
>JAUMHQ010000089.1:11076381-11093131 GCA_032361165.1 Enteromius paludinosus | reverse complement strand
TACCCACAGCTGATCACCGTGATCGAACTTAATTTGATCGCAATCACAAATCGAGATCGTATAATCGCCCAGCCCTAATAAAGCACACACATTTATCAAAATGCTCTTCTCTAAGAGTGATTTTTCCTAGTTTACATTCAATATTACAGACACTCAATGTCTTTCCTATGGTAAATGTAACATGTCTTCAAGATGTTATATTGATGCATTTCCACTAAAACACAGATTTAATGATTACATGAGATATGATACATTCCAGTATATTGTACCATTTTTAACAAAAAAACAAATTTACTGTATTTTAAAACTGATAGAATTTTAAAGCTGCGACTTTTATTAAACCTAACTGTACAAAGCTTACTGCAATTAATGACGTCCACAGACCAACAGAAAACAAACAAATAAATGATCTTGAGACCGTTAAGAAACCATATCAGTAAGTGAATCAAAACAGAAATCACTTTTGGCACTAGTGTTGTGGCTTATCCATGTAGTGTGCATGAAATGCACACTAACAGAGTCAAAACATACCGTTGCAGAAAAACTAATTAAATATCCGTTTCTAACAGATGAAAGAAAAAATTGCTAAAATTGCACTGGTAGGTTTTTAATGACATAAACTTGATTTGAAGATGCATGTTCTTACCTGCAGGTCTGGCACACCTTGCACTCAGGACACTGCCAACCTGACCGCTGAAGTGGTGTGGCACTGATCTCTAGACAGGCATCATGATAGTGCTGCCCACAGCCTGTACAGTATAGCAGACCCGACAGTTCCCCAATGGAGTCGCACACTGCACACCGCGCTTCCTCTCCAGCTGCAAAAAACAAACAAACACAGCAGCGTCTCAGCAACCGCTAAAACTTCAACTTTATTTACTGATGATATCGCATCTGTTGCACATTCATCCCGTACCAATCTCCTCGGCCTTCTCTATGTGCTCTGGACAGAGGAGTGCCAGCTGCTTCATGGACTGGAATGATCCACTCGCAGCCGAACAGGGGAAGTGGTAGAACCGTGAGCAGCCTTCGGCCCGGCACCGGATGGTAGCACCCATCCGTTTACAATAATCACATGGCTGAACCAGAGAGAGAAATGCAAAAGGAAAAGTAAGAAAAAATTATTTGCCTGCAATAAAGCAAGATTTATGAGGTTTAATGCTCTGATAAAGAAGCTGTCAGCCTACCCGCTGTATCCCTGAGATGACTGCCTTATCCACGTTTATCAGAACTTCACCCTCAGTCTGCTCCACTCCCTCAGACCACACGGCACACCAGTGGTGAACCCAGCAGCTCCCTGTTTCATAAGAAAGGATTTGCAGTAATAACACTACCGAGAAGAAAATACATTCAAAGCACATTTTATAAGGTCTTGTTTTCTTAAATTCCCAACTTCGATCTATGAAACAGTAATCACTGCATAGCAAAAAAAACAACAACTGGCAGCTAAACCCATGCACAAAAACATATGTTCACAACCCCCATTTTTACCTATCGCGGGGCTCAACGTTAAACCCTGGGGGCCAGTGAGAGAATTTAGAAGCAGTTGATGGAACTGTCACTTCTCCATCAGGCTGTGTCATACATTTGTTGATAACGTGTATTTTTATAACGACTGATTTCTTGTGATGTACTGATTTAGCACCCTGCTAAGATAATGTTGGGTAATACGTATGAAGTCGTTTAGATTACAGTAAATTGAAAACTATAAGGCACATGCAAAAAGTTTTTTTTTAATAAATAACTTTAATTTTACAATTGAAAATAATTTATTGTAACATAACTTTTGTTAAGTAGCCTATTTTAAAGAAACCAATACTTCTAAACAACAACAAAAATAAATAAAGTGACAGTAAAGACATTTATGTTGTTACAAAAGATTGTCAATTTAATCTTTTAATTGTTTTTTTACTCAAAGAAACAAATAATCACAGTCTCCACTAACTAAAACAGCATTACTATTTTCAAATATTATTAAGAGGCTGACAAACACATGAAAAAACTAAAAATCATACTACAGTCCAAACATGTAAATAGTGATGTACAAGCCATTGTTAATAATCAAATTGATTTATATTTGTTGTGGTTGGGCAAGTGATAAACAACAAATCAAGTAAGATGTATAAATCTACACAAACAGGTTGAGCTCTGCATTATTTAAAAAAGCCTACAAATATGACAAACTGGGAAGAAACTCAATGTGCCTCACTCCAACATCAAAATATGACTGTGCCATTACTATGATTCTGATTCATTATCATACCTGTGTCATTAAAGAGAGATGCCAGACAGGTGGACTCAAAGAATCCAATGGAAGACAGGTCATCATTTCCAGCTGCTGGCAAAGAGGAGACAGAGGGCTCCAAGCTGGGCCGATCGGAAGAGGGTCCAAAACACCGGAGCTCCCGCTGTCCGTGCAGACTACGCTCCACACAGTTACAAAGAGCACAGGCCCTGACAGTCTCCCTGAAACAAACACCAAACAGGAGAGATGTTTTCAACCACTGTGTATACATTAATTCAACAAAACAGCCCAGTTTAATCAAATGCTATGCATTAATATTTAAATGTAGTGTTATATTTGACCTGAGAGATCAATGCCTCTAAACAAGTGGCTAGTTTTTCTACTTAACGTCATGTTCTATTTATTGAAGATAGCCTTTTCCTATAAACCAAGCTATTCAAGCCTGACCTACATTTTATGCAAAGCAGCTCAAACCGCAATATTTATATAAGGCCTTACAATGATGAGATGGAAGTGTCCACAGTAGTGCCTGAGATGTCCTCAGCAGCAACAGGGCCACTCAGTTCCCCCTTAACTTGGACGCTCTCCTTTGCAGGGGTCCCATCATCAGCTGAAGCAAATATAAATGCAAAGGCCACAAGCTATCACTGCTGTGCAATATACAAGATTGTGTTTTATACACTTTTTGAAATCTCTCAGTATGCATTTTTAACTATAGCATGTCCACAAGAATGGGCATGAATGAGAAGAGTGTAGTTACTACAATAAAAAGTTAGAAAAAGTATATACATGCCCCTTTAACAAAAAAAAAACAAAAAAAAAACATGCTTATGAATTTATGAATGAATTCTAATGTTTACTAACCTGCAGTTTCTGAATCATTTTCTTCGCAGTTTGATTTCTGCTCGTCCATTCCTGCTCCAGAAGATGATCTCTATTGCAGAGATCTGAAACGGATAAAACAGTTGTATAGTTTAAAAGGGAAACGCTTGTGCCGCCCAAGCGGAGGCGCGTACTTGTACAAATCCTTGTTTTCCAATGCCACTGTCATTTTACTTAAGCCACTCAATGGCTGTAATAAAAAAGTTAGACCGGTTAACTGCAAGTAACCCATCTCTAAATAATGCACGCTATCCGACCAGCTTCTTTTGGGAATGTCTAGTCATACCGCAACCGCGTAATAAATGTGCATAATCCAGCAAAGTTCAAATTACTCCACACCTAACTACGCAAACATTACTGTGTAAAGGAAACATAGCACAAAGCAGCTGATTAAATACAAACCATGAGGTGGATTCGCGTGTTCGATGCATTTCCTCCGATTTGGTTAACGCTGGTAGATAAACAACAGCTTACAGATTTTTTTTTTTATTTGTCGGATCCTGCAGCTGCGTCGTTCTGCTCAGCTTACAGTAGTGCATAGACGCGGCTAACACGCTAGCTTTCTGACCGGGGTTAACAAATTCTCTGCAAAATAACCCGCTCGCCCATCATCAAACCAGGCAAATACAGACACGTATACACATCTCCGTTGCTAAGCGGTACACCGCGGTCAATAAAACTCTGTAACTTCGTGCATAACTAAGATAACGTGTTACTTTCTTTATGTTAAACGACGCTAAAGGGAGAAACACAAAGAAAATACAACTTCCGTGTAGCGCGCTTCCTGTGACACACTCAACGAGGTCGGGCTACAACGCTGGCATCGACATTTTGTTCCGCCTGCCATAACGTGCATGGGTCTAAGTTTTAAAAACTCAAATAGGGTCATATTGACTAAATGACACCACAGAGTGTGTGATAAGCTCAGTGTAAGTGTATTTAAACTGACGCTTCTTCCGTTACGGACTAACGCTAACTTTCTCTTCCTACACCCCTTTTGCTCTGCCATCTTTTTGTACTGTATGCGTGTGTGTGTGTGTGTGTGTGTATATCTATCTGAATTGAATATAGCATGATGTAAATGTCACCTCATGTTGCTAATTCACCAGGAAATGCAATTCAGTTACAAGGTTGCATAATGTCCTCAAGATGTCGTGCATGAAAGAAAAGAATACGAAACTGACTGAAATACAATGTCCTGTCCTCGTCAGGACCCCTGTACACACATTTCCTGATTTATATGTCTGTTTCCTCTCAAGTTAAAAAAAAGTGAAAACAGGGTTGCAAGATATTAAATCAGATTTGAAAGCAGACTGTAGATTTTCGTATTTAAAAAAAAAACAAAAAACGAAATGGTACGTGTTTATTATTTTTGTTACATGTTTAATGGACATGCATGCATATTTAAAGGGATTTTCAATATAGGGTAACAGACTGCATCCTTGTATACAGATAAAACACAACATTAGTTTGAAGTGATCCATTAAAGCTTAAACTACTAACCCAAAATACATAAGACACGACACTATGACCTTACATTGTAAATGTTTGCATGTATATAACATCAAGTAACCAGTCATATACACAATATTAATCCTTAAATTAAATTATTATAAAAGAAGTAACGTTATTGTGAATGTTACGAAAGAAAAGCATAGAACTCGCGTCGTGTTTGATGTTTTGGTTTATCCTGATATGCTAGCTGGTTATTCAGGAAACTCAATCAAAACGTGCTATTCATGTGACCACGTTTCTCTATGAAGGAAAATCTTAAACGTGTCTACCCTTATTTCGTTGGTCAGTTTGACCAATTTGTTTAGTTAAGGTGTTCGCATAAGGAACTGTAAGCGATAAGAAATCCTACGCAACGCTTCCCCATTTCAACTTTAAACTGCGCAGCTAATTACAAAATACGAGACATATTGCTGCCATTTGCCCTAGTGTGCTTTCGTGTTTGTTTGGCTGAACAAAATGAATTTAAACTACCCTGTGCTGAAATATTTACCACACCACCTTGAAAATCCCTGACCTTTTAACTTGGAATAAACTGTCAAGCTAAATCCTTTCACACTAATTTGTTGACATGTTTCCCAAGCGGTTTAAGTCCCAACACGCTAACCGACAACCACATTTACGCATGCTAGAGACACCACAGTCGCTAAATGAAATCCATAGACAAATTCATCTCTCTTATAGGATTTTCAAACGTTTTATACCGTGTCAAATATACTAAAGTAACCAAACGCACTGCCTGTAAAGCAGTGCATGCTAACAGGCTGCAAGAAGAAGTAGCGTCCCTATGCGGTACACAAAACTCAACCACTGCTAAAGACGGAGCATAATCACACTTTATTTCATGTTTATAACCAGTCTTACTTATATGTATGTTTAAAAATCAATTAAAATTAAACAAATCGCCCAGTTTCGCATCTGCTAACTCAGCTTGCTAGCCAGATACTTTCATACTCTAAATGCTGTTGCTCTTTCCAACAACAAATATGGCAGTTCTAATGCAAGTAGAGCAAATAAAAGGCTCGGAATATCACGACAACATATACGACGCTAAAGCAACATATGAAGTCCTAAGCTTTCGTGGTTTCGCTCTTAATGACGGATGGTTCATGAACTGGTGCTGGCTAAAAATATGGCTTATCCATTTAACGTTACCAAGGACATAAACACTCATCAGGCTAAACTAAAAAGACAACGAGCAGTAGGGGAAAGAAACTAGACGGCCAACACAATAACAGCTCAATCCCAACACTGGTGTTTTTGTAACCTTGAGTTTAGGAAACGCGATGGTACGTATGAAGCTAGCAGCACATTCATTTTGGCCGACAGATTCGCACCCACTTCGCTAAATGGACGTAGAAGGGGGGCCCGAGAATCGCTAGGGTGATTAATCAGCAAGTATTTATATTTATTTTAAATTAAATACTACTTTTAACACTCACCTACAATGCGCCGCTAACGTCCACGTACATGATCGGAACAATCCTCCGGATAATAATCGCCGGGGTCCGTTTCATTTCATTAAGCTAGCTTTGGCTAGGCAGGGTTTACTAGTTTGTTGTTGATGGGGGAAGTGCTGTCGGACGAGCAAACGTTTGCAAAACTACCTGATATTAAGATTTTGGCTGGCCGATACCAATGAATCAAATGAGTTCATGCAGGACTCTCATGTTTGCTGCTTTCATCCAGACTGAGTAGCTTTGGCTAACCCACACCCAGATCTCCAATCTGGAGAAATGTTGCAAGCTTGTTTGATAAACTTGCTTCGTGTAACTGTTTGACGGATACTGCACCAGCTTTCTGTCTGTGGAAGTGCAGGCTGCAAATTAAAACATGTTTTCAACACCGATGCTGAGTCCAACTGCGACCCCTACTTTTGAGAGGACAAACAAATTAGGGTGCACTACAAACTCTGGGTCATGGTTAAGTTAGTTAGACAGTTCTGTTAGTTTCTCACGGTTTACTGTTGAACCTTCCTATGCAACCTTCACAGTGCTGCATAGATCCAAAGTTGTAATGAGCTATATATTTATATATATATATTTAATTATCTATCTATCTATTTATCTATCTATCTGTCTATCTGTCTGTCTGTCTATCCATCTGAACAACTAAACAATTACATAATCTTTTTATTTATCCTGATTATTTATTGCCTTAAACGGTAGCCAGTTTATTATTTGGCCACAATGCTAACAGCAGACCTCTCAGGACAGAGACATTTAGTCATAATAGATGTCAGTTCATCCTTGCTTTCAAAAGTAGCACACCATTAGCTCAGCGAAAATCGATTCTAAACAAAACATTAAAAATGAGCAAATGAGACCACAAATATTGCCTGATCAAAGGTTACTATTAGTCTATTCTTAGACTAGATAAGTATAGATTTAAAAAGGGACAGACTTTATTGATCACAGAGTGCAAATGCACGAGCTGCCATTGTAAAGTTGTCTGCATGTGTATACCTGCATGTGACATGGCTATTTTTATGAAATATTATCCTCTGGTTTCAATCTTGGTGCTTATAAAAGATATGAATTGTTGAAGCAAATAAACTGTTCTTTTATTTAGTGGAAGAAACCAAGCAGGAGCAGATTTGATGTATTTTAAGCTGACAAGGCATCGGAGTCACATGCAATACATACTTCTCAACATATTCAAACAGACCATTTAATTCATATACCAGAGATAAATATGATGGAAGAATGGCCATTTATGGACATGCTGAAGCAGTGCCAACATCTACCACAATGAAGTCATGTTCTCTCTAATATATTACTCAACATTGCTGCATTAGGTCATGTTTATTTTAGCCAAAAACAGAAAATTTGACTGCACAGTATAGGCTGTATCTGTTGGATTTTATTCTGTTAGAGCATCAATATATTGATCTCTATACAATAGAACTTGATGGCATAAAACATTTTTTTTTTCTCTACTTTCCGATCATACCCCATTGACAAGATTAATAACTTCTTCCCAGCTTTCGCCGGGATTAGTTTGAACGGGAAAGGTTTTGAGGGAGCCTGACTAAGCTTATCTTTCAAATCCGATTGGCTCACCAAAGGTAATTGTTGGGTGGGCCTACATTACAGTCTTTGCCATTGGCCTGATCCAGATAGAGTTTAGAACATCTCCTCTCCAGTGGGGGTGTGCGTCCATCTGCCCCCGCTATGACCAAGATAATCCTCTTCTATACCTTCACAGCTGTGAAAAAATAAATAGAGGGAAAAGCATGCACTTCCTAAAATTCAACACAGTTTAAAGCATTTCTAAATCCTTTACATTGACAGGCTGCACTTAAATTTCATTAAAAATGTAGTTTGAATTGCATTGATGATTATAAATATTAACCAAGAAAAATAATAGAGAGCAAATTATAAATATTTCAAA
The DNA here is from genome assembly GCA_032361165.1 of Enteromius paludinosus. Classification (NCBI taxonomy): domain Eukaryota; kingdom Metazoa; phylum Chordata; class Actinopteri; order Cypriniformes; family Cyprinidae; genus Enteromius; species Enteromius paludinosus. The sequence continues at coordinate 11,085,099 of JAUMHQ010000089.1, read as the reverse complement.
TAATAATTTATTACATTTTTTCATTTATTGTTATTTCCAGGAAGCCGTTTTTTCACAACACAAAGATTGTAAATCATACTTAGCACATTAGTGGTGTAATCTTTTTTTGTCCACAAGGGGGTGTAATGCACTTAGTAAAAGCCAGCCTGGTACTCCTTTGTTTAGCACATGGCTGTTGATTTTTGACATCGGAAATTAACCACCATTAGTCATTAGACATGGTTAAACTCTGTTAACACAATATTTCTTTGTAAAACATGAAAATTAGCATACACAGGACATGATGTAATATGCTGATTTGTCAAAAAGTTGTGTTTTTTTCATTTGGGAACTGACATGACATTCTGTACTCAGTACAATTAAAACTTGTGCTTGTTGGGAATAGAATCTAAGCAGATCATGTTTATTTTGCAACGCAATAAACTACAATAACTAAAAATAAGATTATAACAACTGTATCAGTCTGTGTTTGGTATAACAAATAATCAGACCTACATGAACAGTTTAAACTGAAATATATATTATGAATCCAAAAGTATAAAAATAAATATTTATTACTCTCTGAAATATTTTCTTGTAAAACAAACATACAAATACATTTTGAATCCCATAGGTGTCCATATTGTGATTTTTCAATATGACAATATGATTTTTTTTGGATGCACTGAATATTTCACATGCAGAATATGCATAGCTGCAACACTTTTGCAAATTCTAAATGTAAGAAGTAACTGTAACTGGACATTATATTTGGTGAGTACTTATACCAGCTATAGCCCCTATTGCATTTCCTTTTTGGTCAGTAGTTTTCAAAAAAGCAGTAGTTTATTTTACAGTTGACATTATTTCTGCATATTCACCGTCTTGACCATCAGTAAAACTTCTGAGGGTCAAGAAATAGTCGTCCCAATGTGTGCAAAAGCCTTGCATACCAGTAAACCTCCTTTTGTTGTTCATTTTCTGTTTCCTCTTTGAGGTCTGGGAATTTCTTGCATATGCTGGAAGAACTATTGTGCATGACATTTGTAAGGAAGGTCTGATCTGTGCAATAGATATTAGGGACCTCGGCACTACTGTTAACCAATGCTCTTTGTGAGTTCTCTTCCATTACTGCCTGGAAAAAACGAAAAAGAACACGGAAAGGCCAAAATGCCCAGTGTGCAAGTCTGTGATCCTCAACAGAAGCATAGTTGGAGACCAGCACGCCATCCACAAATAAGTTCCCATGTTCTGTCAAAGGAGCGTAAACCCCCATCCTCTCCTCCAGTGACACTGAGACCACTTTAGATGGCTGAAGTCCTTTATTGTCCCCTGTAGTAAGTATATAGTCCCCAATTCTAACTTTTTTGGCAAACATAGCTTCATACTCACGGTGGTGCAGTTTGAGATGGGTAGCCGCAAAAATGAGGTGATTGGGAGTAAGTGCTATTCGTTTTTCATTTTCAGTGGTAAAAATAAAGAAAGGGGTTCTGCTCTCTCTATCCAGATGTAAAAAGAGAAGTACCCGACTAAGAACAACTTCACCTGACTCAGACAAGGAAAGCACCTCCTCGCCAGGCCACAAACACTCCATAGGTTTTTGCACGCCATTAGCCATTGTCACAAGTCCTGATCCTGAAAAGCAGCCACCTTTTTCTACAGCTACAGAGTGATCTGGAAAAAAATTGAGGTAGAATGTGTTAAGAACTTCAACTTGAAATCAAGTTCTGTCAAAAAAAATCCCTAATAGGTTAGCATGGCACACATAGAAACATTAATGTGTTTGGTCTTGGTGGAATAGATATGCTACGCTGCTTCTGCTGTGACAAAGTGCCACATTGCCAATAAATCCACAGACATGCGGCTGAATATTGCACATATATAATATACATGTAATAACCCCCATATATAACAAGTAATCACCTCATAGCAGATCTATACAGGTGGATGGTGAAGGGTTCTGGAGTGCGGCAATTGCTATAACAAGCACTAGCCAAGCATTTAAACATTGAGCAGCAAGATAAGCTGTGCCATGTAAATACTGTTGTCATTATATATCAGATTTAGCTAGACCTAATGGACTGTACCATCCAGATCTTTAGGCCAAAACGATCATGTAATATTGGACAACAATTTCATTGTATGGTAGTTTTATAACATATCTTCTTTGTTGTCTCTCACACAGTTTTGAAACTACATTATGGCAAGTAAATGATTTAAAAAGTGTTATTTTTTTAGGGAGAGCTATCGCTTTAAGATCTACATTAAAAGACCTGAATGAGGAGTAACAAATGAAAAGCAAAGATTTACAAGCTTACCAGCTTTGACAGAGCAGTGCACGTGGTACTTGGATTCATAGTACACCCAGTCAAATCCAGCCTCAACTGCCAACTGTGCAAGCAGTCCATATTTTTTTGTGTCCCTGTCTGAAGTGGTGATATCAACCGCACGGCCCTCATAATGCAAAGAAGCAGCAGGATGATGGCCATCCTCGTCCCAGGCTTCCGTCACTCGCAGTCGGACACCAGGCCACTGGTTCATTACTGCTATTGCCAGTTTATTGAGGCAGTCCTTACAACGCTGTGAAGCGAAAAGAACGAATGAAAACATTAAACAGGTCACACAAAGGAAAGGACTAAAGCATAAACAACTTTTGAACCTACTGTCTTTCATCGAAATGACTAAAAACAATTTTTCTAAATATCTGTGTTGCACAGATTAAAAAAAGGTAATGTAATTCTCACTCCAACTGCCCCAGCTCCTCCTTTATGACCAATGATTTAAACCAGAGGTGGGCTAATGCTGAAAGCACAGCAAATATCATGACATTTCACACTACTTTGTCAGAATCTGGCCGGTAGACATCAGCCTTTTTTCTCCAGCATTTTCAGCTCTGCAAAAGGCCATTTCCACCCCCAACATCTAACAATAAGAACAAGGCTACTTTAACTCATTTCCAGCATTCTTTGGACACTTCAGCATGGTCACAGAGTAAAGTCAAGGTCAATTCCTTTTTTTTTTTCTTCACACGATTGGAACATTTTCACACAGTCTTTCGAATGACCCCAGTGTCAACCTTGAGACTTGAGAATACAGAATTTAGACTTCCATCAAGCGTTTTCAACATTTTGTGCCTCTCTACATAATACGTAATGGGCAGTCTGTGAAAAACTTGTCAGTGAAAATAATATTATGTGACCTAGGGTCGTGATTGAGGGGGTATGGGAAAAGGCGAGAGAGCAAGACAGGGTCAAAAAGCCAATTAGAAAGCAAGAAGAAAGCAAAGTCTCAGCGAGCAGGCAAATGGATGGAATGTTTAGACGTCTACTTGGGAATGTGACAGCAAGAGTGAGAAATCAAGAGGGGAAGAAAACAAACCAGGGAGATTTTTCTCGCAATACTTTTGGACAGAGGCGATTCATTGTGAAAACTACAATAGAGGCTTTTCCGATGGTCCCATTACTTCAACAGGCGAGAATTCTGCACAGGCAACCCCGCAGCAGAGGCTTGAAAAGATGCACAAAGGATAGCTTTCAGAGTTGGGCAATGAGAGGGCACATGCATACGTACACATACACCAACTTGAAGTACTTTCATAAGTGTCCTCACAGTTAGCTAGATGTCAATCTTATTCAAACTTATTATCAGCGATATCTAGCTTATCAGTAATATCTCAAAATGACCTATGATATCGGATTAAGCCATGCCAAATAATACAATGTCTACAATATACAATGTCTTATTCAAACGTATTCAAAATGTTCATAAAAGTTTCGAAAACGAAATTCGTTTTGAATGTTGAATGTTTTGAAATTAGGCCTCTATGTATTTATATTGGCTTCTTTATATTAAGTGTACTCTGTGTTCTTCACAATGTTATCTGCCTTACCTACTTTCATGTTTGTACAAGGGAACATGTACACACTCCCAGGCTAAGGAAGTAGAGGTGTAGTGATCATTTTATAGCTCACTAACGAAGAACTTGGTTAAAGATTAAATGGTGCTGTGGCAGTTGTACTTACATTGCCTAGGAAACATGGCTACATAGGTAAACAATCTATCAACATCTTGAGACTGTGACAGTCAAAATCTCTCCTTTTGGATAAGTTACAATTTTGCAGGGTCTGTTCAGAAAAATGCACCTTCCATCACAACGTTTGCATCAATTTTCAAATTAAAAAGACAATGAAACAGCTGATTTACAGGAATAACAAAACCCTTTTATTTTCAAGTACTGTTTAACTGTGCATGAAGTATGTCATGGATGACTGGGAGAGTTGAAAGGGCCACCTGATGCATCTGGGTCATTCTATTTCCATTTTGAGTTTTAAATTAGATTTTAAAGATGAGACAAAGAATGTCATTAGGTGATAAGAAATTGCTTTTTACTAGTTATATACATTCTAAAATTGCTATATAGATATACAATAAATTAGCATTTAAGAAGTAAAGGTTGATACTGAGGTTGACCATGTCCTAATGACATGCATAATATAAATAAAAGAGATTGTTAATAGTAAAAGTTCACACATATCTTTGAAAACTTATTCGAATATGTATTCTAATAAATTAGAAGTAATTTAAAACCAAACTGTAGCTATTTATTGTATATAATAATATATTCATTATGTATAATAATAATATATTCATATATCCATTAAGATTAAATCTATTAAGAAACATTAAAGTAGCCTATCGTTTAGTCATTGCTTCTACGAGTTCAGGAAAAGCAATATGCATAACGGGACGCAGCTGGCTCTGTTAGACATTGGTTTCCTTTACCTTGGTCATGAACCGGTCAGCTTTGGTGTGCTCCTCGTCTTTGAAGTCAATGTCAGTGTTATAGTTGCACACGAGCTCATTGAAGCGTTCCGAACTGCGCGTTATCCTGCCTTCCGCTCTTCCGCTCGCTCCCAGGTTGTTCTCGGAGACACCGGGCACGTACTGTTTGTAAGACATAGGAGTCAGCTTGCGTTGCCTGTGGCGAGTGCCGTAACCTGGACCCGGTCCGCATCCCTCCACCAGCAGCCATGAGTAAAGCCAGGCAGTCAGCAGGCCGAGCCTCGCCAGCTTTAACCAAGGAGCCAGCGTCATTGACGCGCGTTAAGTGTGTGAGGGGATCAGCGAGCCGCGAGCCCTGCAGCGCGAGCGTCTCTGCCAGCACCTCGTGGCATTTCGTTAACACAACTGACTTTTTCCACGTCCATATCCCGCCGTTGAATTAAAATGGGCACTCGTGGGGATTAGTCTCGTGAATCATTGACCAAAGCGTAGCCTAATGGTTTCCAGATTAAACTGATTATTTAGAGTTTAACATCAATGCATCCGATATTAAGCCATGGTTAGAGTTTAAACCTTTGAAGTTTTGAATAAAATTAGCATATAACATCTAACGCGGACGCTGGTCCAGTTATAAAGCCAGATTTCAGCATTCCGGGCAGAGGTGGATTGAATGCATCCTCGTTCTCGTTTGTAGATATTGGCATAGCAACAGGTGCTTCATCCCATCATCCTACTCCACCTTGGACAGCTCCGCGCAAAACAGCGTTTTCTAAGGTAAGGTTCACAGCGCGCGTCTCTGTTTGTCCTCCTGCCTGATAGTCGCGCTCAAACATAATTTCATTCCTTTACTGTCTGAGTGCCCTGACTCTACTTCGACATGTGTTTGCTCCAGCTTTTAACCGCTGCGCTCGGACCATTGAGTGTTTGTGACCGGACAAAGATCGCCCTCCCTTCCTGCGCGCGCGCTGGGACAGTGGCGCACACACCTCCCCGCGCGCGTTTCCAGTCTTGCAGTTGTGAGTTCATTACAGTTTATTGCAACGAGTGGGGGTACTTTTAAAAAGTTATTTTCTGTGCATATGTCTCTCTTCTTTTAAAGTACCAAATTAGAAGAGAAATCTATAGGCCTTAAATCAATATTTTTTCAGGGTCGTTTTTTTAATATTTTTTTTAAATTCTGTACAGTTTACTCTCTTTGCTACACAAGCTTTGATATTTCCACAGTTGATAGCTTTAATATATATTGTTCAAATATATTGTTTATTTAATGTGCATTGCCATTTTATGACAACGTGGCCCAGTGGTGTTTGCTATCAAACATATTTGGTTTAGAAACTTTCACGTGTAATTACAAAGAAACTGAATATTCTAGTTCACAGGTTTGACTGTGTGACAACTAGCCCCGGTGTCCTCATTCATTTAATTAGATTGTAGTGTATTTAGATGTGGGTGAGGGTCATCGACATGAATCTAAGCTTCATGACAGCTTCCTGCTAAGGGATAACGGTGCCATTTCTGTGACTCATTAATTTCTCTCTCTTTGTTTTCCTCCTGAAGCAGAAGACACTGGCTGACACATGCACCTAGTGCCGAGAAGACCTCTGGGCTGTTAACACCCATGTTTTATCAGCTTCATAATTATAAACCACCTCTGAACAATGGCTCAAAATTAGAAGACAATACAAATATCACAAGTCAATATGGCATTGCGAGAAAGAGGAAGAAAAATAAAGAGCAGCAAAACATGAGAATGATTTCCGCTGACCTACGTTATGTATCCAGACCTTTGGCTTCTCAGACAATTAATTCACACACACAGATAAAGCATGCAAAGGTTAAGGCGCTTAGGAAATCTGTCAACCTATTAAACAATAATATTTAAAGTAACATATCTTTGTTTAAATTGTTTCAAAAACTTTCAATAAAATTTTTAGGTTTAAATTACATTTTAAATGACAATTTTACATTGCAGCCTCAAACTAATAAAGATATTATTTTGTGTTCAAATAGTTTATGTTAGAATAAATGAGATAAAAAATAAAAATAGACATCCACCCTAATCAAATAGTCACATTTTATGCACTTCCGAAACTCTGATGGACTGCTCTGTGGTTCAATCACACGTCCCAGACACCACAAATAACAGCAAATGTGGGGAAAAGCTTAATCACAAGTACAAACTCTTTCAAGAGCACAATCAGTGATACTGACATTCCGCCAGGAGGAAATAGAGAAAATAGCTGCCATTAAACATTAAAGGGAGGAGATGACAATAAAAATAAACTTAACTGTTCAGAATGGAAACTGTAATTGTTATTAGTATTTCTGCATCCCCCCACCTCCTAGTCTCTTAAGCGACCTCACTCCCCCTCTTCAGGATGGGAGTATATAGAACAGTGAATGGCTGAGTTTCCTGAGCAGCCATGGCACAGAAAATAAGATCTTTCCTGCCAGAGTTGCTCTGGCCCTCGTTTTCCCGTTACAGATGAATCGTGACTACACCTGGCCTTATAATAGTAAAGTGCCATTGAGCTCATGGTACTTTACTTGGCATCAGCAAAATTAGATGCTGCGTCATTTGCAAAGCCCTCGATTCCAAAATTGCCTCGAATAGTCAGCTGATCTTGGGGGGGGGGATGGGGGCGATGGTGTCCAATCAATCATGTCAGATGTTACAGAGCATGTTTATGTAACACAGGCTTGTAAATAATGCCAGGCCACTTACATTTAGTAGGAAAATGCTGACTAGACACTATTCTGCACACGTTTCCTGAGACAAAAGCTGTTGGGGTTGCCGAGAAGAGTCAAGGAGCTTACACCCACTGTGACCCACCACCATCGGTCAATTCTATCGTCCCTCACCCTGTTATCAGTCCAGGAAGAGGCAGGGTGGTGTGTCGGACTGTGCTATGCTAAAAGCACATGATTTCTGGCTTCATAGGCTGCCCCTTACCTTAAATAACATGCTTATCACAGTCCAGAGCAATGCGACAGAAGATCATGGATAAACAGGACGATCTGTCATAGGTGTACATAGATACTCTGTGCCGCATTATGGCCTGGTTTAGTCGTCACGTCATGCGCCGTCTATATATGCATGCTCTGTGCTTTTGTAGGAGATTGAAATTTGCCTATATAATAATTGTAGTAATACAACAACTGTGACAGAACAATAGAAGATCAGGGTGGAACTTCCTGACCCAAAACAAACAGGTTAAAGGTCAAGAGAAGAGAATATATTGCAGATAATGTACTGTACCTGCCATCCTGCTGACCAGATTTAGAAACATGTTTTTACAGCAGTGAATGACTAATTTGACCAGGAAAACAAAAGATAACACAGGAAAACATCATGTCTAGATTTTATGACTAATTGATATATTAAACAAAACACAAAATATTTATTCTGAAAAATGTGAGTCACTCTCACTTTTTCTAGTAAAATATAAAAAGTGACAAGTTCATTCACTCGTGTGATTCATTCAAAACACTGATGCATTCAAGCAGTATTGAAGTAACTCATTAAATTAGGAACCATACAAGCATACTATTCTAATATATTGTTATAAATAATTATGCTAGTAGTATTGTTTCTGTAATTAGTAAATGTCTTTGAATGAATCACTCAAATGAGTTTTACTGCATCTGCATGTTATTTGAAGCGAGTTTAATGTGTTGTGGGCACGGCCTTGATTTTTGCCATGAGTCCCTAGGTCAACATTTTTTTTGATCCTGGAACATTTTAATGCAAAAATATAGTCTAGAACATATATCTACACGTAAACCTACCCTTACCCATGAGCTATGCCTAAAATCAGAGGAAATGATAGATGACTGACACTGATGTACAATCACAAACACTGACTGTAAGCCTTAAAGCTGCCATAGAATGCATTGAGATAATATTTTAAATTGTTCTCTGATATGTACATAGAAGGTATGTAGCTTAGGTAAGGG
>JAUMHQ010000089.1:11018718-11045271 GCA_032361165.1 Enteromius paludinosus | reverse complement strand
CAGTCTGTCTGGAATCACATGAAGTAACAGAACAAACTGAGACAGACTCAATCCAGAAGAACTGTGGCAAACCTAAAAAAAAAAAAACCTACCTGCAAAGCTACAGCACTGTTCAAAGTTATAGACACTCGTGGAAAAATGCTGTAAAATGAGGATGCTTTAAAAAAAATACAACTTCTATCAACTAAATCAAATAAATATTTGGTATTACAGCTTTTGGTAAAACAGCTTCTGTCAACTCCGAGATACAGTTGCCCATAGTTTTCAGGTAGCTTTCCAAGTGAATCTTTTTAAGCATCTTGGAGATGTTGCCACAGTTCTTCTGGATTGAGTCTGTATCAGTTTGTTCTGTTACTTCACGCGATTCCAGACAGACTGGATGATGATCAGATCAGATCTCTGTGTGGAGCACTGGCTGTTGTCAGACTCCTTGTACAGACAAAAATCTCATAATAATATTTGGAAATGATAAACTGAAATTTCCAACTGACACGCTACCACAAAAGATAGAAATAATCCACTTAAAACCATTTTTTGTTGGTGAAAATACTAGCGGCCTAAGACTTTTGCACAGTACTCTATGTGTGTGTATGTGTATTTACCTTAGTTTTTAGAATTTAGTTGCAATCAAGTTATATTTATATTAGAGATGGTATTGGTAATTGCTTAACTGTGAAACAATATCATTTCAGTGCAGTCTAGTCATTACTGAAGATCAATGATACTGATACTCTTTGACTTTCTAGGTGAAAAGCACATGCGACTGAATATATCCGAAGCACCTTATGAACTCGACCCCAATCCTGATAAAGAAGGGGACATGTTGCTTTCGCACCCCGAGGGTGACCCTGCTGCTTTAGCAGGCATGGGAGGGCGTTTCCTGCGGGGGCCGAGAGGAGGCAGCAATCATGTGGATCCCTCCCATTCCCTGCGGATGCCTCCCCACTCCGCCTGCCTCTCAGAGTTCACCCCAGTCATCAGCTCCGTCTACCCTCATATAACCCCGCTAGGGCAGCGTCTAAACTGTGCAGGGGGCATCTCCATGGGCCTGGCTGGGAGGGAGGCCGGTGAGGGTCATGAAGATGCGCCCTCTACCCGCAGCCGTGCCGCCTCGCCTAGCAACGGTTACCAAGATTCGACAGACACTGAGAGCATGGCGGAGGAACAGTGCGTCATCACCTCGGTGCCACTGGGAAACTTGAACCACCGTGGGCGCGAGCGGCACAGTCCTAGTCACGCCAAAGAAATGGACATGGAAGGGGACAGGGAGAAAGGGGTCCCTGGGGGTTTACCGACCAAGGCGAGCCCACGCTCGCCACCAGCCAGGGAAACCATGCAGGTGGTGGACGGGGAAGGGCGGCCGGTGCGCTCATTCCGCTGCGAGCACTGTCGCATTTTCTTCCTGGACCATGTCATGTTCACCATCCACATGGGCTGCCACGGCTTCCGCCAGCCCTTCGAGTGCAACATCTGCGGCCACCGCAGCCAGGACCGCTACGAGTTCTCCTCGCACATTGTCCGCGGAGAGCACCAGGTCGGCTGAGGTGGGCTTGTAGATGGCGGAAGTCTGGGGGGAGATGTACAGAGTTGTATGCTGCTTTGAGATGGCGTCATGGCGTCTAGTTTGGTCTGCACCAGACTGGGGCACATTAGCACTTGCTTTTATAGTTCGCAAACATCATATTTTACCGCCGAAGGCTAATCGCTTAGGTACGACGTACAATTGCATCCTGTGTTGGAGGATGTCAGTAGGAGAGGTCACATTCTCCGATTGCACTCCCACACCAAGTCATTCATCGCAAGACGCAGCTGTTTTGCTTTAGAAGTGCCTTCCTTCCGTGGGGTTTATTTTTTATCAGTTGAGCAGAGAAATTCGAGGTGTGAGATTAGGTCTATACTCATCTGTTCGGTGGCGTTTACATAGAGTCTGCCTCTTGAAGAGAGAAAGACAATGAACTGCTTAGACGTCCAAAGTCTGGACTGTTTCCAGAGCGGCTTCTCCAAAGTTTCTGAGCCTGTTAAACAAGAGAAATCTATGCCTAGGAGTATTCACACAAACTTTGTGCTCTTTTAGGATACCTCGGTGGGACTGTTGAAATTAGGCGACTCAGGGAGGACACTGCTGACAGAGAGGGGACGGAGAGCAAGCAGCATGAATTGCAAAACTGAGGCTGGAGTATTGGTATGTTAGCCATATAAGGAGCACAGACACATATTGCCTTAATCGTTGCTTTATATGAACCCTGTACAAGCTAGTTGTCGAATTGCACATGGTTTTTAATGCTGGACGATTCAGTAGGTACCGTGCAGCTTGAATTCGGGACACTTCAGAACTGAGATGATAACGGCACTCTTGGGTCAAATAGGATTGGGGTTAGGCTAAGGCTCGGGTAATTTTATTTCTTTCTAAAATGTATGTTGATGTTTTGTTTGAGAAAGGAAATGAACTTGAAACATTTGCCTTAGTTTTTGAGTCTACAACCTCTGTCCTGAATCAAAAAAGTTGGTTTCCTCGTGCCTCAGATCTTGATTGTCATTTCAAACTTTATCTCAACCTCACTTAAGTGACGATAAAGATTTTGCCTATCAAATCGATTGAGGTTTTTTAAAACCGTTTTTGTAGTACAAAGTCCCCGCCATCCATCCTCTGCCATGCTGCGAACACAGTGGGCCATGTAGTTATTTTTTTGTTTCGTTTTTTAGACGCGTTAAAAACATTGCGGAGGGGGGAAGGAGCCTTAATGTTCTGGTGCAGACCAAACGCAGACCCCATGTTGCATTCCGCGACGAGTGAAGGGGAAGGGTTGTTACCTCAAAAGAAGGATTGCACTTTTTCTAATTCTGCTTAAATGTGAGTGTTTTGCTGGGGCTGTTGGGAGGGTTTTAGGACAGGCGCTGTGGCACGGGGTGGGGGGTGGATTTTATTCAAAGGCTTTAGGGGAGCAGGCACAGTAATGACTGGTAACTGAGCTTTGAAACATATTCTTTTGTTTTCTGAAATTGCTCTATTGCACTGATTTCTGATAAAAATGCTATTTAGAGAAAACAAGAAACAATTTGATACGAGAACACGTTGGTTATAAAGACCAGATGAACAGTGTGGTGTTTTTAAAAACAATTCTATAAAGGCTATTTTCCTAATAACAAAAGGGGTTGCGGTCATTTAAGGATTCAGAACTGAACATTTTCTCCTTGTGTTGTAAAATTTGGTGCTTGGATGTTTGTGTGACTTCTGCCCTTGATATTGGACTTGTATCCTGTACGCTTGTCCTGTGTGGTCATGTCCTATATGAGTTCATGCATACGGTACTCTCGATCCCCACTGAGTACGAACTGCTGCTCGATTTCGAAGGAAAGGACCGAAACATTGTCGTAGAGTTACGTACCGTCCTGCCAAGATATATCGTGGCCTGTTTTATCGGTGGATCTCACTTGCACAAACTGAGACGAAGCGAAAGCAACAACGAGTGAATTTTGAAGATTCTTGAAGATTTGTTTTGTTTGATTGCTTGTACATTTCTCACCTCTATGTGACGTGGGCTGTGGTTAAGGGTACTTGGATGTTGTGGCATGTGTGTATCACTTGACCTTGGAGGTGGTCAGCTGTTTCCAAAACTTGCTTACGTGTAATCCACTGACCCTACATCTTTCGGTTATTTTTACCATGTTTGTAGGCCTCTTAATGCGTATGCTTGAATTCACTCCAGTGCAAGCCTTCGGAGTACAGTGTGAATGGATCGAAGAAGTAAGACCAAATCCAGTATTTACAAAGGTTAGTTAACGAACTTTGCACCCTTCGTAGATTTATCCATTTTCTTTTTTTCTGCAGAAAATCAATTTATTTACTTGAAATTATGGCAAAAAACCATATATGACACTTAATGCACTTAATGGTCAAAAAGAAATTATGTAAAGAATTCTACAGAGTGCGCGAATGGGAGAGGTTGCATGTGTACTCGTTTGTTTGCTGGGGTTCTGCTTGTGAAATACTAGCTGCAATTTTCCCTATTTCCTCTAAACCAAACCCAGCTCTTTTCTGCACCATTTCATATTTCTTATCCCCAAGGTGTGATGAGCTCAATATTTTTAAACGAACTGTGAAGCAACCATAATGAGCAGCAACTGAGAAAGAGAGACCTAGCATTTTTGGGGAGGCAGGGATCAAACTCTGTCATTCTTGGGCTTTATCCCTGGGTTCAATGTTTTTAAATATTTTGTGAGAAAAAAAAAATGTATATGACAAAGAAAAACTCTTTACCTCAAATTTGTTAAAATATAAAAAACTGCCTCATGTTCTATAAAAGGTGTGTTTGGTTTCAAGAGGTATTGTTTATTTGATCTTGTTTTTAAGGAGTGTAACCCAACTTTAAGTTGAAGTAATTTTTCATGTCCAATAAAGTAATATTTGTTGTAACTTCTGTCCGCTTACAACTCTAAACGCTTGTTCTCTAGTTTGCCTTATCTAGATCGATTATGTTATTCAGTATGTTAAGGGGAAGTGTATATTTCAAGTGATTTGATCTTTGATCATTTTTTATTTTTCTAACGCACTTAAATAGTTGTGCTGTGAGACAGATTCATTTTGAAACCAATATTCCATGTCCATATTACAATTCTTTTCAATTTTAGAATTATAGCATGTATAAGTTACATAAAGCTTATTTTATTAAGTACAGATTTTAGTTTATTTGGAATTTTATATTTTAAATTAAGTTTTTGTTGGGTGTTTAGTTTATATTTGTTTTATTAGGCGTCTTAATAGTTTTAGTATATCTTCAAGCACTAATGCTATTAACAATGAGCTGTGTATTTTAGTCTATTCACTTTCTTATTTTTACACTGCATTAATGTTAACGTATACAACTTTTGATTTTAAAACGGTCTTAAATGTTGAAACGATTGAGATAAAGGCTATAGCAGCACTGTTCACTGGTAACTAACGTTATCAAATTTTTGTATGCTACTAAAATATTTGACAATTTCCTTTTTAAAATGTACTTCAGTAAATATTTTAGTTTTAAGCCATTTTGCCCTGTATGTAGCATTGATTCATAACTCTGGGGAGAATTCATATAACTAAAATTAAACTTTCATTTCCCTCTGTTATCTTTCTCAGAACAGTACCAAACACAAAGATCATCAACAAACACACTGGCTTTCATTTTTGATTGGGGGAAGACAAACAAAAAACAAACAAACACACTTATTTTAGTCCGCTTTATTTCCTTACATAAAAATGTATGCAAATATCTCCAGATCACATTGGCTTTGGAGGGGCTCTTGGGGCACCACCCTGAAAGAAAAAAAAAAAAAAAACATAGGTAAACTATATATACACACACTAAATTGTCAATATAGCACAAGTTAGTATGTTTCTATGTTGTTATTCAGAGTGGATGCAGGACTTACAGCGGGTCTGAAGCGTGGCGGAGGGGTCCGGTCCTTCCTAGCCTCGTGAGAACGGTTCCTCACCACTTTACTGTGGATGGCACAGCTGACGCAGTAGTGCAGCTTCACATAGAGTTTGGGCAAAACATAGGCTGTAAAAAAAAGACAAGGGAACAACTTCTGTAAATGTTTCAGCAAACCCCGAATTGTTTCTCCCTCCCAAAAGAAGCCTATACTTTGTGAAGCAAGCATATTTACTCACAGTCAAACACACTGGCTTCAGAGATGTCCCTCACGGCTGCAGCCTCCACAATATTTCTGATGACAAACTTCTTGATGGCCTTGTCCTTAGGGACACACCGAGCACAGTTTGTGCAGCGGATGGGCTGGACATGTCCACGTCCCTTCTTGGCACGACCGTTATTCCTCCTCTTCTTAGTCTAGATTAAGAAATACAGTTAGAAGAGTTTCACAAATGCCAACCTTGTGGACTTAATCTCACAAAAGGTGTTATGATTTATAAGTTAAAAAATTTTTTTTATATATATATATATATATATATATATATATATATATATTTATGTGTGTAAAAAATAGACATGAATAGCATATAGACAGCAAATATGTAACTTATATGAGTGTTTAAAACAAATAATAAGAACATTAGTCTTCGCTGCATGTTGAAGCGTAATATCGGCAGATACGTTTATGGCTTAAAACTGCTACGTGCTTCACTGTACATGCGTTACACTTCGCAGGACCGCTTTATTGACTTAATATCAACAAAACAAAGTAGTATTTAGCTGTACAAGGAAAGAAATTACTCCGAAATGGAAAACCTCTGAAAAAACGGCACTAACTCATCGCCATAATCAAATAATAAAAGACTGGCCTCTGTCTGAACGATTGGAGAACTCACCATCTTGATTCAGAGAGGCATGAGAGAGGACCGGAAAAGCACTTACGTCACTTATATAGTGCGTACAGCAGCCGGAAGTCTCCGGGTAAAATAATAAAAGCCCTACAAGATTTTAAAGTAATACAACATTATTTTATTTGAAATAAATTCCATGATAGATAGATAGACAGACTGCGTAAACTGGTGTTATTTAGAGATTTACAGTATAAAAATAACCTTCCTACAGTTACTTGCAGTTGATTTATTATCTTCTCGGTAAGTTGAGTTGTGTGTATTAATGTTGGGCGTATTAAGACTTCCGCTAGATGTCAGTAAAGGCTTTGTGATAGCACAGAGAACCAAGCATCTCACTCAGATGCGTTTGTCAATGTTTAGAAGTTGTTAAATAAGAATCAACCACTTGCCAAGTCAAGCACTGCCAGGAGTAGTTGCCAAGATTAGGACATATCAAATGTAGAAATTGAAGAATCGTTATAACACCCATTTAGTTTGACCACTAATCTGAATATAGGTGGGGACAGTTCATGAGCAGTTTTGCTGTCTAAATATAATTCAAGAGATTCTGAGATTATGGACAATGATTGATAGCTGGCTGATGACATTTCTGAAATGTCCTCTGGTTTGCTTCTGGAAGTGATTATAGAGTTGGGATGTGGAGTGGAGTGTTGTTGGTGAAGGGTGGGGGCAAAAGAGGGAGGTGTTCTTATGCAAGCAGCTCTCAGCATGCATGTGCAGTCTCGAAGAGTGGATGTGAGGCTTCTGCAGTTGACTGTCCCTTGTGTCACTGCACACAGGGAGCCGTTGCCATGAAAAATGTCTTCTTTACAGCATCGCTGATGGGGATTGAAAGGATGAAAGGTGCATGCAATCAAATTCACTCCCACTCTTATCGTTTTTTACTTTTATCTTGAAGTAGTACAGCATTTAAGGTCTCCATTTTAGAGCTGGGTGGCTGTGACTGTATAATAGCATCTGTAAATTGAATCTAGGAATAGAAAGCTTCAGTCAGTGTCTGTGTGTGCATCCAGAAGCTGAATAGTTTTTTAAGATATCATGAGACAGAGAGAAAAAGAGAGATGGTGACAGAGGAATGTGTCAGTGTTCCTGTAACTGCTATGCCCCTAAACTGCAGCAAATAAACATTCCTCCGTTCATGTGTCAGAGCTGAACACTTGCCCACTGTTGCTGTAAAAACATAGCCAATAATTAAAACCAAAAAATCCAATGCTTTTTTTTTTCTTTGTCTTTAACAACTTTTTTCCCCCAGTGGATTGCGTTTAGACAATTGTACCATTGATACATTTTTTCTTCCTAATTCTGGAAGTGCATGAAGTACTGCAGATGAACTATAATATTAGTACTTAACCATTACAGTATTTGTGGCAAGTACCAACACTGCAAACAACACTAGATCCCTTTGAATTTTATTTTATGGACAAGAAACACTCATATTTTCTTTTGCATTCTTTCAAACATTTGTTTCTGAAACAACAGTAATGATTCACGTTTTGCAACAATTGAAAAAATATGGCACTATTATTTGAACTTTGTCTCTGTCATCATGTGGTTGCAGAAAGTGATTTAGCCTGGCTGAAAAACAGGCCTACTGAGAACCGCCTGTCGCCTCAATAGACTAAATCAAGAGGTCATGGTCCATTAGTTAGGGGGGTCGATATTGCCACCTAAATCATTACTGCATCAGGCCCATTCGCCCACACACACGCTGATGTACACACTTGTACAGGAATACAGCTATTATTTCAGACAGACTTGTACTCCATCCAGACTCCATTCTTAACTTCACTGCACACGTTGCTCAGTATAAGCCACAGACATCATCCTAATGGTTTATAATACCCACCCTCATTCCACAGAAACATCCTCAGGAAAGGATTGGGTTTAAGAGTACACGGCTCCTATTTCTGTGCATATTGACTATTTATTCCCTAAATAATTCCCACAATTATTCACGGCATTCATACTCTCTGTTCTGTTATGTGTGTGTCAAATGTCTAGTGTATTTTTTATGTTTGCATGACTTTATTAAAAGATCTTAATTACGTCACAGCCATCAAACATGATTTGCCACAGCATTCAGGTTTTATCACGTAATAGTTTACCCAAAAATGAACATTAACTGACATCCAAGATGTGTTTGTTCATTAGAAGAGATTTGGAGAAATTTAGCACTATATCACTTGTTGGGTGCCGTCAGAAGAGTTCAAAGGGCTGATAAAAAAAAAAAATGTTTTGTTCTCTCAACTAAATTGTGACAATGTAATTATAATTTTTCTTTTGTCTTGAATTAAATTCTTTAGTTCCTAATTTGTGGCCTCTATGTAATTTTTTTCATGTCAGTCTTGCGTGGGCATTCATAGATCTAGATTAAAAGCCATGAAACCTTGTAGATGTAGATATTGTTGGCTTCAGTGTCGTTTTGGACCTTTCAAGTTTTTGTAATGGGCAAAATCTTCTATTGTGTTGCACAAAGGAAAATAAGTCAAACATGTTTGGAATGACTCTTTAGTATTGCTCATATGAAAGAAATCATATACTAGCTCAGTGTTTATATTCTCCTTTGCTTTATGATTTCTAAACAATAATGCCAACTAATGCCCTGTCATCTTTAACATCGCTTCTTCTCAGGGAGCAGTTGCAAGGCAGAGCAGGAGCGAATGATGGAGATGTTACAAGACTAGAGCCTTTGTGATGTGAGATGGCAGTTTCTCTGGAGCCACCATCTGCTGAGAGGGTCAGGCAGCATGTAGGGTTCAAATCTCCTGGATTCTGCCTGCTTCCCAGCTGCCATGCCCAGGCACTCCGAAATCTACACACAACCGCACTTGCACACCTCGCAATTATCACACACACTCGCAGACACGCATAATCCCAGGCATGCTGCGCTGCCGAAACCATTCTCATCAGGGCTGACACTAAAGAATGTTGGGATTCTTGTCTTGAAGAACCAGAGTTCTTTTTCCCTCCCTCTTTGGGTTTGTGCAGAATCCACACATTCTGTTGAACTCATGCGCCCACACTACATCAGCCCTGCATGTGACCACTGCTCCACTGTGCTCTATTCAGCACGGTGACCCGAACTTTGCTCACATTCCATATACTTTCTTTGGTACATTTTGCCCGGCATCCTTTACATAGGCCCAGAATTCAAAGAGGCCTTTCGTTATATTTAGTAAAAGCTGCTTGTCACATTTTTTGTGGTCCATATTCACGTACCTGTTTTAACCTACACTCAAAAAAATGATTCATTGGATGAACTCAATTTAAGTGAAGGCAATATTCCATCCAATAAATATGTGTAGCCCCAACTCATAAAAAATAAATTAATTTTTTTAAATGTAATTGAGTAAGGTAAACTCAATTTGCTCAAATATAGTTATGTGTATGTGTGTGTGTGTTTGTTTTATTTAACTTTAGGCATTAGCCAACTTGTTATGCATAACATAAGATGATTTTGATACATCCTTGGCATGCCCAAAGTATTATTAATATCAATGCAACTTTGATTTATGTTAGCAGGACCCTAAGCACATGCTCTACACTCTACCACAATGGTAACCCCCAAAAATACTAACATAGCAGACGGTCTTTTAAATACAACCATGATAGAGCATTAAACATTAACAAGTCTCCTAGTTTTATCATCTTAATAAAAATGCCTAAAATAACATTTTCTTTCGAGATTTACTATCCTTATTCTGCTCTGTGCAAAGCATGATGGGAAGGAGAAACCCACTTCCTAATTACACAATTAAATTCATTTATGTTCTTTCAAAATTAAAATATTGAGTTGAAACAAAACAAAACTGTTTCAAGTCAACTGAACAGTGTTGGAGAATAATTTTTTTGAGTGTAAGTTTAAAGGGTTAGTTCTCCCCAAAATTATAATTCTGTTACTCACCCTCAGTGGCGGTTCTAGACAAATTTTACTAGGGGGGCCAAGAAGGGGCCAGTGTTTAACCAAAGGGGCACATTAAAAAATGACAACAAACCTCGGGTTTCCCCTAGGTGCGCTGTCAGGCTTTGGTCGTTCTACGCTTACAGCACGGCAGGATTGATCTGTGTTCCCATTGCGTCTTAGCAGACGTAGTACGAGTGAAGTGTCGAAAGGGAACGTACAGATTACTTCCGTAACCCAGGTTCCCTGAGACAGGGGAACGAGTACTGCTTCCCTTGCCGTGCTGCAAGCGTTCGTCGCTCCAGTCGAAGTAACCTGAAGCCGATTGTGCGCTGCCCGCTTATAAATATGCGGCCATTGGCTCGCTGTAGACGGCGTTAAGCCGATTGGTTTAATCTTAAACCACTGCAGCGGCCAATGACCATTGCAGGTATCACTGCGTGATTGAATAGGCTGCAGTTTGGGGAAAAAAAGAGTTTTCCCGAAAAACCTAGAGTTTTCAATTACAACAAACGCGGCTCTAATTTACCTGTGTAGAACGATGCGTCGCATTAGTTCCACTTTTGGCGCTCGTGTGTAAAATCATAATAAATTCATACTTTTTTATTTGTGCAGCACAGGGGTGGCCACAGGGGTGGCCAGGGACATGTCTACAGAGGCATGGGCCTCCCTAGGCCTCCGTGTAGAACCGCCACTGCTCACCCTTATGTTATTCCAAACCCATAAGACCTTTGTTCATCTTCAGAACCCAAATTAAGAGATCAGAGAGCTATCTGACCCTCCATAGACAGCAACACAACCGAGACGATCCCAGATCCAGAAATGTAGTAAACCAGTCCATGTGACATCAGTGACAGATTACGTACATGCGCATGCTTTCCCTCGGATGTAAACAAGACTGATTACGTCAAAAAGCTTGCGTACACATTGTGTTGCGATACTCTCTAACATGGGGGCGCAAAAGTTGATCCACTGATGTAACATTTTACCTGTGTTTTTACCTCGTTTCTGTATCTGGGATCATTTCAGTTGTGTTGCTGTATGGTTTGCAGAACAGATGGCTCTCTTATCTCATAAAAAATATCTTAAGTTTTGTTCCAAAGATGAATAAAGGTCTTATTGGTTTTGAACGACATGAGGGTGAGTAATTTATATAGATTTTGTGAACTAGCTAAAGTGACTCTTTTCTTCCTTCGGATTGAAAGCAGTCACTCTAGAACAAAACTGCTTTGCCAAACTCTTACTTGATCCAACCCAGTGAAGTTCTAGTGATGGATTTTGATTGTTTTTGTTTTTTGCCATTATTCCATCTTCCACAATTTTTTTGAGAGCTGCTTGTCAAAATTTTTTTGTGGTTCATATATTCTGTACCTGTTTGCTGTACAGTTCCCATGAGTTTAAAGAGACTCATTTCTTCCCTCGGATGAAAACTAGTTGCTCTGCAACAACATTGCTTGGCCAAACTCTCACTTGGTCCAACCCTGTGAGGTTTTGTTTTGGATTTTTATCAAGTGATTTAATTTTTAGCCATTATTCTATTAGCTTCAAACCACGACTGGAAGGTTAAGTTTCTCGAAGCTCTTCAGAGAACCTCAAGGGCACTTATTGGATTAAAACTTTATTGCTCCGTTTTGGAAAAAGAGCAGAGCGCTCCAATTAAAGGAAATGGCAATTCATAAAATCTCTCGACCACGTTACTAAATAGAGAGATGTACGGCGTCAATGAGTGTTCAGCTCGTGGTTTTACATCTATCGTAATCTGCGACTCTTTTTTTTGACACTTTCCTTTGCATACGTCCATCATTTTCCTCATTGGCACGGAAAGCGAAATGAATTTATGCTTTTAAGAGCTCTTGTGTTTGGAGATTCCTCCCTTTCCCAGCCTCCCTCCCTGCTTGCCGCCTGGCAGGCCCGTGTGTCAAAGGTGGCTGCTGCAGAACAGACTGTGGGAACAGCCGGTCAGCCTCCCCTGTCCCCTATTCCCTAACCGGAGGGGCAGCCATCAATCCAATGCTGTTCGAACCCCTCCCGGTGCACACATCTTCGCAACCCACACACTCGCTCCCCAATAATCCGCGGAAGCAATTTCATCTCGACTCGGGTGGCGGCCCATTGTCGCCAACTCCTTCAATCTTTCCTAATTAACTCTCGCTTTGTCCCGCATCCGAGCTTCTGGACTCATCTCTACGACATTCCGATCGGGGCCGGTCTTCACACTCCCGGGCAACCCTCGGACCCTAATCCCAACGGACCCCTCCCTCCAGAGTAACTCTTTCCATTTTTTTTTCTTTCCCCCAACCTGCTGATCACCTACTTACAGAGTTAGGTAGGGGCATTAACTCCTTGGGTTTTTGAAAGAAGAAGACGAAGGAGGGGGCGAGGAGGAGATGGCCAGAAAGCGACTCCAACCCAGACAATTAGAACAATGGGCCGGACCTGTAGGGGGCTAACTCGCAGCGTCACGCCTGGACGGTGGGGTATTTTGTCGGTTTAATGAATTGTCCGTCAGTCCCTGGCTGCATCACAGGCCGTGTAGAGAGTGGACAGCAGGGACCCAGACACTAAGTCGGTATTTATTACACTGCCTTTGTCACTAATTGAGCTAATTATCAGTGACTCTTCAGCACTCCCACAATGACAGTAGCCCTCCACCCTCCACCTCCCTCATCCCACCAGTGCCTGGGAATGCAGTCTGACTTTGCTTCTTTATCCCTCTTTTCTATCCTTCTCTTCTTATTCTCACTATATCTTTCCCGTTTTAATTAATGCTCTGCATTCTTTTGCCTTGTAATGGATATGCATATATAGAGAAACTTCCTGTAAGTTTCAAGATTTTAAGAGTTTATGATACTGATAATCTATTTCCCTTTCAAGTAGGGAGGAATTTCATATCTGTTGGGCATGTTTAAAATTCTAAAAGAGACAGGAGGTGATAGGATAGTGAATGGACCTTGATGTTAGATTCAAACTCTGGCCGTCGGAGGCGCTACTATACAATATGTCGGAGCGGAGCCTACAAAGCTATGGTTTTCCATGGTATATTGTTGTAAAAAAAAAAATTTGTGTAAAATGTGCAATGTTTTTATATAACAATTAATATGTTTTTTTTTTTTTTAAGAAGCCTGTTATGCTCAACGGAGCAAAATTTATTTAATTAAAAAAGGAGCATTTATTTCCACAGAAATCAGCAGAAGTAGTAATATTGTACTATATTATTGATTTATATACAATTTAATTTTGGATTGCATCTTAAAATATAATTTATTGCTTTGATTCAGTGTCACATGATGTTTCAGAAATTATTTGAATATGGTGATTTTTGTATTTATTGGTGATCAGTTAATAATTGTTCTTAATATCATTGAATATTTTTGAAAACTTTTTTTTTTCTTCACTTTTAATCAATTAACTGCATCCTTGGTGAATTAAAAGTAAGTCTTATAGATTTTTTTTTTTTATCCAAACCTTTTACAAAAATGTTATGCAGCTTACACGTTTATACCTTCTTCTACATCCCTAATCCTACCCAATGCTTAAACTTAACAACTACTGCACTAACTATTATTAAGCAGCAAATTAACAATTTAGTAAGGCTAAATCATAGTTAATAGTTAACAAGTGTTATTTTATATTCTATATTGTTTAAAGTGTTACCAATGTTTCTTGAGCATCAAATCAGCATATTCAAATAATTTCTTGTGACACTATAAACTGAAGTAATGGCTGCTGACAGTTCAGTTCTGGGATGCGGATGTGACGACAACAGCGGTGCAGCACTCCGTCTTGCTGACCTTCAGTGGCCCTGCAATATGTTGCGGTGGGTGAGGGAAAGAATCGCCTGCCTTCATCCAAACTCTTGTGGTTGCACCGGCCTCGCCAGCAGGGCGGGGGCAATGCAGCCTGTCATTATTTCTAGTACCGTTTCTTTATTTTCTTTCTGATATTAAGTGGAGCAAAACCTGTAGTGTCGCGAAAACACACCGATTTAACGCCGTGTTACGCCACTGCCCAAATTCCCTCAGCGGTTACTGTGGATTCAGGGTGCATGACTGTTCGAAGAAGAGGGCTGCTCTTGTGCTTTTAGCGGTGGGAATGATGTTTAGAGGAAGGGATATACTTGCACAGTCACATTGTTGATTTTAGGTTAAGTGCTTTAGACATACCCTGTCATACCAGTTTGCGGTACTGAGAAATGATTGATAGATCACAAATGAAACTGGGCCGAATACGCTGTGGAACATATGGAAAGGCAAACCTGTTATTGAACACAAACTGAGAGTACAGTTAGGAAATGAGAGGTTCTCTGAAAACACAGATAATGAAAATATAAACTTTATTGTGCTATTACTCTATATGAAAACAACTCTTCTAGACTGCGCTAAAATATTTCCTTTTATCAGCACTTCTTCTTCTCTAAAAAAAAAAAAAAAAGCCATCATACAATAATAAATACTTTTCATTCACAATATTAAAAGATGGTGTTCAGTGCATGTAAAACACAAGAGACAAGCAAATCAGGCATTTGACAAATTGTATATCATGTCTCTGAGATGTATGTGGCCTATCATCGTATAAGTTAGCGCACAACTGGCTGGAATTACTCCGTAAATAATGATTCAGATTAAATCACTTTCTCACATTGCAAGTTGCAGCATAAATATATAGATCATATCTATTTATAATATTTACAACATTTTGGTTATTTTAGCTGATATGCAAAATACAGGTTCCATAATTGTGGCTCTTTCAAAAACATTAGCGTGAACTGTTTGTCCACTGTAAACTAGGTAGCAGGGCATTTACAGGATTATCTTTACACACTTTTTTTCAAAACTAGTATGTACTTGTGCGTAATCGATGCAGACAACTTCCGACAGAAGCCTTCTTCTCTCCCAAAAGAGTTTCTGTAACAGTAACCGTGCTTCTGTCTGAGCCGAATCGACGAGTCAATCTCGGGTCAATCTTAATTTTCTCTTCCCAATACTTTTCCATCAGTACAATAACATGGTATACCACATAATAATAAATGGTATTAAAAAATGGCAGGAGACTCAAAGCAATGACGGGAAGTGTGGCAGGTCCGAATGGGAAATCACAAGAGGTTGGGCTGAGTTCGGGATTCCGCTACATAGTAATCGGAAAAGGAAGCCCCATCCCTTGAGAAGCACTTCACACAGTTTTATGTGAGACGAGTAGGACTGCAGCTAAAGAAAACAAAACGCTAAAATATTTTAAAGAACCGCCCTCTTGTTAGAGTTTTGCACTGGTTTATGAGAGAGCATGCTTGTGGTTCACTAACCACAGGAACATCTGTCAAACTGTGTCCAGTTACTACTTTCTAGCTTCCATGTTCCCCAGAGCACCAGAGACGGAGATCGGGAGAAGAGAAGACAAACTAGAACCTCAGGACTAGTGCTTTAGCTGAATTTTAAGCTGTGTCTACATGTGCATAGTGCATAGTAGTTCTTGACCCATTTTTGAAGCCCTATGCTGCAGTAACATCACCAAAATATCGTGTTTTTCAAGGACTACCATCAGCTAAGAGTTCTCCACATGTACTTTTCTCAGTAGTTAATACATTGAATATGCTTGCCTATTCAACCAACACATTATTTAGTCCCTTTCTTATCTCTTTTCTTCATGTTTATTCATTTCTATATAACCTCCAGATACCCCAGCGGCCCCAGTTTGGGAGCCTCCAGTTTGTTCTGTTTGTTGATCATAGACACTGATGTACGGTCTGTGTACTGGTGCAGTTGAGGCAGCTCACATGACAGCACCAATGGAAAGTACAGTGGCATCTTTCTGTGACCTGCTCCATTCGAGTCTTGTATCCCCGTCCGCAGCAAAGCAGCTCGCACCCGTCCAGCGCCGGCGATGAACTGTTGCAGGTACGTCCCGATGTTCCGTGTGTGCCTGTTTTGCCATTGTAGGAACAGAAGTTGGGTGACTTTTCAAAATACACAAGGTCTCGGGCCGAAGGGAGTTTATGTGCTGGGTTCTCTGGTTCCAGGTGGCGGGGTTCGGCTCTATGGGACGCGCGGTTGCTGCCTTTGTTGGCGTACACAACTCGGGACGCGCCGTCGAAGCGGTCCTTCAGGAAGTCTCCCACTACACGGAAGCTGGGCAGTCTCATCCAACATGTTCGCACAGTGCAGGACCCAGACATCCCGTGACACTTGCACTCTTGTTGCATCTCTGATGCGACTGTCTGTAGGGAGATGAAAGAAAATTAATATACAGTATATACTAAATGATTGTTTAGTATATACATGTTTAAATTCTTAAGAAATACACTTGTTGGATCTATGGTTGATGATATGATATATATATATATACAGTTCATCATCCATCAATCCAAATGCAGTATATTAATAGACCTATATTGACATTTAAATTGTAATCAATAAATGAAGTATAATTAATCAATAATAGCCTGAATAATTGAATTTATATATTTATAGAAAACATCACGTAATATAATTTTATATAAGAATTTATATATCTGTAAATGTTCCATTAGCTTTCAACTAATTTAATTAGTTATTTATTATTTTGACTTATGTTTATGTTATTTATATTTAAATATATGTATAGGTTTATTATATTTAAAAATAACATATTGCCTGCAAATAGTATGATATAATGTATTTTTCTTACTCCTTTTAGACCTTGATGAAAAGCAATCTGTAAATGTGCTTGTTAACATTAACTTTAAAATAAAGTAAATTAATTTGTTAGTTGATTATTTGTATGTTTAAACATACCATATTATAATATAATATAATATAATAACATCAATATATTTTATACTTAATTAGTTCATTAGTATTTCATCTGTGAAGTCGGATATAATTCAATAAATTCATTAAATAATAAAAATGACAATTTTAGGCTGATGAAATGTTATTTTAGCAGCTTTCCATCTGTACTTTGAAGAATTCCGTGTGTTATTAGATCTATTAATGACAAATGGCTTTTGATTGTCTCTCACCATTCTCCCTGCCTCGTTGTTGTGCAGGTTGGTCAGATACCGCAGGTCTCTGCCCCTCTCACTGGAATCTACAAACTCTCGCCCGAACATCCTGCCAAATTCCACATTGTCGCTGCAGCCTCCCCAGTGCCAGTCTGGCCCTCCAGGACCCCGGCGCCGGTAGTCGCAGGTGCAGGACTCAATGGCTCCCTCAGAGCAGGACCGAGCCACGGCGTGAGTAACACCAGCACTTGTGATGGCAAACACAAATGCAGTCTCACGGCAACCTAACAAAACAATAAGCTCCACTTAGAATCTCTATCAAGCTGTGTCTCCATACAGAAAATGTTATCTGCTCTTCCATATTCTCCTGTTTCACTGTATGAGATTGTTCAAAGCTTTCATGTCACTCTGAGAAGCCATGCTCACCTCGGTTGACAATTTTGCCAAAGACATTGGGGCTGTGGGTGGTAGGACAGTTCCAGCGGCGGTTACGAAACTGCCACTTGCATTCCTTGATGGCTGTATGCAGGCCTGCTGCAATGGCGTGCAAGATACCTGGGTTTTGCCGGATCAGTTTTCTCTGACGACGACTTAGCAACGCCAG
Organism: Enteromius paludinosus; assembly: GCA_032361165.1. Taxonomy (NCBI): domain Eukaryota; kingdom Metazoa; phylum Chordata; class Actinopteri; order Cypriniformes; family Cyprinidae; genus Enteromius; species Enteromius paludinosus. The sequence goes on along the minus strand of JAUMHQ010000089.1, from coordinate 11,027,468 downwards.
GCTGGGGTCCAACACCAACTGCACATTCTTGGAGTTGGTGAGGAGATTGCCTGAGGATGCCACATTCACAATTCCCCTGGTGGAGAAACAGAAAGGTTGACTTTGGTAGGTTGGAAAAGAAGAGTAGAAGAGTTATGATGTTCAAACATTTTAACTGAAAAATGAATCGTTTCATTAGAATGTATGGAAGTAGATATCACAGCAAATAGATGTAAAATGTTAATTATGAAATACTGAACACAAGCCAATATGTCCCTATTTTTCAATGCAATATGGCAGTATGCTTCAACAGGTTCAAGTAATGTCTAATGAAACTTTGCATGAAATTGCTAAATACAAAACTTTTCAAAGAAACAATCAGATGCGGAATTCTATAATTCCTCGTACATTCAATATAGGGCTATATATGATATAAAATCAGCAGCTGTATTTGAATTGAAGAAATAACTAAACGTTTTTCGTAATGTATTAAATTTATGTTTTAATCCTCCTTTCGCCGTTATTATGACATATACATATAGCCTAAACATTAGTATGTATCATTTTTTTCATTCTCCATTCAACGTTATGACACATGCGTACAGCTATGGCTCATAAGTCGTGTATTTTACCTACTCCGGAATGCTCAGCACATTACATGAATTCGACCCTGAAAAGGACCTGGAAAGGAACTGCTCCCCACCATAAAATAAATCCGCATTTAATTTATCCCACATTGGATTGAAAAATCTTGTCCCGTGTTCAAGCCACACTGTCAAAATGACAGAGGGAAGCCGAGGAAAAGAGGGAGCGCGCGGGCGCGTAAGCAGTAGCTCCGCGTAAACAGGCTAAATGAGATGGCATTTATTTATTTGGGAGCAGAGTTTTACTTTAAACATAACTTCGTGCTACTGTATTATATCAGCAGTCCTAATATAATGTTTTGGGTTTTTTTCTAAAATAAAGCTAAAATTACAATACAGCACCGCGTACGCACTGCAACTGTCTAGTAACAAAGTAAATGACAGATCCGCTCCAACCACTAAATGACATTATAAATCTGTAACTTGTCTGACAGGTTTGATCTTTAATTTACTGCACTAAAGATCTATGAGACTTTGTATTAGTTGATCATAGATATTGTGCACCAGCCTACAAAAGAAAATGCTTCCGTTGTTGACATTCTATGAATATGTACTACTATATAAAGCCTACTAAATGCCATAATATATATTATGGGCCTGCTGTATCTTACCACCACCGGCCGCTGTTGTTCACCGCCACTGTGCCAGTGAGAGAGGAGACCAGGAGCACACATGCCGCTTTGACTGCGAGAAGCAACGCAAGTACCCGCATGATATCTGGAAGGGTAGAGTTAACCAGTTAAACTCAAATCAGATTCCTGCAAAAAATAAACGTTATCAGGAACTTTCTATATTAGAGGAGCTAGTGAAAATCTTGACAATCATTAAACTAAAAACAACAGGAACATCATTAGGTAGTGCACAGAAATTATGATTTATATTTATGTTTTAGCTTGAAATGCAGGGGCCTTTTTGTGTCATTTTGTATGTTATGCATGCTTTATCATGATCAAAATACGGTTAGTAAACAATTCTGCAATTGTAGATAGCCTAGCTCTCAACAAAAATAACAAATATCAGTCTGCACAAAAATATATCACACTACATTTTTAAAAAAGCTAGGCTATATGCATATAAAAATGAAGGTGTTATGAAAATCAAAATCAAATATCCTTTTTCCAAAACCGTCTAATGCGTTGAATCCACGAATAAGTCTCCAAATTACTTCGTCTCCAAAGAATCATAAAGCAGCGCAGGAACTCTACGGCGCATATATGTTTTTATAAGCTGCAGATTTATTTAAACATGATCAAATTTAATAAACAGCGAGTTTGTTGCAAGAAACGTCCACTTACCACTCCACATTCCAGTGCGACTGACAGTGTGGGTCAAAGTTTATTCATAAAATCAGCGAAGAAGTCACAGAAAGGGTCCTGGATGGGATGCCAGTGCCGCTGCTGCTGCTGCTGCTCTTACAGTCTGTGTGTTAGTGATGCTCTGCTCACAGCACTGAGCGCGTGGGACAGTCCCGTAGACCTGATCCCCTCTGTGACTGATAGGCGACACATTGTTCACTTATTGAACGCTACAAGATGAATAAAAAAGGGATTTGCTGCTCTCATCTCCCTCTGTTTTTTTTCCTCCCTCCTTTTGAGTGAAACTGAATGGACGGATAGCTTAATTCTTCTCATTGGGCACAATGAATACAGGAGGCAAAACCCGACATAAAGGAGAGGAGATGAAGAAAGGATCCGTTATAGGCGCTTTAAATTACATATCATTTTGTAATCCTCGTCCAGAGATTCCTCGGACACATTCAAGCGAATTCATATAAGATGCAGTTCCTTCAGGAGTCTTCGGTAGATGCAGAGCAAATGTATTCCTTCTCATGGCAGCGGGGGTGCGCGCGCGCGAGCCACTTGTGTTTTAGTTCCCTCTGCGTGCATGGTGTCGCGACACGGTTACAGTAAGGGGGGAATATAAAACATCTAAACTGGCCTTTTTACCCGGAGTGCTTGCATGCATTACTCCCTTAACTGCGTCTCCTCCCTCTTGCGCGTAATTTGTTTTATAGATGTCCGTGAGTGCGCTCTGCACTCGCCCGTTTGTACTGTTTCGCCTAAATAAAGCACATCAAGTGGAAACGTCATGCTGTAATTATGGTGAAAAATCTGGGTTAAGTGAAAAGGAGAATATTAAAGACAAGAGACAGCGCTTGATGCTGCTTCAGTTTGTAGTTTTAAATGGAGCTTGACCAGTGTAACACATTTTGATCTCAAAGTCTGTAACTCGACGTCTTTTGGGTGTTGTGCGCCTCTCATATTTCGATATATTTACATAATTTTCTGCCACAAGTTAAAATCCATAACTCATTCCCAAACCGTCTAAATTTGCTGAGGTTGTAATTTTAGATGCCAGTTTATTATGGTTATCAAATGTATGTGTTCACAATAATTATTCCATCACACCATCACTTCATTGTAGACATTTAATTAAAAAAAAAAAGGTAAATAGCAAACGTTTTATAGGAACATATCAACAAAAGACAGCGTTACATATCTTTTAACTTTAAAATGAATCGCATAAATCATATTTTTATATTGCAGTCTCGCAACTTCTAATGATTTAAGCCCTGAAACTAATTTCTAAGAAGTTTCACTGATGTTACAAGTCGTTCCAACATCTCTAATAAGCAATTCTTGGCATTTTAGAGAACGAATAAAATAAGAAATCGTTACAGATAAATAACTCAACACGTCTGATTTGAAATTGTGAGTCTAGATAAAACTGTTCACCATCTGGACTGCAGACCTCCCTTGATCTCATATGGTCTGTAAAGGCACGAATCAAATAGCATTTTGCTGTCAGTTTTGACTCCGTGCATTAATGGCATCATCTGCGTAAAGAATTACGTGCAATTGGCAAATGTGAAATCGGTGTATTTTGAGCACATATATACGGTGTTTGATGTCACTATGAAAGAATAGGAGAGAAAGAGAGAGAGAGCACTTTTTTCTCTGAGGGATTGAAGTAAATGGCTAACTGAAGGAAGTGCGCTTTTGTTAGTTGTATTTAATGAGGGCTGCTTTTCTGGGCTTAGCCTGCTCTTATACTCTTGAAGGATCTTAAACAGGTTTTCCTGAAACACTCATGCGATGCGGCGCAGATTAGCGGCAATCCGGTTAAAGGGACGCCTTTTATATACAAATCAACTTCAAATCACTTTTTAAGCCACTTAGATATACACGCCATGGCAAAATGCTAATGCACTTTTCGTTGCCAGAGCTTAGGAGAGGAATAGAGGTGATTAGCTCCAATACAAGAATTGATCTTCCAGAATGGGAGGTGATTAGCCCAAAAACCAAGAACTCTTGTCAGGATTCGGTGTTAAGAATGGTTAAGGGGGGATTTAACTCAATTTCATGACATTAATCCTAGTTCTACTACTGTTAATAGCAATATTAATAAAGATAAGAAGCAGGATGCTCGTTCTGGGGTCAGCTAAAGAGTTTTTTCACCTGCTGTGCATAGTGCATAGCTGACCACCAGCACGATAATCCTTTAATCTTGTAAACTGCTAATGCCTCAAATATTCTGCTTTATTCATACATTTATCAGTAGCCTACTATATTCAAGGCTTCTTATGCCATCATGTCTACGTTGCAGCTACAAGGAAAAAAAGGGGGGAAAACACTGACAGCTTGTCTATTGAACAAACTTATTATGTGCATTATGCATAATTTGTTGGCCCACTATGTAATTGCGTATCACTTTCAATGAACCTTGACAACAACCTCTCCATCATGGTCAGTTATGGGACTAATTATACGCACAAACTCAGACGTGTATAGACAAACAAACGAAATAAGTCTATTTTCCAGTAGTGCTCTAGGCTATCTGCAGCAACAGTCAGCAAAGCCTTCTCATTAAGTGTGTCGGGGAAAATGATGAATGTGGGCTTAATTAAAGTGAAACGTCACTAGGGCTGCGTGGTGAACTGTTGAACTGATTCTGAGTGGGAGGATGGGCGAGCACATGAACGCGCACACGCACCTCGCATTGTTCAAGAAGAACCGCACGCCTGCCTGCTGCTGTCCTGCGTATTGTAGGCTATATGAATGACTTTTAGTTTAGTAAACTCCTAGTGCATAGCCTATATACGTTTACGTGAGAGCAGAACGTCTTGTCGCAAGTTCTGCAGTGCGGGCGGGTCAGATAATAGGCCTGCTTAATAAACAAACAGAAATAGACAAGAAAAATAGATCAATAAATAAATACAAAGAATGCACACACTGCAAATGATAAGTAACATTTAACAAGGCACAGTGCCTAGGATACATGCAACAGAGATTCAGCAGAGAGGCAGTTTCGTTTTGGGCTGTAAAAAGGAATTGCGGTAGCATTTTACTCGAATATTAATGAATTAATAATGAATAGGAATAGGACAAAATTCTATTTTGTTCCTCGGTAGTTAAATTTAAAAGGGGTTGATTATTATAGAAGGTTTGTTTTACTTACATTTTAAAGCAGCAATTATGTCTGTCATGTCATAATGTCTGTCATCATTATTTACACTGTTCTTATCAGTTATCGGTTCTTTTAATATTCTGCCAATAAACGGCATAATTTGCAAAAACAGCACCTCATAATGCCATTACACCACCTGTAAAGGAAACAAAGCCTTAAAAAACAACCATAAAACAATTTTGCATAAATGTATGGCGCAATAGGTTAGTAGCCTACCTGTAATACAATTAAACAATAATAAAAAAAATAAATAATGATATATTGTACGTAATGTTTTGTGTCAAAAAGAAAAAAACATATAAATAGCCAAAATTAATCGTCGGTTGGTCAGTTGGTCACTTAGACAAAAACAAGGTGTGTGTGCATAAAATAAAATAGGCTTGATAGCCTACATTAAAAACTGGTAATATTGTTAGTCACGTGTTGCTCGGTGCACTTGATACGAGAAAGAGTAAACCGTAAATGCCCTTGTTGCCAATATTGCCCTTGGGCTGACAGTACAGCCTATTGGTTTACGCTTCTACTGAAATGTATTCATTCGTAGTCAAATTTATGCCTGTTAAGCATGACCACCATTGGTGGAGGGACACGATTATGACATGCAGTTTTAGGAATATAGAAAGTTTGACAAGCCTTGCTACTTTTTCATCGTGTTTAAAAACAAGCGCCTCAGGCGAAGTTTGCCCACCCTGACGGCGCCCCCTCCTCCTCCTCTTTCTCCTCGGTGACATACACGCTCCCGTCCCAAGCTTCATCAAATGCTGCTTGTTCAACTCCCCGATCCTCACACGACCAATTGAACTCATTTCCAGTTGCTCTTTAAAGCGATCCCACAGGTGTTTTAATGTCCCGTCGAGAAAAGCTTTCAGCGCAATGGAGTTACCCCACAGACAGTATTTGGGACGAGTCCTGATTTTCACTGCAGCGCTTCTGTCACCTGCGTTCACGTAAGTAGAAAGGTAGAAGAGCCTTATGGGATCTGTTGGAGTAGCCTTGGAGTAGTGTTTGTTTTGGAAAACCAAATGATTCAAATGAACAAATAGGCTATGTGCAAATTATTCATTTATTATTGGTATTTAAAAAAAAAAAAAGAAAAAAAGTTTCGCGCCACGGCTGCTAGTATCTATCAAAAACTAGTAAGCTAGTAAACTACTTCTAAAACGAATCAGTGTTATTTTTTTTTTTACTATTAGTGTATAGTCCGATAAGTATCTCTTCTCAGTCAATAAAAGGTTACTTAATCGTCACATACTTGTACTGATTCCTTTGCTACTAGACAAGTGACTCCTCCATTGTTGCTGGTAACAAACTGCACATGTTTGGCATTGAATATATGGGAATATGTTGTCCAGATACTAACTAGCATGTATTCTAATTGTTGTTGGTACTGGTTTCACTAGTTAAACAGGTGTTAGTAACAGTTAACTCCTAATACTACTTAGATAATACTAAATAGGTAACTAGAGGAAATTGTAAACGTGTGGTTATGGACATTCTCTCACTTCTCCAAACTGTCGATGGGCATAATGTATTTATTAGCATCAGCGTGTTATGATTTGGATATAATATTGCACACAAATCTTTTCCATATAGTAATTTTCTCATCAGATTATTCTCAGGCATGCCAAGACACTGATAGAAAGCAGGGCGTTTGAATATTCATGGAAGTCTGATGTATGCTTCTTGCAAGGTCACAGCCTTGTTTGATTGTCAGGGCACTGCACTTCTGATATGAAAAGCACTAGAATTTGACACTTTATTATTTCTTTGTCGTTCCAGTAAGCAGATATTGATCATATTGTTTGAAATAAATATGGCACCATAAAAACATTCATTCCTGATACGATATTTTCCTGCTCCTCGTTAATGACTGAATTCATTGTGATAATTTCTTCACATATGTGAGTCGTTTAAGAAAGACCACATGTGATGCTAAGTAACACCAGCCTTCTGCAATATTTACTGCACGCGGTGTTACTTCATAATGATATCACTGCTATAAAATTAATTTTCTCCTTTCTCAGGGTACTGGGCAATGACATCCTTGGCCTGAAGGTGGCAGGAGAGCCAGTGCTTACCCCCAACGCAGTGTGTTTACGACTGGCAGGCCTGACCAAAAAACAGATGCGTTTGTGTGTGCGCAGCCCTGATGTCACAGCCTCTGCTCTGCAGGGCATTCAGGTTGCTATTCACGAATGCCAGCACCAGCTCAGAGACCAGCGCTGGAACTGCTCCTCCCTGGAGAACCATGGCAAGTTGCCCCATCAGAGTGCCATTCTCAACAGGGGTGAGTTGATGGCAAAAGGGGCATGGGAAGTGCTGAAGTTGAAGATGTAGAGAGCCAATACAGTCATAATCCCGGCATTGAAATGCTACATTGGCCAAAGAAGGAAAATATCAGCATTGAGTCATTGTTTAACGCATTTGTGCCATGGAAAACATCTTTTATGAGATTTTAGATAAAGATCATTATAGATAATTATCTCACCAGCTGGCTCGTGCGCACTTTGCTTTCTGAAGGCTCTGTTTACTCTGCTGGCAGCTTTATTTGCGGTGTAAAAGTGCTTTCTTTCGTCCCAGGTTTCCGAGAGAGTGCCTTCTCGCTGTCGCTGTTGGCTGCAGGTGTTGTGCACTCGGTGGCTTCGGCCTGCAGCCTCGGTAAGTTGCGCGGGTGTGGCTGCGAGGCCAAACGCCGCCTGGATGATGACAAAATCCGGCTCAAGTTAACCCAGCTTCAGCTTCAGACTTTCCAGAGGAGTGGGGTGTCCATAGCAGGTGCGGGAGAGAACACACCTGAGTTTGGATCTCTCCACGGCAGCCTGCCGGGCAGTCTGCATTCGTCTCACCCCATCAGTCTCCTCAAACCGCTGCCAGATGACATCACGCCGCTGCAGGACACCTGGGAGTGGGGAGGCTGCAGTCATGATGTGCGTCTTGGAGTACGGTTCTCCAGGGATTGGTTGGATTCCAGAGGATCTCCTCGTGATATACACGCTCGGATGCGGATTCATAATAATAGAGTGGGCAGACAGGTGTGGTTTTATTTCTTCAAAACTAATAATCTGTATGGCAAGAGGTCTTTCAAAGATTGACAACATTTTCCTAAACAGGTTTGACATGATAAAACACAATTTTTCCTTGTACATTATGTACTTAGGATTTTATGCAGACACGCCCAACCCACAGCAAAATCTCATTGGTTGAAAATTCCGCTCAACAATCTGTGTCGATCAGAGACATAATACGTATTTTTATCTACAGTGAGGTCAATACGTATTTGATCACCCTGTGATTTTGCAAGTTCTCTTACCTAGAAATCATGGAGGGGTCTACAATTTTCAGCATTGGTGCATTTCCACTGTGAGAGACAGAATCTAAAAAGAAAAATCCAGAAATCACATTGTATTATTTTTTTTAACAATTTATTACTGTGTCAAGTAAGTATTTGATCACTTGAGTCAAAAAAATGTTTAATATTTGGTACAGAAGACTTTGTTAACAATTCCAGAGGTCAAACAGTTCCTGTAGTTCTTCAGCAGGTTTGCACACACTGCAGGAGGGATTCTGGCCCACTCCTCCATAGAGATCTTCTCTAGATCTGTCAGGTTTCGGGGCTGTCGCTGAGCAACACAGAGTTTCAGCTCCCTCCAAAGATTTTCA
>JAUMHQ010000089.1:10957924-11010894 GCA_032361165.1 Enteromius paludinosus | reverse complement strand
AAACGATCGGTTGTTGTGAGAAACTGAACAGTATTTATATCATTTTTTACCTCTGACAGACAACCATGTAAAATCCGGGCTTCCCTGTGTACGCGCTTTGGCGTAGATTGCGCAAATCCCGGAAGTGTTCTGTAGTGAACTCGTGCTTTAGAGACGCAAACGCCGAATACGCATGCGCGCGAACGCCGGAAGTGATCGTTTGCGCGCATTAGTATTCTGCATTTGCGTCTCCAAAGCGAGACTTAAAAAAAAACACTTCCGGGATTTGCGCAATCTACGCCAAAGCGTGTACACAGGGAAGCCCGAGACGGATTTTACATGGTTTTTAAGACTGGTTTTGTGGTCCAGGGTCACATAATATAAATGTCTTTACGGTCACTTTCATTTGAAGGTGTCCTTGCTGATTAAAAATATTGATTGAAAATGTACTAACCCCAAACTTATTTTAGTACAAAATACATCAAAACAGAAAAACAACTGTATTTGTCAATTTTCATCATTTGATCTTTAATGCGTCTTATTAAATTTAGCAGAAGTAATCTCATATTGAGGTCCACAAGGGTCTTCATTGCCCCTCTTATTAATTACTACCTCTCTATAACAAGATCATTTATCATCTATTTTGAAGGTCTGATCTTCGTGGTGGACAGCAATGACCGTGAGCGAGTAAATGAAGCCAGAGAAGAGCTGATGAGGATGCTGGCTGAGGATGAACTTAGAGACGCTGTACTCCTCGTCTTTGCCAACAAACAGGCAAGAGCTTCCCTGATGTGTCTGCTGTGTTCTAAATTAGAAACAGGTTATTAACTTTAGCATTGCATCTGCTGTCTAACAATTTCAAATCAGCCCTATGTGCATTAGTTTCTGTAATAAATGTGTTGATTTGTTGAAGATGGAAACATAGCTAAGAAGAGATCGGGGCTTAAAAGAAATATAAAGTTGAATATCATCTGCAAAGCAGTGATAACATGCCTTGAAAAGTAATAATCAATCATCCCAAAGGCAGCGATTACAAAGCAAAAAAGCAACAGGGCCAAAACAGAACCCTGGGGAACCCCGCAGGAGATAGATGCTGTAGGTGAGGCATAGTTTTGAACTCTAACTGAAAAAAAGATCTGATAACTCAGAAAGGGCAACGAGTAAATGTTCCTCGCTCTAGTTTGTACATTTTTGCCTGGTCTTCCAGATGGCAGAGGTAAAAGCAGGCTATTTTTGGGCTGGATGGGCTCTCTGATGATTTGCCGGCAGTGGGTGTTGAGGTCTGCCACTGATGTGTTGAGCACCCGCTGAAGGTCTCTCTGATCTGATGATGTGCAGCTGCCGTATCTTAGTGAGAAGCAGTGGGTCATGATGCTCCCAACACCGAATCTGTAAAAGATCTCAATAGAAATGGAGGATTTGGGACTCTTGTTCCAGGAAAATGAGTTCAGGAACTATGGAAAATCCTCAATTGTGAGGGAATGCAGTATGTATATAAATAGTAAGATATGTAGTTGTGTCTGTTTCTGTCTCACTCTCCAGGATCTACCAAATGCCATGAATGCTGCAGAAATCACAGATAAGCTGGGTCTTCACTCCCTGCGCCATCGTAACTGGTACATCCAGGCCACTTGTGCCACCAGCGGGGATGGTTTATATGAGGGTCTGGACTGGCTGGCCAACCAGCTCAAGAACAAGAAATGAAGCAGACCGGATCCAAGAGGAACCGGTGTGGGCGAGGAGTCGCCTGAGTGACAGCTCATCAGGGAGCACTAGTGGTTTCCAAGTTTCTTTCATTCGGTTTACAAGCTGAGACCAACAAGAGCCTGGTCACTTCAGACAGTGTAACCCCTCGCTACGTCCCACCTAACAGAGCCGTGAGATGATTGGGAAAAGCACCCATGATTCATATTCATATTTACTAGGGAAGATAGACATGTTTTGCTATTCCGGTGTGATTCAAACATCTTGTGTCTCTACACTGTAAATGTATAAAAAGACATTAACAAGGAGTGAATTAAAAGCTTTTACTTATATTAATACTTTGGGAGTAACTCTTAAATGCAGGTCATTTAAACTATATTAACTGCACTGATAGATGAGAAACCTGTTGATTCAGTTTCCCGAAATATTTCAATAAAATCAGGTGAAATGTTATTCAGAAAACAATGAAGAAACATGTTGCGTTTTTTGCTACGGTGGTGTTGTTTTGCTACTGACAGTTAAATCTGCATTGTGATTTATTATAAGCATATCAGCCAGACTTCATGACTGTCAATGATAATGCATGTATTCACTGGTGTCTCTGCACAGGTTGCTGAGCAAGCTTTGGTTAGTGCTGCTGTTTGTAAATAGATAAAGGTTCTCTTGTCTTGGCATGCGTAGTTTGCTACGATTAAATAGTACATTGTTCTGTGTACAAGAACTGTTTCTTTTGTGCTGATATTGCTCACTAAGCAAGCTGCTGTTTTGTTGTGTGGCTAAATGCGTTTGTTTCACTGACTGTATCCGCTGCTTTTGCATGCTGTTTGTCTTTGTCATGCCGTGTAGACGTGCTCATTGATTGTGTCAATGCATTCGTGTATGTGATTATTTTGGGGTCTTTTTGCTCGTGTTGCATGGGCAGATCTGAGAAGCTGAACTAGAGTAGATCTCTACAGCCCTGTGACTGGAACGAGTGTCGAAGAGACTTTACAGTAGACGCAAATATTAATGGTTGTGTGGATGCTCATGAATGAAGTGTGTTTATATATTACAGGCTTAATAAAGTATGTACTTGGATCGATTATTTCTTGTAGTCTATACATTACACAATACATAAGTGTCTATACATTTTTTACATGATTTTTTATGTTCCTTGCATTGAAATACTATTGTTAATTCTGCAAACATTAACATTAAACTCTTTAGATGTTTTTTTTTTCTGATTTACATTTAGTCATTTGTTCATTTTCCATACTCCCGTTTAACAATTTATGCATCAATTAACTCGAATTTAGCTTGTTTCTAGTTAACTGAAATATAAACTATTAAAAATCTGTTTTATTCTTTCGAATAATTTAGAAATTGTGTCTTGCAGCTAACTGAAATAATTATTAAAAGTTAATAAGTAATAAAGCTAGTTAAAAAGAACAAAAGCACATTACAAAGTTATTCAAACAAAGAAATATTAATGCAAATTCTAAATATTAATCAATACTGTATTAGTAGTTAAATAATACTGGAATAACACCGTTGACATCTATGAATTCAAAATATGGTCAAATAATTACTACCAAAAAGTATTTATTTAAAAAAAAAACAATGCTAAATAATATTTTCATCAAATTATTACTTTCAAAGTGTTTCTGTGTTCATGTTTAAGTTAAAGTTGATTAAATTTGTCATTTTTTACTAGTTTTTTTTTTTTTATGTCTATTTAAGCTTTAGTTATTTTAGCGTTTAAATTTATTTTAACTGGATCCCAAAGGCAAATTTGTGTTTTTTTTCTAATATTCATATAATAAATTAATGATGATTTTAACAGTTTAGTTTTAGCTAACAATAACAAAGCTGAATCCATGTAATTAAAGTCAGAAGTGTTTATGACAGGTACTTACTCCGCAAAGTAAAACTTAAGCAAAAAATAACACAACAAAACCACTCAAGTTTTTCAAAACCAACCAAGTCTTCATAACAAAAATGAACCCACATGCCTGACAAAGTTCATCTACTGTAATTGCTTCCATTCTGGGATCTTTTTCTTCTTCCAGAATTCAGTTAACACACACGGCAGAGTCGCTTCAGTCAGTCAGCGGTTTGGTGCGTAATTATAAAATTTGTTTCTGCATACTGATAACTTCATCAGACACCACAGAATGTGATAAATCTTATCTTTGAGTTGTTTCATACAGCGTACTGTAAGCACTTCATCCGCTCTGTGTGAACACTTTTGGCTCTTAGGTTTAGAAAAGCTTAGAAATAATAAGAAGGGAAGTCTGTTTGTTTAGCAAGATGCCCAGTACCTCACCCCCTTATTCTGTGGCAAATCCCACACACCTCCCCGCCTGCCCTCACAGTGTGTGTCTCCAGGGGCGTGACAGCAGTATGTGGGTCAGGGCTGCTCCCTGGGTTGCCAGCCCCAATGGCCCCCTGCAGGCCGCTCATAATAGCGGCACCATGGCGGGTGCCATAGCTGGGATTCCCTCCCGTAACCGGGGCGCCCTCGCCCAGGGCACAGACTCACTGGCAGCAATGCTGCAATCAATTCATCAATCTGTGATGGGAGCGGCGACCGCTGAAGCCAGGCCAGCCCACCCCTCATCCAGGCCATGACCACCAGCAATGAGGCTGAAAAGCAGGACTGGAGAAATCAGGAGCTGGACGGCGTACAGCGGATTATTTAGGGGCCTGGTATTCAGTCAGAGCAGACGGGCATAATGAGAGTTGTTTCACTTTGGGAAGCTTCTCAAAAACTGGAAATTAGTACATGGATTGTCAAGCATGGACAAGCAAGTACACACACACACACTTAAACACAATAATGTCACATTTGGAGTGAGGCAAGGCTGTAGAAGCCAGAAATATTAAAGGGAACACATCACACCCAGATTAGTAAGAGGCTGACCATTATGGCTTTTCAGTGACTATTGTTTTTTCTTTATTACCCTGTATCTTTAATATTTGATTCCTCCAAACGTTTTAATAAAGTTAGGCCTATTAGTATTAAAGAAAAAGAATGAAAGTGGTTTATGGAAATGGGGGTGTTGAGCAGGTTATGATTGCTGTCAGTTTAAATCTTTGTCTGTATTCCCTCAAAGTAACCATTATAACTGCACTGTACAAAACAATTGACATTTTAGGACCGCCCTTCATCATTAAACCGATGTCTCCATCTGCTGGACAATAGACATAGTGTTCCGCCCTACACATTTAGATTATCTAAAATATAGGTCTTTATTTTGGGGGGAAATTTTTTTTAAATCTACCACGTAGTAACTACTGCTTTGAGCTTTACTGAAGGCTGGATGTAACAGGCTACAGCCCTTTCAGAAAACATACCTTGGTTTTATCCACGCACTACACAGTAAATTCATACATTCAGATTTAGATAAACAAACCCAGGATCATGTAAAGCCTAAGCAAACTCTGTTTTTTTTCATGAAACAACAACAAATAGCTTGCTTTATAAAATGTACTTGAATCTAACAATGGCTGTGCATAGCTTTGTGTGGTTGCAAACCATCAAACAAACAAACGGTTATTTTATATTTGTTTTAGGAAAATATTTTATATATATTTTTTTTATAAAAGACTCCTTTTTTCCGTTTTTATTTTAATTAGAAATTATAGTTACGCTAACCATGGTGATGATGAGTTACATTTGGTTAATGCACTAGAACCACAGCTACATAAATAATAAGTAAAGTAATTTAAGTAAGTAAGTAAATGTTAAAGTGAGTATAATGGCTATTAAATGTGTTGAGGAGTATACATGCTCAACTGAAGTGTCTGCCGTCCGAGGAAAGACCGACGTGCGAAGCAACTTTATTGTTCCCTCTCCCGCAGACAGTGGTCGCTGCACGGGCGGATTGGGATGGATTTATAGCACGGGAAATCGCTGCGTTATGAATTTCATAAAATCTTTGCTTTTCAGCTGTGGACTGTATGCTTTCGAGATCTTGCCAGATTTGTTCACTCACTCTCCTCTGTTAAACACGTAAGAACGGAAGAAGTGTTCGATTTTTAGAAAACATCTTGTTGTTTGTAAAGCAGGCCGCTGAGCCCTCGGATTTTCCTAACATTGTGTCCGGCATGGTGCGCTCGGCCCACGGGACACTCGCGGCATTTTACACCCGGTAAGACCCGATAGCGCTCATCGAAACGGCGCGCGCTGCAACAAGTTCTTTTGTTTTGATTTGGGTCGCATGATTGCAACCTCCATATTTCATATTTGAGCTACATTTGAGTTAAGATAAGTGAGTTTGCTCAGTAACGTATCGTTGTTGTATTGTAAACACGAAGATTAGGCAGATTCACGTAGTTAGACGTTGGCGAGCATGCTATGTTATTAGCAGCTAAGCTAGCTACTAGGTCTTATGGTTGAACACACAGTTTTCTTCTATTACAGACCGCGTTGCTAAATCAAAAACGTTTATTTTTAAGTTAACAAATCGCATGGACCCAGTGAAATTAATTGTGCATTGCACATAATAGCTTTTACACTTATTAGCACCGTCCAGGTAAGCTTTTATGTATGCTCCTCCAAACTATCTGAATTCTCTATTAATACATAGGTCTGCAGTTACCGTTTGTTATTAGTTTATTTCAAAGATTATAAAATACTTTTAAGGGGTCGCTTTCATAAATGTGCCGTTTCTACATCTATAATGTATTAATGTGTATAAAAGTGTTATGACGCCAGCATAAATGAATATCAGAAAAAGATAGGCTAGGCACTGAGGAATTATGTTTAATAATTTGCACATCTGGATCCTAGAAAATGTAATTTTAACACCTTTTGTCGTAATTGTATAAAGTCTTAAATTAAAATGAATAGGCGACTTGCTTAGACTGAGTCTCTTAACCACAATAAAGGGTGCCGGGGCATGGATGTAGAAATTAAGCCAGCCAAATGAAGTGGATAACTGCTTACTACATTTTTGGCAGAGTTTAGAGTTTATGTAGTATTATTTTCATTGTAGTTTGTGTATAACAATGATTATTCTTCTCAGCTAATTTTCCTCCTCTCTGCCGACAGGTGCCGGACCATGGTATCCACCTAGTCCCTAGCTTGACTGCAGTGGTCATAGTAGCGGAGCATTTCTCATCTGCGATTGACTAAGAGCTGTTGTCACTGCCAGCATACCTCTTATACAACACGCTACTGTGAATACAGCAGACTTGACAGCATTGCAAGCTGATTGTTTGAACCACTCTGAAGTGAAGTTGACTCTACACAAAGCCAACTAAGTGAACTGTGTTCCCCGAACAAGAGCAATAACATATTACAAGACTTTTGTTTTACGTTGACATATTTGGACATAGACTTGGACATAGAATGGCATCTGTTCCTGTTTACTGCCTGTGCCGTCTCCCTTACGATGTCACCCGGTTCATGATTGAGTGTGATGTTTGTCAGGATTGGTTTCATGGCAGGTGAGGTTGCATTTTGTAAATTAAAATCGAAAGCTAAATTGAAATCACCTTTATAGTGTATTATGTTAATTGTTTGCAATTGTAATGTTTTTTTTTTACCTGTGTAGTTGTGTTGGTGTGGAAGAAGACAAAGCGGCAGAAATTGACCTGTATCACTGTCCTAACTGTCAGGTGACCCATGGACCCTCTGTCAGTAAGTGCCGCAGATACTATAGAATCTGTATAACTTGCAGCTTGCTGACTTGTAAATATTTCTTATGTTTTCATAGAAAATCTGCTGGGAAAACTCGGTGTATCCAGTCTTTGTTTTTTTTTTTCAATGACTGTCATTGAGACACTATTGTAGTTTTTATATATGTGTATGTACATAATATTTTTTTTATTATTTTTTTTTTTTTTTTACGTAATTTTGTTAATGTTTTTTTTTGTGGTGTGTGTGTGTGTATGTATATATATATATATATATATATATATATATATAAATTGTATGTGTGTGCATATATGCAACAGGAAAAAAAGTATATACAATTTTATAGTAATTATTTTGTAATAAAATATAATTTTTTTATTATATGATTTTTATTTTTTTTAGTATGTTAAGTTAAAATGAGAATTATTTTATGTTAACTTAGTTTTAAGTTATACAAAATTTAATTTATGGTATTAATTTTAGTTACACTTTTATTTAACCATAATAACAGACTAATAATTAATCAAGCACAGCTAATAAGGAAAATAGACCATATACAACCTCGTTGTGGAACACAAACAAAAATAAAATTTTAAAGCTGTTAGTTAAGAATGTACAACCAAACATGTAAACTCAAATATGATTAGTAACTCTAATATTTGCTTTTCTCTCAGTGCGCAAGCGTCGGGGGGCTATTAAGCACGCTGATGTAGGAGTGAGCAGAGACTCGGGGCGACCGGTGAAGACGGGCAGTGCTCAGTTTGTCAGGGAGCTACGCAGCCGCACTTTTCCCAGGTATGGTCGCAGGATGATTATTTATTGCCAGGTCAGGATTAGGCCACTAGGTGACCTTACTCCCTTAACTCAGATTAATTTAGCTCTGATCAGACTTTAAGCTGGTATTCATACCATTATGCTGGGGCAAGCAATCTGTGGAGTTATTGGATTTTTAAAAATTGTTTGTTTGAAAGATGAGTACGCTGGAAAAAAATCTTTACCATTTTATATGTATGGTTTTAGTGCTGATGAAGTCCTGCTGAAGCCAACTGGGGCCCAGCTCACAGTTGAGTTTCTAGAGGAGCGCTCCTTCAGTGTCCCAGTCCTGGTCCTCAGAAAAGATGGTCTGGGGATGAATCTGCCCCCGTCGTCTTTTTCTGTATCGGATGTAGAGCATTATATTGGTAAAAAGCTCTAATTACATTTGCATTGCTGTGCTATGCAACGTTTTCATGTACGTGAAAAGACATTTTTAGACAGGAATGTAATGTTTTGCTTTTGCTTTATAGGTACTGAAAAGGAAATTGATGTGATTGATGTCAACCGCCAAGCAGACCTGAAGATGAAACTGGGAGAGTTTGTAGAGTACTACAACAGCCCAAACAGAGATCGAGTGCTCAATGTGATCAGCTTAGAATTCTCAGACACCAGGTACGTTTTTGAGGGATGTGCGAATTTAAATCCACAGATGTCCATCCGAATGATTACGACTTACTGTGATCGAATCAACCATAAACCCTGCATCTTCCGTCCAACCAATCGAGACCTACACTTTTTATTCTTTCGGATAACTGCTGTTATTTCCGTTGCATCACAACTTCAAAGTGCCTCATAGATGCAACTTTTTAAACAGGATTTAACCTTACAAACAGTCGTTCTTTGTCTCTTTTGTAGGTTGTCAAATCTAGTGGAGACACCAAAGATCGTGAGGAAGCTGTCATGGGTGGAGAACCTCTGGCCTGAGGAGTCTATTTTTGAGAGGCCTAATGTGCAGAAATACTGCCTGATGGGAGTGAAGGACAGTTACACAGACTTTCACATTGACTTTGGTGGAACCTCTGTGTGGTACCATGTACTCCGGGTTAGTTGTTTTCTATAAGTCATATTCAGTGCAAAATATAAGCAGGGAATGTCTATAAAAGCATAATGAATGATATAAGTGATGTTATGTATATTTTTTTTTTTATACATGTCAGGGCGAGAAGATCTTTTACCTCATTCGTCCCACTGCTGCTAACCTGTCACTTTTTGAGCGCTGGAGTTCATCCTCCAATCAGAATGAGCTGTTTTTTGGGGACCAGGTAGACATGTGCTACAAATGTTCACTAAAGCAAGGAAACACCCTCTTCATCCCAACAGGTACAGTTTCTGTTTCTGCCAGATTTCTTTTAAAAATAACTTAGTTTGCATATCCCATATGACTGAGAAATTACAATTCTCTGTGGGATAATTGTCTGCTTCAGGATGGATTCACGCTGTTTTGACCCCTGTGGACTGTTTGGCATTTGGAGGAAATTTTCTACACAGCCTCAACATTGACATGCAGCTTCGGTGAGATGATGCGTCTGTTTGTTTCCTTGCTCTAAGCAGTATTGTACTGGGCTTTAACATTGCTCATTCCTTCCTTTTTTTTCTGTCAGAGCATATGAAATAGAAAAGCGACTAAGCACAGCAGACTTGTTCAGGTTTCCAAACTTTGAGACCGTGTGCTGGTATGTTGGAAAGCATCTGCTGGACACCTTCAGAGGTGAGGTTTCCTCAAAACAAAACTGTTGTTTTTTTTACTGCTTATTTTTGTTTTTAATACAGCATTCTGTGTTGTACTTAAATTTGTCTATCTTTTTTTTCCCGCTTTAGGTCTAAGAGAGAATCGACGGCATCCTGCCACGTATTTGGTCCATGGAGCTAAAGCTCTCAATAATGCTTTCCGTGGATGGACACGGAAGGAAGTAAGTTAAATTATGTTACATACAGAACTGGGTGATTTAAAAGGCTATATATGTTATTTACAAGTGATACATTCACAAAACATTCAGTTAATTTTCATTTCCTTGAATCAGTTGTAAATGTTTCACTCTAGTTCAGTAACGAATTTTATGTGCTAAACGTTTCAAATGTTTATTTGTCTTGCCATTGGGTTCTACATTGAATTACTTAATGGCAGTTATGTGTGGTTATACAAAGTTTATTGATTGTTTTTGTGTGTTTTTTTTTCTTCTCCAGTCCCTGGCTGAACATGAACATGAAATACCAGAGACTATAAAGACCCAGCAGTTAGTGAAGGATCTGGCAAAGGAGATACGCCTGGTTGAGGTGAGAGTAGCTCTGGCTTAATTTTTCAAAAACAAAAAGAAATCCATTGGTTTTTGTCTTTGTCAAATGTATTTACTTTTTATTTTTTTGCAGGATATCTTCCAGCAGAACATCGGCAGGAGCGGGACACCGTTTGGTGGCTCTCAGGGTCTTCCCTCTCCACACCCCAAAGCTCCATTAAACACAGCCCTCACTTTTGGCCAGCACCCTGGTAAAAAGAGAGGTCCCAAATCAAAGGATGGATTTGGAGGAGGGGGTGTCGGTCCTCCAGGATCTAAGAAAAAGATCCAAAAAGGCAAAGAGATAAAAACAGAAGCTGGAGAGCTGGACCTGCTGGAGATTCATACTAAACACACGCTCAAGAAGTTCCAGCCAGGGTGCAAAGTAAAAAAGAGCAAGGTAGAATTTAGAATACGTTAATCAGACAAGATTTTGTTTATCAAAAGGTTGGGGACAGTAATAATTTTTGTTTTAAAGAAAGTATTGAAAAAGTATTTTAATCAGCAAGAATGTATTTGATTAAAATTGACAGTAAAGGAAATAATCATGTGACAAAGAAGACTCGAGTAATGAAAATTCAACTTTGCAATCACAGAAATAAAAAAAAAAATGAAATTAAAACAGTTATTTAAAATTGTAATAATAATATTGTTTTCATTGTTGTTTTGATCATGAAAATACAGCCTTATAATATAGGCGTTGTATAGATTATTATTATTATAGTTATAAATGATGAAAATTATTATATATTCTCTGCCTGTTATATTATTACTTTTCACTTTAAGTAAATTTATGTTTTAAAAAAAAATTAATGCAATGAATAAAAATACTTATTATTTGTAATAATACTGGTTAATAAAAAAAAAAAATAAATGAATATGGAA
Source organism: Enteromius paludinosus (assembly GCA_032361165.1). NCBI lineage: Eukaryota > Metazoa > Chordata > Actinopteri > Cypriniformes > Cyprinidae > Enteromius > Enteromius paludinosus. Next base: position 10,999,614 of record JAUMHQ010000089.1, on the reverse strand, counting down.
ATAATCTGAAAAACTATTACTTTGTGGTACTTTTCCCTAATATCATAATTTGGCTTTTCAGCTTGAGCTGCCTGATGACTGTCTAGATGATTTTGAAGAGAAGATCAACAAGAGCAAGCTTAAGCTTGTGCTGACTAATGGAAAGATACAAGGGTAAAACAGTTATCTTTTCCCTCTTGTCAGGGATTTTCAGTCTTATGCGTTGGCACCTTTATTTTTAATACCCCCTCTTCTTCCTCTCTCAGGAAGAAGGGTCGTGCTGGCAGTGCAAATGGAGCCGGGAGTTCACTTCAACAGTTCCAGCCCCACCTGGCTACTTTGTCTGACTTTGATTCAGAAGACGAGCTTCAGATCGACGAAACCCCTCCTCCTCGCCGCAGACCGTCTCTACCTAGCAAGAAGAAATTAGCTGGTAAAAGATTCCTCACATTTACTGATCATGCTTGCATGATTTTATTGTTTATGCATGGTTTACTCATATTTACGCCGTCCCAAGATTTACTTTCTTCTGTGAAAATAACACAAGGACAATATTTAAATTTAATAACACGATATGAACTAGTTGGCTCAATTGTCTGATTAAGGTCTACCAAGGAAACTACCTCGGGCCAAACCGTGCAGTGACCCCCACAGAATCCGTGAGCCAGGAGAGGTGGACTTTGATATTGAGGTATGCAAGTCTATTTTAGGCAGCTTCAGATTCTTTTCCAGGTGTCTGGTTATCACCAATTTTATATCTTGTTGATAATTAGGAAGATTACACCACAGATGAGGAGATGCTTACAGTGCAGGGTGTGAAAGGCGGAGCAGGTGGAATTTTAGACTTGCTCAAGGCAAGCAAACAGGTGGCGGGTCTTGATTCTGCACTGAGGTACTAAACACGCACCTTTTTTAATTTTTTTTATACCACATGCCGATGCTTATTAGCTGTTCTCTTAGTAAAATATGCAGTTATGTACTTCCTGTTATACTCAATTCTATTGATTTTTTTTCCCCTTATCAAGTGAGGAAGCACCGGCCTCCCCCAGCACTCGTGACGCTATCCAGGGCATGCTCTCGATGGCCAACCCTCCATCTTCCTCATCCTCATCCTCCTCATCCTCTCCTCTATCCATGTCTGGGGGAGGTGAGATGCTGGGGCTTATGAAGGAGAAAGGAGGAAGAGCTGGGTGGATAAGTGGAGTCAAGAAGAGCGAGAAGAAGACCACATTTCAGAGGCCAGGAAAACGGCCCATTAAACGTCCAGCACGGCACCTTAGTGATGAAGAAAGCTTGGATGAACAGGAGACCCTGGGTACCTGTTTTAAAGATTCTGATTATGGTGAGTTCACAGATTAAACCAGGTTTGCAAATGTACACAGTAGAGGAAATACTGTGACCCTAAGTGATTCTGTTTAAAAGAGAGTTTGCACCTCCTTCTGCAGTGTATCCATCACTAGAATCTGACGAGGAGGATCACATAAGCAAGTCTAAAATGAAAAGAAAGCGAAACTGGGATGATACACCCTGGAGTCCTAAAGGTAACTGTGATCTTGATTCATGATTTTGTAGCATTTTATTTAGAAACCGTTATAAACATAATTTCTTCACACGTCCTCAGCCCGTGTGACCCCTACACTGCCCAAGCAGGAGCGACCGGTGAGAGAAGGTGCAAGGGTGGCATCTGTAGAAACTGGGCTTGCAGCTGCTGCTGCCAAACTAGCACAACAGGTGAGCTTCTGTCCAGAACTTCTAGCGACGTGATCCATTACATGCCATTACTTTGTGTGGGAGCACATTTCATTTTTTTTTCAAAATATAATATAGTATAGTCAATATTTGTTCATTTCATATAAATTTGAGCAATTATACTGAAAGCATCGAAAGCATTGAAAATAATCATTTTGGTTGACAAGGAAATGTAAAATAATACCAAATATTAACTCTTTAAATATAGTACACATGCATATTAATTGAGGAAAATTTGTTTTAGTTTAGTTTTAGTTAATTGTTGTCCATGTTTTATACATGCTTTAGTTTGTTGTTAGAGAAGAAGAAATTATTTTCTAAAATAAAAAACTGGTTTAAAAAGATTTTGTAAATGTTTCTGTAGGAAGTCCATTGTGCTAAAAAATACAGGATTTATTAAAAAAAAAAAATATTTATTATTTATGTAAAAAAAAAAGAAAACAAATTCTGTAATATTGCTACAATCTGTGCTGTATAATACTTCTATTGAAGTGTGTATATATATATATATATGAAATATGTAGACATATTTTTCTTAATATGTATGTGCATGTGATTTGTATTTATATATTCGTAATCAGTGTTGGGTAACGCATCACAAGTAACGCGAGTTACATAATAATATGACTTTTTCCAAGTAACTAGTAAATGAACGCATTACTTTTTCATTATAGAGTTTGACTTTTTCAAATCTTATTTATTGACTGACAAGTCTCCTGACTCCTGACATGTTGGGAGAAATCAGAAATACAGAGGAGTGTTCAGTGTGTAAATACAATGTAGTTGTAGACTTAATGTGAACAGGCATTAATTCATCTCACTCTGAAAAAACAGATTTAGTATTCATCAAAATGAATTAAAATAAACACAGAATATGACACAAACCTGCAATAATTAAATTACACAAATGTATCTAATCCCATTTTATTAACCAAAGTCTTTGCTGCTGACCTTTGATGATCCAGTTCAACCATACTTACAATCAAAAATGAAAAAAATTAACTATTGTGCTTTATTGTTTTTTTTTGTTTGTTGTTGTTTTATTGCTGAAGAGTATTGAACGTTCTTCTCCTGTATTCTACTTGACGCATGTGAATTTACTTTTTCTTCAGCCTGAGGCTTATTCATGACACTTTTTGGTGTGCTTTTACATTTGCTATAAATAGAGCTTCTTATATTAAAAACAAACACTCAAGCTCAGCCCATATTTAAAAAGTAAAACGTAACGCATTACTTTCCATAAAAAACGTGATTAGTTATTTCTTTTGGGGAGTAACGCAATATTGTAATGCATTACTTTAAAAAGGAACTTTCCCCAACACTGTTCATAATACACACATGTAAACAAGCACTTTTTTTTTGGTATGCAATTAATTGTAAGCGATTTGACAGCAATAATATATGCGGTAATATTTTTGTAGTATTTTCTTCATCAATGCTGTAGTTTTATATACCTAAAATTGTTAAATTTTTGTCATGCTTTTTAATCAATTATTTTAGACTTGTCTTTATAATTTACAATCAGAAAACTCTCCTTGTCCGTATGTTTCTTGACAAGATTAACACTGAGCTAAACGCCTTGTTACTTGAATAACAGGAACAGCAGAAAACCACATCCAAGAGAAAATACACCAAGAAGAAGGTCCCTCAAGAGAAAGTACATTCTGCAGCTGCCCAACTCCAGCGCCAGCCGGACTCTGCACCCGTGTCTCCTCCTTTGCCCTCTGAGCCTCCTGTGGACTGCATAGTTGAGGAGAGGAGAGTGGAGGTGTACTCTGCCAGCCTGCTGGACCATGAGTACACAGCAGGACCAGGTCCGTTCAGCCCAGGGGGCCCAAGAGGAAGTGGTGCCATGGCCCCTGGCGTGTTCCTGACTTCAAGACGGCCCTCACTCTCTCCCCAAAACAGCAGCAGCTACTCTCCCTCTGCCCCTTCACCCGGAGGGTTGGCTACTTCAGCGTCAGCAGTAGCATGTCAAGGTAAATGGAATTACTGTATATGACCTATTAAAGGTTAAGTGTTTTTGGAAGTGCATTGAATTTTTTTCCCTTTTTTCCTCACAGGAAAACGTCCAAAGAAAGGACTTGCTACAGCTAAACAGAGACTGGGAAAGATTCTGAAAATACATCGAAACGGCAAGCTTCTCCTGTAGTTTGATAATACGGAGAGGAGATTGCGAGCAACAATAGAGGAGAAAAAAAACGGACCTGAGTGATTTTGGTGTTAATTTATGTGACTATTTTATGGTTAATGTTCAGCTAGCCTGGTTTTTATTTGCATCATCGGGACGAAAAAAAAAAAAGTAAGAAGAACGGTAACTTGCTGTGATAAATTCAATTGAAATTCATTTAGCATGGTGTTTTAGAATAGAAATTCTATTTGAAAAACAAATAGAGCTAAACAGACTGATGCGTTAATGGAGTGATGACTTTATTGCTAATAGTTTTTCCATCATTTTCAATGCTCCGCCTCTGAAAAACAAACTGCGTACATGTACACTCTTCTTAAGCCCTGTTTGTTTCATAGTTGAGTTTTAGTTTTAACATTGTATATTTCTTAAAAAAAAAAAAAAAAAAGAAAAAAACTGAATGCTGAGGAGCACTTGATGTTAGATCAAATTGCCTAAAGCCATTGCAAACAAAAAATTACATTGTTCAAAAGATCTCTGATTGGTTTATTAAAAAAAAAATGTTTTGGCCTGAATTATCCCATGGATGAAAGGAGATCCAATTCTTTAGTCATTACCTCAGCAATCTGTAAATGTCACAGTTTCTCTTGGCTATCTGACCTGGTCCTATCTCCTCCTGAAGCCATGCATATTATTTGTTTACATGCTTAATTTAGAATCTGTTCATATCAGTTTATTTTATACCATAGAAGGCAATTTGATACACAATTGACTGTATTTGCTGTAGATGAAGTCCTGTAGTAATGTCTCTTTGCTTGTTAAAATGTTTTTACAGTAGTGTACTAACACATTTTTATCAACAAATGTATTTTAGATGTGTATATACTTTAAGTTTGTCTTGTTTTATTTGTTTTCCGCTTAGCATGGGCAGCATAATATCCTGCAACCATTTGGCCAGGGTTGCCTTTCCCATCTTTAGTTCAGCTCCACGTCATAGAGATTGAGTTCAGCGGTGGGCACATTTTAGCAATTGTAAAGAACACAGGAATTGACTTAAGAGCAGTTTGAGATCGTATGGGTGGTTCTGTAGGTTCAATGTACATATTTGGTGTTTTATTATTTTGTGTTTAATTATTATTAACGTTTTGCTTTAGAAAAAAAATGCATTGGAATCTTTCTTGAAACACCTTGTACAAAAATACATGTTTTGGGTAAGTAACGGCATAAGAGTTGTTTAGTCAGTTTTATTTGTATAGGATAATTATGCTGTTATTTCCATTGAAGCTTATGATATTAGCAATGTGATGAAGTTAATGTATTCTATTGCTATTTCAATGTTATTGTTTATTTCCCCCCCCCCACACTTTTCAATTATATTAATTTTAACGTCAGTATACTTTAGTTTTGCTTTTTTATATATAAAATACTCCATTCTAGATGAGTTAAATGTAACATTACCTTGTAATTTTATGTAATGGTAACAATTATTTTTTTTATTTTTTTTTTTCCACCATGTCTATAATCGGCACCAAAAATATAGATAAATCAGTGGGCCAGTGTAAATATTATTTTAATTTTTTATTTAATTTTTTTTTCCTGAAAATGTCACGGATTGTCACCCTGCCGAACTGTCATCATGCCATCCACATGTAATTAGAAACTCATTTTGAAGTTTGTAGAAATTTGTTTTTGAATGTGAAATAACAGAAGACAGTTGGTATTCTGGTAAAACTATTATTTTTAGACCTTGTTTTCAGATGACTCTGAAATTTAAAAGGATATTTGTGTAATATTTTGAGTTTTTTTGTGCATTTATTTGATCTGTCATCATCTTCACATCTTCTCCTAATGTTGCATTCATATTTTACTAAACATCTGTGCCTTCAGTGAAGTCCCAAACATAGCAACCTCTCTTACTGAAACGGTGCGTCTCTGCACATCTTTTGATACTAGATACTTTTAAGTGTAGTTTAATGGCAACACTTGTCTCCCGAGACAGCTCTTCAGGATTTCTGGAAATTGACAGTGAAAAATGGGAATGATGTGAAGCAAGATGCGCAACAAAGAAAGTGTTCAAAAACCTCAAAATATCTAAGAACTGACTTTTAAACATGTTCTTATTAAAACTCACATTTACTTAAGTTATTCTCTTCTTTATCACCTGAAGTTAATTGTGTGCATTTTAGGACTTATTTATCTTTTAATCATTTTCTTGTCTGTTAATGTTGATCACGCAGTTCCTCTCAGGGTTTATTTTGTATCTAATATAATTTTGATAGAATCGTTCAAAAAGAGCAACAGTAGTGTTAGGAGTTCACATTCAGGACCACTTAAAAACCAAGTCAAATTTGAACCCATTTAATATTTATAATTGGACGTTGTCTTTTGCTATTGTCACCACCTTTGGTTTTTGAACGGCTTGAGCAGATTTTTCCAAATGACCTCTATTAAAAGATATTTTTAAAAATTGTTTCCCTCTGCAAGTGTCATGTGGTCTCTCGTGTGCTTACTGGGTCAACTCCACATTTTCCCGCGAACAAGCTTCTTTGTCTCTTTCAAGTGTTCATAATTCTATTGTGCGCCATGAACCCGTGAAAATGGAATGAACGACATAAACGGAATTAGTCACGTGATTTAAAGCCGCATCTCTGTTGCCATAGTAGTGTCAACGGCGCTCAGCGATTGGCTGATGACACGTCTCCGTCAGCCAGTCAAAATGCGCGCTTTTTACAAACTACTCCGGAAGTCAGCGCTCAGACTAGTGTTGTTTTCTACAGATCCTGGGCCAGGGGAGAGTGGCTCGCTGTGGAAAATCCCACAGCTTCAAAAACAAAATAAAAAGCTGCAGCTTTTGGATACTCCCTAAGCTCAGGCCTTGGTACGTATGTGTGGGTTAGTACAAATATATATCTGCCGTCGTGGTCACTTCATACATTCACATTCAGTACTCGAGAGTTTGCCTATACGCGGTTTACTGACGCTTTACTCTGTTATGGTTTTATAGTAGTACGGGTTTTAATGATTGAGTCCACATTTTAACGTTTTGAGACCGTTCTAGTGCCGTCTTGTTTATAGGCACTGAACCCCCTTTCGAGATGGCGTCCTCTAACCCTCTGAGACCCCAGAACAGAAGTCAGCAGGAACAAGCTGGGTGAGTGGAACTGATCATGAATATTTATATCAGCCTTCACCTTCACAGGGAACATTGTTATACATTATTCAAGTTATGCATTTGACAAGGATCTATTCAGACTTTCAATTTTGTTTTGAGCAAGAAATAGCTATGCATTTCACTGAAAAATAAAGAAATATGTAAACTCAATCAATCAATCAATCAATCAATCAATAATGCAAAAGGGAACAAAACGTGATTTCTAACATTTGTTTTCATGAGTTAAACACATATAAGTGTGCTTCAAAATGTATCGAATCAATATTGTATTGTCTGTCTCATATTTGAACATTTCATAAATTATTTGCTGTATTATAACAATTTAAGATTTATTCTCATTTAAGAAAAAAGTCGAGGTATGTCCATGCCACAAAAAATAAATAATTTAAATAATTCCAGCCAGTAGTTTTTACCCTCTAATTTGCATTACTGCAATGGATCTAATATCGTCTTGCTCAGTTTTTCATTAATCTTTTTAAAATGTTTTATATCTTACAATGATGATGGTGCATATTTCTGATCTACTATTTTCAATGTAATTAGGATCTTGAAGCCTCAGTTGAAGACAAAAAGCACTTTCTCTAAAAGAGGATCTGAAAATTTGGACCCCAATGCTGAAACTGGAAAAGGAGTCAGCAAACTCAAAGGTGTCAGCAGACTTCCTGTCCTTGCCAAATCTCTGCAACCAGCCCTAAGTGAGCTCTCCCAAAATCCCAGTCTCAACAGCTGGGAACAGAGGCCTCTAACAGTAAGGATACTAAAGTGTTATTTTATTTTTTACGCATATTATAAGAATTTCAAAGCTTTTTTTAATATTGTGCTTTTGTCATTTATTTTACTATTTAACATTTCTGTATAGCTTTAAGCTTTCAGTTTTATTAATTTTGGTACCATTTATTTTTTTATACATATATTTATTTATTCTTTGTCATTTGTCTTCAGAGTAAAGTTCAGAAAAAAAGGACCTGCACCAAACCTGTTCCTTTCAATTTGTCCCAGTCACGCGCACACAGTCTCAGAAACACCGGTGATTCCTGTGCACCCCTGATGCCTTCTACACGACTAACACCAGGGGCAAAAGTGAAGAACTTGAATCCAAGTGCCAAAACTGTAACTCCAAGCCAGAAACCTACGACACCAGGCATCATCGGGACTCAAGCCAACAAATCACAGCGACTGCAGCCTGGTAGTCAAGCAGAATACTCGGCATCAAATAAAGACTCCACTGATGTTCACCCACCTTCACATGAATTTGAATGCTGTAGTCACACTGATTTAAGTTCACGTTTAAGTAGCATCACTCTTATGCAATCCAAGCTTCCTGAAGACTCAGGTTTGAGTCATTTGTGTAAAACTTCACTCATTAAAGTAGATGTTAATTCTTATAATCAAGCACCAAAGGACAAGCACTGTTTCCCATCAACAATACAAAGTCATGTCACTGAAGGTGAGTGACATAATGTCAGATCTATTTTTTTTGTCCGTCAAGTCAATGTTCGACCTCAACTGTATTAATAGTTCTTTATTTATTTAAACATTATATAACTGATTTATGTAAATATGAGTGCAGGATTCCCATCAAATCTTTCATCAGCTGTGCACCGTGTTCTCCCAAGCGAGGGATCAAGTGCATTTGGAGCACAATGCATGATGCCACGTTTATCTACCTGCCCACCTGCGCCAGGAACCTCCATTAATATGGTCAGAAGTTGTAGAAAATAAAACCAAAATGTTTACTTGCCTTTCATAATGATCATGACCGCAGTTTTTTTTCAATGTAGTATGTGCTCTGGTGCTCATGTATTTTCATCTTTTAGCCTCAAAGAGTTGTGAAGAAGAGTTATGGCAGCGATGTCCTCGCAGGTTAGTTCATTTTCAAAGACTCCCAACTTTTCTCATTGATCTCAGAGAGGAAGCTTTATAGTTCTCCTTTCATCTCAAGACAAGGCTGGGCTGTTTTCCCCTGACCCTTCAGCGCTACGTAGTATTCTACAGAGTGATGAAACGAGACCGGGAGAGCATGTTGGAGCAACACCCAGAGCATCAACCTGCCCTACTGGCAGAGGAACCTCTATTTATTCGGTGAGTCCATTCCTTTCTTCAATGTTCATTCTGACATTGATTATGATATTTTATTTTTGAATGGTCTGTTTAGGCAAAAAAAAAAAGTGAAATAAAGAATTGATTTTTAACAGTGACCTTGTCCACTTTAGGCTCAAAGAGTGCCTGCCAAAAAATCTCAAAAACAAGCTCCAGCAGAGGCCAAAAGCCCTACAGGTATTGATTTATTAACTTTTTTTCTCAGCAGCCATTACTCCAGTCTTCACAATCCTTTTAAAATCATTTTAATATGCTAGTTTGGTGCTCAAGAAACGGTTATCATCAGCAAAGGGTTGTGCTGCTTTGATGAATAGAAAGTCCCTAAACAGTTTGCGTTTTTAAGAGACTTAACACATTGTGTTCATTAATCTGTGTATGGTTTGTGCCTGCAGGAAGTGCCTTCTCTCCTGATCCATCAGCACTTCGTGGTATTCTACAGATCAATGGAGCAACACCTAATGCATCGACTGGCCTTACAGGCAGAGCAACTTCTGTGTACTCCGTAATGCTCAGTTCACAATTGTCGTTTTAAAATTTGAATTTGGAATGCTCAAAAATAAGGTTTGAAATACCCTGTTCACTTCAGGCTCAAAGAGTGCCAGTTAGGAAGCCTAAAACAGACGAATCAGCTGCTGTCAAAGCTCCTGCAGGTAATCTAGCCCATTAATTTTGCATTAGATGAAGTGTATTCACGTCTGCTCATAAATGAATACTTTATTCAGCATGGATTCATTAAATGCAAGCTACAGGGATTACATTTTCAAAATATTTTAAATGACTGCTGTTCCTTTGAACATTCCGTTTAAGAATCCTGTAGAAATGTACTGTGGTTTATACAAAAATATTAGGGAGAGCACGTTTTCAACACTGTCATTACTATGTATATTTATTAGATGTATATACTTTGCATGTGTGTGCATTCATATTTATATGAAAAACATTTATATATTACATAGATGTATATAAATAAATACATGTAATTACATAAGTATTTTCTAATTATATGGTGTAAGTGTGTGTCTTTTATATGTACACTTCTCACACACACATTATGTACACATGCTGAAAATTTAGTTTTGCCATCCCAGTAATATTTTCATTTAAATAGTTATTTTAAATTGTAATACTTGTTTTACTGCATTGTAAATAATGTTGGGCATAAGAGATGTTACAGCACTAAATACAAACTAGATGTTATTATTCAATCAAAAAAAAAATCTTCCTTTAGGAAGTGCTGTGTCCTTCTCCCCTGACCCTGCGGCCCTGCGCAGTATTCTACTGAATGAAGGTGTGAGGGCATGTCCCACCGGCAGAGGAACCTCCATATATTCTGTGAGTTCGCTCCGATGGATTCAACTTGTAGTTGTATGCTATAATAAAGGTGATTTGCATAATGTAACTTTCTTTACTTCAGGCCCAGAGAGTCCCAGTGAAGAAGAATAAGCCTGAAGCCACAGCAGCAGCAACATCATCATCTCAGTGTAAGTGTGACTCTCCAGTGTATCTTCCTCTCCAACATCATTCTTTCAACCAATGACTCTCTGCTGTGGTGCAGGTGCAACAAGAACCCCAGTGTTGAAGTGGACACCGCAGCGGGTCGCAAAAACCAAAGCACAGTCAATGGTGAGTGTTCTCTTGTCTTGTCTCATTGTTGTGTACGGTATCTATTGCCCTTAATTAAACCCAAATTTCACAAGTCAAGGTTTTAAAAGCACTTGTATCTTAGGTTAATGTTTACTGTTTGTACGTACTTACAGAGGAAGCTTTGTACAACCCAAAAGATGTCCAGTTTAAAGGGTTCCCCAGGTTTGCGTGAATCTCACGACCCCAGCACTGAACGCTTGGCGTGTCAGGAGGTAAAACAATCCCATACTGCTCAACCCTTATATTTCTCTTACTTGATCTTCATGATAAAGTGTCAGGTTAACACTAGGTGTTGAATGCATTATAGGGGGAGAATGTTGTTCAGAGATTATTTGATGACCAAGAGCAGATGAACGATGACCAGATTGGCCAAGATGATGCCACTTCAAGACAGTTACTGAACAGTCACCAAACTGTACGATTGAATCTTAAAAAGATTAATTTTATGCATTGCTGGTCAATTTCTAAAAGTAATATCATACATAATCTCTCTCCATCCAGACTGAAGCACAGTCAACAATTAAAGACAATTCTGAATCGAATCATTGTCACGCCGGGAACGAAGGCAAGAAAACTGTCCAGCCTTTCATACAAGCAGCACACAGAGGGTCAGTCATTGTTTTCTCCTCAAGCCGAAGACTTGGATCAGAAAGGTCTCAGGATACTGTGAAGAATCCTGGGATAAGTGCCCCTCTGCAGCTCTGTTTAACCCAGCCTACATCTCATAATGCACTACTGCTGCAATCAGACCAAGACAATGGATCCCAGACCAATCCCAGTTTAGACCTGCCTAAACAAATCCAATCTAAAGGTAACCACTCCATGTAAAGTAAACCTAAATGAACCCTTTTTTTTTTCAATTTTTAAATGACCGTATCTGTCTAAATTATACAGACAAATATTAAAGACTTTTAAGCATTTGTAGTAGTGCTTGCTGTATTAAATGCATTTCCACATCTTTCTTAGTTCCTACTGTCAAGCAGTCTACCACTGTATCTGCTCTGCGGAGGCGTCATACTCATCTGGAGGAGATGTTTCTGGATGAGGAATGTGCTATGTACACCTCTCGTCTGCTGTCCTGCCCGCTGCAGCCCCGCTGTGGCAACCCGGTGGCCACCACACTTCTGTTTCAGGACTCTACTGTGAGTGAGAGTGTGTTTTAAATTGTGCACTGCACACTAAACCGGTTGTCAAGTTGAATAGCTGTTGATACATGTTGTTCTCTCTCTCCTCAACAGTGTTTTTTACCCATTGGCCTGTCTTCTCCTATACATCTGAGTCCCGTCCCATCAGGTTCTTCTATCAGAGCATAAAGGCACACATCGGTCTGTGTATGAAAGACTCTCTGAAACCGTATTTCTAGTTGCACTTTTGATATGAAAAGTCATCCAGTCAGCGAAGTATTCACTGTTGACCGCATGACTGAATGAAAATATTAAACACTTTTCTCATTTTTACACTGCAGTTGCCACTGACCGGAAACACTGTGTGCTTCCTCTTGCCTCTTGTATAAACTGTATAATAAATCTATATACAAACAGTTTTACATTTAAGCTTCGTCATTATAAATTTCTGTTCTTTTTTTTCCCCCTCAATTTTACTATTACAACATTGTAAATATTATTGGGTGCTCAAGCTTTATTCAGATCTGAAAGTATTAAACAAAAGTATATATATATATATATATATATATATACTTCAAATTATAAATATATTAGTTGTCAATCAATAAAGCTATTTTTAAATAAAACAAATAAAATAAAATATGACATTAAGACTGTTTATGTAACATTAAGTCATTGCAAACTTGATCCTTTTTTTACTCTTTATTAAGCATGTAACCTTTGCTGTGTAATTCAAGTTGGTACTTCATATTTAGCTGAGTCAGGGGGGGGTGGGGGGTGACTGCAGTGTCTGTGTTTGTGAAATGAAATCCAGGGGGTGGGCTCAAATCGCTGGAACTCCGTCCTGTTAAACCCTTCCCTCTGGAGCCCCTCGCTTTGAGAGACCGTTCAAACGCGTCTTTCATTCACCTCCTTTTCCAATTCCCTCTGCCACCAATTTCTGGAATACCTGAATCATGGCTAACATAAACACAGCTGGGGACGATCCGACAAAGATGGGGGTCGGAAGGGCCATTGCTGTGTTGACGTCAGGTGGTGATGCCCAAGGTAAGCAGAAAGTAATGATCTGCCTCTTAGGTAGTTCCTATGGTGGTCTCAAAGAGGTTGTTCGAAGAATAGTCTGCATGGATAATTAAAATTCCAGTGAATTTGGTGCAATTTCTGTTATATCCTTGTAAACACAATAAAAGCTTTCCCCCTCAGATGTGATATTCATAATGTTTTAGACACTGTTTTTATGTTCATGTAAGAAGACTCAGTTTGTCAGTTGCTGTGATTAAGTTAATAAAACAGTACTCTATGGTATAAAACTATCAGGAATAAACATGAACTAAACTTTATTTAATCTAAACATCTATCTGAATTCAAATTTAAGAAACATTTAGAACTAAATGTACTGATAAAACGAAATCTGTAGTATTTTGATTTGCTGGTCTGATTAAGATCAATGCTCTTGCAGCCTTTAGCTTTAGCCTGTAGCTCTTTTCCCCATCTTCCTAGTTCCATAATTGAAAGCTAAATTTATCTCCAGTGACCTTCTTCTGAAATGACATGAGGTTATGGCTTTTCCACGGCTGCTCACTGTTGAAACAAGAGACACTGAACTGCGTTTGTACACAACACCGCCCGAACACCTACCTCTTTAGTGCTGAGCTCACAGAATTAAGTTATCCCAGACACTCTTGTTCACATCATTCCACAACGCGGTCAAGTAATGAAATGTCATGATAGGTATCTGTACTTTCCTAGAAGCCCTGTGTATCCTTATGAATCTGATATGTTGTCTTGTCTATTGCAGGGATGAATGCAGCTGTGAGGGCCACTGTCAGAGTCGGCCTTTACACAGGAGCCAAAGTCTTTTTTGTCCATGAGGTACGTTATAATACAAATACTAGCAAAGGTGTCCATGCCAGTCACATCTTTTAACATTGTTGCTGATGCCACGTTGTAGGGCTATCAGGGATTGGTTGATGGAGGGGATCACATTCGTCCTGCTACATGGGAGAGTGTGTCCATGATGCTACAGCTGGTGCGCATTCGGAGGCTGGAATTGATTCAATTCAGTTTATTATTCCGAGTTTTAATTTCAATGCACCTTTTTTAAGTAGTGTTGTGTTTGTCTCTTTTCTTTGTGTGTGTCTGAAGGGTGGCACGGTCATTGGCAGTGCCCGCTGTAAGGATTTCCAGACCAGGGAGGGGCGTCTGAAGGCTGCCTTTAATCTTGTCAAACTTGGCATCACCAACCTTTGTGTAATTGGCGGTGATGGCAGTTTGACCGGTGCCAACATTTTTCGCACTGAGTGGAGCGACTTGCTGAAAGACCTAATCAGCAAAGGTAAACCATGTACTGAAGGTACACGTAAATACAAAGATTTGTCAGGACAGAATTGAAATGTTGCAATTTTAAAAATTACACAGGTAATATCACAAAGGAGGAGGCCAAAACCTCATCTCATCTGAATATTGTCGGTATGGTTGGTTCTATCGATAATGACTTCTGCGGCACGGACATGACCATTGGCACAGACTCTGCCCTGCATCGTATCATTGAGGTGGTGGACAGTATCACCACAACAGCACAAAGGTCACAAATATGTGCAGTTTAGCAAATTAGCTATGACCCTCAGTGTTTTGTTATTTTGCTTTGCCATTTGTTCCTACATTGTGACATCTGCTCTCACCCACAGTCATCAACGTGCTTTTATCCTAGAGGTCATGGGAAGACACTGTGGGTAAGAATGTGATTGTGTGTGTGTGAAACAGAACTGAAATTAAGACCAGATCCACTAATACCTAGATGGACATGGCAGAAACTCATATCTAAAATGATCTTGAACAGTGTGTACACACCTGGTATTTATCACCTTTAAAAGATAGGAATACCAGCAAATTTTGGCCTTGCAGGGACATTTGTTAGGTCCCCATGAGGAAACAAGCTTATAAATCACACAGAATGAAGTTTTTTGAATATCTAAAAATGCACATAGTTTCCTGTAAGGGGTAGGGGTAGGTGTAGGGTCATAAAACCTAAAACATGTAAACACAACATGTGTGTGCGTTTCAGTTACCTGGCTCTGGTTACTGCTCTCGCGTGTGGTGCTGATTGGGTGTTTATTCCTGAGATGCCCCCAGATGATGGATGGGAGGATCATTTGTGTAGAAGACTCACTGAGGTACTACAGAAAATGGAAAAAATAGTTGGTTGTTTGAACCATAAATCTAACACAAACTGGTAAGGTCTGCGTTTTAATCAAGAAAAAAAATTGACCAAAAAAATTCACAATATTGATAATTTTGTCTTTCCTAAAACAGACCAGAAAGTCAGGTTCTCGTCTGAATGTGATAATTGTGGCTGAGGGAGCAATCAACAGACAAGGGAAACCAATTACCTGTGACCAGCTAAAAGATGTACCTTCACCCCTGACCATACTATACTACCCATGCTCTTTATCGTTTTTAAACACCTCCAGTAAGTGCACTTTATTTATGCTAATGTCTTCTCATGCAGCTGGTGACAAAGAGGCTGGGCTTTGATACACGTGCCACTATCCTCGGACATGTGCAGAGAGGGGGCACCCCCTCAGCTTTTGACAGAGTGCTAGTGAGTAGTACTCTTCTCATTTTGTCACTTTTCAATCATCCGCACCTGAGAGTGTAAATGTGGGTGTTCATTGTGTATCAGGGCAGTAGGATGGGTGTGGAGGCTGTAATGGCTCTGCTGGAAGCCACGCCAGAAACTCCTGCCTGTGTGGTCAGTCTCTCTGGGAACCAGGCCGTCAGACTCCCTCTGATGGAGTGTGTGCAAGTGGTGTGTATACATGTGACCTAATTTAAGATTGATGATAATAAAAAATTCAATAATTTTTTTTGGTTTATATCCGTTTTTTTGTGCAGTACATAGTCGTCCAGTGCATACAAAAGATACACAGCATATTCACCTCATCCAGTGCTCTGTTTTCTGTCACATAAAAACATCCTGGTCAAAGTAGCTGAAATAGCTCAAAATAGTCATTAATTTAGAGACTCTGGCATTATTTGTTTACATTCTAAACAGCTGGCAGGAAATGATTGGTAAAATTATCAGAGAAAAAACTATTCTCAGTATACTGTAATCTTCAATGACAGAGCAGGAATTATGTTTTTTTTTTACCCAGGCACAGTATTTACGTGGAGTAAAATTACCACATCACTGACTATGATTTGCCACACTTGTTTTTTTTTTTTATTTATTTTTTTTATTTATTTATAAAAAATATGATTTAAATTTTTTTTATTTATTTAAATAGACAAAGGATGTCACTGTTGCAATGAATGAGGGTCGATTTGACGATGCTGTTAAGCTCAGGGGAAGGTATGTTTGGAAATATGATTTACTTTATCATTTTTGTTATTAAAAAATATGTGTATTTTATCACTATATGTTTGCCTTTGCAGGAGTTTTGAGAATAACTGGAACACATATAAGCTACTGGCTCATGTGCGCCCCCCAGAGACAAAGGTGAGGAGATTCAAAAGGTAAAATTGTTTAAACTAATAATAATATTGCCTATTTTTGTATTTTTGTTCTTATTTTCATCATGTGTTGCTTCTTTATACATATTTTTTTGTACACATTCTTCATCAGAGTAACATTAATGTGGCAATTTTGAACGTGGGTGCTCCCTGCGCTGGCATGAATGCAGCCGTGCGTGCAGCTGTCAGGATCGGCATCATCCAAGGTCACAACATGCTGGCTGTTCACGATGGCTTTGAAGGTCTGGCTGAGGAAAAGGTAAGCAGCATTGACCAGTTAAGGACAGTTTCAAAGTTTTTGGGGTCGTTAAAAGTTTTTAATGTTGTTAAAATACTTTTTTGATTTGATTAAAAAAACACAAGATATCTGTTTTCTATTATAATGTGATTTAAATGTAAAGCAAAGTTACATTTTCAGCAGCCAATATTCCAGTCCTATTACATCAGTGGTGCATGATCATACCCTTGCTAAATAAAACCAGTGCTTTCTCTAAAAAATCTTACATTTTCAATTGTTAGCTATGTTATAACATTTAATGAAAACTACAATGAGGACACTAAAGCCATTGCCGTGTTCTATCCAACATAATGTTGCTAGATTGAGCCCATCACATGGAACACTGTTGGAGACTGGACAGGGAAGGGTGGCTCTGAGTTGGGAACCAAAAGGTACTGATCTCTCCTGTAGATATTCTTTATCATCAATCATATTTCTGTATTATTTAAATCGTTCCTCTCATTTGTTTTTGTAGAGTATTACCTGGAAAGTATTTAGAGGAGATCAGCTTGAATATTGCCAAGTACAATATTCATGCTCTGGTCATCATTGGGGGTTTTGAGGCAAGTGCTGATATTAAATACAATATATTGTCTGTGATATACAATATAATATCCATGTTCTGTTCTCATTCTGTCCCTATTATGTTCAGGTCATATTAAAATTCCTTTTTTTAGGCATTTTCAGGTGCGTTGGAGATGGTTCAAGGCAGAGGAAAGTATGAAGAGCTGTGTGTTCCCATGGTGATCGTTCCTGCTACTGTATCTAACAATGTGCCTGGCTCAGACTTCAGCATCGGAGCTGACACCGCCCTTAACACCATCACCACGGTTAGAGATACAGCACACACACTGCCCAACCCTGTTCCTGGCGATCGACTGTCCTGCAAAGTTTAGCTCCAACTCTAATCAAACACAAATGCCTTTAATTTTCAAGCGTTCCTAAAATACGCAATTAGTTGTTTCAGGTGTGTTTGATTAGAGTTGTAATACTGGTGCATCCATAGTGTTTGATTGTTCTTTATGTGGCCATTTCCTCACCTCTGTAGACCTGTGACAGGATCAAGCAGTCAGCAGCAGGAACAAAGCGGCGTGTGTTCATCATCGAGACTATGGGAGGATACTGCGGCTACCTGGCCACCATGGCTGGTCTCTCTGCAGGAGCTGATGCTGCTTATATATATGAAGAGAGGTTTGGCATCCGTGAATTAGAGGTAAAAAGCAACTCAAATGTCATAAGAGTAACTGATATCACTCAAAAGTGGATTAAACCGTGCTGTTTGAATGCATGAATCTGTTTTACAGAGAAATGTGGAACATCTTGTAGAGAAGATGAAGACCACCGTTAAGAGAGGCCTGATTCTTAGGTTTGTCGTTCAGTGTTTGTGAATGTGAACACCAGTTTAGTTTGTTTTGACTTTTGAGGTGAGACTGCAATAGCAAGCATCAGTGAACCATAGTGGACCATGAATCGTCAGACGCTTTTCAACTAACATGTCTTGCAGGAATGAAAACTGCAATTCCAACTACACCACTGATTTCATCTTCAACCTGTATTCAGAGGAAGGAAAGGGTGTTTTTGACTGCCGTAAGAATGTCCTTGGCCATATGCAGCAGGTGTAGTAAACCCTATTATTTGAATAAAAATCAAGAATGCACATTTATCAGGAGTATTTGTATTTTGTCTGACAAATGTGCTTCTTCTAGGGTGGCACCCCAACTCCTTTTGACAGAAACTTTGCTACCAAGATGGGTGCTAAAGCTGTTCTCTGGCTGACTGAGAAGCTGAAGGAGTGTTATAGACATGGTGAGGAACAATGCAGTCTGTTATTTCTTTATATTTTCTTTTATATTTTAATCATCAATGCCAAGGCAACACTACAGCCTGCTCAAAAAGTACTTTTGATATTGTTGCAGTGTTCATCTTGTTTTTATGGCTGTTCTTTTTGTATATTTAAATGGACTTTTAAAAAAAATAATAATATTTACATTTTTAGTTTTAAAAAAGCAAAAAATATTCGATTATAGAATCTTGATAGCCAACATTTTTTATTGACAAAGACTTTAAGTCGATAGCGTACGATTCTAAAGTAATTTCAACTCAATATTTCACATACACATATGTATTGTAGTAATCTAAAAAAGATTATTTTTATTATTAATTGTTTTCATCAGTGAACTGGTTATTTGTCAATAACTAGGACTTCTTCTCAATTGACTGACAGGGCGAATCTTCGCCAATACCCCAGACTCCGCGTGTGTGTTGGGCATGAGGAAGAGAGGACTAGTGTTACAGCCTCTGGCAGAATTGAAAGAAGAAACAGATTTTGAGTAAGAATCTTCCACTATCATGTGCCATTTAATGCATGTCATCCCTAAGTTTTTAACTCTGCTAATTTGTGATGGCCCACAAACTCCCTCTCGTATCTCTTTCTCAGACACCGTATTCCGAAGAACCAGTGGTGGTTGAAGCTGAGGCCTATTATGAAGATTTTGGCCAAGTACAAGATTACTCTGGACACCTCAGAACACGCTCTTCTGGAGCATGTCATCAGCAAGAAGCCTCCAGTTCATATGACGCTCACAAAGTAATCATGAGCAAAAACGAGGAAAGAGATACAACAAACATATAAAATTACTGAAATCTTTATTTCAATTATTTGATTTTCTGTCTATGAATCTATCTATCTATCTATCGTATTTATTGTAAAGCTGTTGCAACATGCAAATTAAAATAATCTTATTATTAAATTACATTGGTTTCATTTTTTAATTAAGGAGGGTATGAAGGAAAATGCACACAAGCCACCACTATTTATATATATATACACATTTAATTTACTCTATTTTATTTGATACAATACTGACGGAATATAAATTCCTAGACAATTAAGATTAATTTCCTATGTAAAGTTTTTATACAACTTTCCAGTCAAAGAACTATGGTCACCACCAGATGTCAGTCATGAATGGATCATCCTCAACATGCTATAATGTGTCTGTGTGTTTACTCATTACCTTCCATTATTGAAATAATAACCAGATATTGTGCTTTGGGTAAAATGCACCTTTACACTCTTAAGCTTTAAAATTATTCCTTTGATTAGGCCTTTGGTTGAACAAAATGTTTACATTTCGGGGGAGTTTATTTGAGACTTTTAAAGTTTACTAAGATTTATCTGATTATCTTCAGAAGTGGCCTTCACAGGTACGCTATTTAAAATAAAAACAAAAGATGTCGATCTTTTCATTTAGGGTGAACTATCCGTATAAAAGTTTTAAACATTATAAATAATTTTGTGCTCCACAGTAGAAAGTAATGAATTTATGCCAAGTATGTTTACACACACACACACACACACACACACATATATATAGAGAGAGACGGCGAAAGAGAAAATATGACGGAAGAAGAGTGAGCATAGAGGACGTTTAAAATCTTCCTAGGAAAAAGACTTTTATTTTGGCAGGCGGCCTGTTGTCAGACATTGCTCCAACCGGAAGTTGAGCAGATCAACTTCAGAGGGTATCAAGAGGTCGCTGAGGAGTGTGGGACGGTGGCGGACTGTGTTAATGTCTGCCTACTCATTGGTAAGGTGCGTGTCCCCTGTGTCCGTTCGGTCGCCCGTCTAGGAATGCACCCTATGGCACTGGCGCTTGAGTAAATCGCGAGGAAGGCGTGTTAGGAACGAATTTGCTATTTTCGGCGCGTGCGCTGTCATTTTCACCCGTCGATTGACAAACGTCGGAGCCTGCGCCGTATTTGTCGATGCATTGAAAGCTAGCCAGCTAGTTAGCAGGAGAACTAGCCCATTCGGTGGCTAGCCAGCCAGCTCGCATTCTGAGCTTTCATTACCAAGCGCCCAATAAGTTCAGGTTCTTCAACCGGACCGCCTACTGTGCGCATATACTGGTGTATTAGCTAACTACTCGATCAGCAAAAAAAGGGTGACTCGAGGGGGGCAGGGAGAGAACGACGGAGGCGCGGTGAGCCAGGAGCGGCCGATGAGTTCAGACCAGGGCGGAGAGCCGCAGCTGCAGGAGGAGGCTGAGCCGGGACCCAAACCCCGTGGGGAGGACGAGATCACACCCGGGACCGGGGGAGACTCAAGCGTCATGGTGAGTCGGGGCCTCTTCACCCCTCCCCAACAGGACGATCGGTCTCTGGCCGTTGCCCTTCTTAAAAATAGGGTCATAGGAAGTATGATCGCTCGCTATATAAGGCCATCGGTCGGTTCACACAGCTCGCAAGCTCTGACATCACCTAAATTGCAAGCTGGCCATGTTGTCGAAGACGCTTCATGTTGGCAATTGACAGGATAATTCATTAATCTCTTTGTTGGCCCGCTTACAAAAGCCATTTCTAATCTGCGGCTGAACTTTGCAGCAGGTTTGTGGTTTCTAGATGGGTTTCTCTCACGCACAAGCGATAGTTTAACCCCCAAAAATGTCATTTCCTCAAGCTCGCGTCGTGCAAAACCCTTATGAGCAGAAACGACAGAATGACAGCGGGAGTCCCCATTGACTTCCACTGGAAAACGATGCAGTAATAATGAGTGGAGACTGAGGCTGTCAGTCTCACATCCTACCTTACATCTACTTTCTGAGATGGACACGCATAAATATTACGATTCATTTACAGTCTTTATATAGAACTGTGTGTATGCGCAAAATAACGCAAGCCAAATGTATATTTAAAACGGTTATTATTAAATCCGTAACTGTTTTCTGCAACGACACGAATTTTCTGTGAATCCGTTATGGTAATAAACGCAAATGCAACACATCCTCTGTTTTGTAACGAATAAAGGACGTTTTAACACGACATGACAAAATTGACATTTTTGGTGAACTGGCCCTTTAAGGATGTCGAGCATGACGAGTTAACCGGCTAAACTAGCTCATATGCTAGCGAATACACACACATGAACATTTCGCTTGCTAGTTATATATAAAGATACATTAAAACTAGAGATATTGATCTTAGTAGACAAACTGGGCAGGAAAACCCGCTGTAATTCGCCAGCATTCATTCAGCGGCCTGCTTTCATAAGCTTATTCACGCAGTCATATGACACACATGAGCTCGAGTGAGCTTAAAACCGAATAGAGAGATGAACTCCAGATAATGTTCATTACACCGACTTTGGAAGTTGATATTGTTTTATGAGTAATATTTAGCAAATATTTGTTTTAGTAAGCCGACGTTTTGTCTTTTAATATAACAAATTTCCTGCACTTTAGCTTGGGAGGACCCGTAGCAGCCGAGTTTTTTTCAGAGAGTATGTGACTCTGCTTTCGGCTTAAATCTCCAGGCTGACGTCTACTAGAAACACTGCATCCTAGATGGACTTTTAGTGTTGTTTGTGTTACAGGCTCACAGAGCTTAACAGCTGTTTTTGATAGTTAATGTGGAGGATGAGGGTTAGGATGCAGGTGGCTCTTCCCATTGGCGCCCCCGTGGCCTTGTGAAATGAGCAGGTACGAATTATTTTGGATGCACAATTTGTATCCAAAATATTAAACGTGTAATAAATGTACACAGGTATATCAATCTATCTTTTCTTTCGCACCTGCTTCAGTTAGTTTCTTTTTAAAGTGTGAAGACCTCAAATGCGTTCAAGAAACAAACTCTTTCTCTGTCTGGCTGCAAGAACTACTGAACCTCTGCTGTAGAGACTGCTGCTGTCTTGAATGAGGGACTTGTGACCAATAATAAAATGGTAGCTTTGGCTGTTCGTGTGTTGTAAACACGAGCCCATGTGATTCTGCTCACCTCGTGCTGCCTTTGTGTGTTAGTATTGGCTGAGAATTTTAGTTCATTCTCCCATCAATGCATGCCGTTTTAACATGTTTGTATTGCATTTCTTATAAGTTAAGCACTCTTGATTTGAAATCCTAGCTCAGTGTTCATCATAACTGTGAACACCGCCTCATTTTCTGTGTTATACTATGTTAGTGTTTTCAAATTAGGCTATTATCATTAACTGAAGGACCATCTTTGATGTCTGATCAAGCAGCTTAGACATTTTGGGAAGCTTTTAAGAGTAGGTGAAGTGGACTCATCTGTCTTTGGTCTCAGTGTCACTCAACACATATAAACAAACCTTGGTGTCATGGGAACGGGATAAAGTGTTTTGCATGTCATGGCTATAAAGAGAGACGAACGAAAATGGAGGATGTCAAGATAACCATGCTTATACTATAAAGTGTCTTTTGAAAACTTAAGGCTCCTTTCCTTGTATTGTTCCAGGTCACTGCTAAAGGAGCTGGTCTGAACCCTAATGCCAAGGTGTGGCAGGAGATCCCTGCAACACAAATCGAAGCTCCTGTGGATGGCACTGTGGCCTCCCCCTGGTCCCAGAACAATACGGCTGAAGGTAAAGGAAATTTCCATGCATTCTACACACCTCTCAATAACGTACAACTAATTTGTTGTAAAATGCATATACCCTACTGTTCAAAAAGTCATTTCAAAGTCTCTTTTGCTCACCAAAGCTGTTTTTATGCAATGAAAAATACTGTAAAACAGCTATATTGTGAAATATTACAATTTAAAACAAATGTTTTCTAGTTTAAAATGTAATTTATTCATGTGATGACATCACATTGCTCCAGTCTTCAATGTCACATGGTCCTTTAGAAATCCTTGCAATATGCTCAAGAAACATAATTTTTTTTGTGTGTGTGATCCATTCAAATATAAATCTTTTATAACATTATAAATGCCTATACTATCGCTTAAAAAAAAAAATGAAAATGTAATGCATCCTCATTCATTTGCTTTTAAAAGCCTTACCTTCTCACTTTGTGCCATACACATAGCAAGCATAGACACTGTCAAGTTAAAATTACTTATAAAAATAAAACACATCTAACAGATTTTGAACACGATTGTGAAGCAGTGTCCAATGGAAAAGCCTCCTAATAAATGAATCGGATTATATTTACACTGCTTCTCCACCCAAAAATGAAAACTCGTTAGTGACTCATCCTCATGTTGTTTCAAAGACGCAAACCCTTCATTCATCTTTGACAAATTAAGATATTTTTATTCATGAAATAAAAAAAAAATTATATCAGGGCTGGGCGATTTTATCGTCGATTTATTCATGCACATTTCGTCAGTAAAACGATTAAATCGCCCAGCCCTGCTTCATATATAGTGAGGGTTTTGACCATGTTACAGGCCCAGAAATTTACCAAGAACATTGACAAAATAGTCCGTGTAACATCAGTGGTTCAACCTAAATTTACGAAGCTACCAGAATACTCTTTGTGAATATGATCTCATAATATGATGATGATTTTAATTGTTTATATAATTAGTTTCTTTGTTTACAACTCTGTAGGTAAACATTACACGCCTGGCTTCTCCACTCCTGAGGACAGCAGCACCACTGGTACTGTAGCAGGTGTGGTGAACGGTATGGACCCCCCTGACCAAAGCTTCCCAGTTTCTGAGCACACTACAGCAACTAATGGTATATGATGTTCATGATTTTGAAATATGACTTGTGTACGTGTTAATTAGATGAACCCCCTAAATCCATCGCTCCTAACTGCGTCGGTCTTTTCAGTCAGCAGGCATTTGCCGCACACTTACCTTTGTTTGCGCTCTTTGTTTACTCGCAGTGGAGTCCAAGCTCCTTGAGCTACAGCCTGTCTCTGAGGAGACTTTACGTGAGTCTCTCAAAAAAGAATTGGAGTTCTGTTTCTCAAGGTAAGTGCAGCCGTGTAATGTGATGTAAGCTTTCAATTTAACACAACTAAGTAAACAGCACTTTACAGCCATTCTCCTCCCATCAGCTGCATTTACTGATGCTCCTCTTTCATCCCACAGGGAGAACTTATCTAAGGATCTTTATCTAATATCTCAAATGGACAGTGACCAGTTTGTCCCTATTTGGACTATTGCCAGCATGGAAGGAATCAAGGTCCTCACAACTGACACCGACCTAATCTTGGATGTCCTCAGATGTACGTGGCTGCATTTTACATCTATAGTCCTTTTTTTAATTGTATTTTTTATTTGCAGTGCAAAAATTAATATTGCTTTGACCACCTACAGCATCTCCTATGGTCCAAGTTGATGAAAAAGGGGAAAAGGTGCGGCCAAATCACAAGCGATGCATCATCATTCTGCGAGAAGTCCCTGAAACAACACCTGTTGAGGTTAAAAAAATTCTGTCAAGAAGTAGAAGCTGTGGCTATCCTAGTATCCTTGTATTTAAGTGCGTGTTTGTTCTCATCAGGAAGTGGAAGGCTTGTTCAAGAATGACAACTGTCCCAAGGTAATAAGCGTGGAGTTTGCACACAACAACAACTGGTACATCACATTCCAATCGGATACAGACGCTCAACAGGTAGGAATGTCTGTTATTTAGACGAAAAGCAAATTGCTTCCATTTGGATTTGAAACTAATTGGGTTTCCTCTATTCAGGCATACAGATATCTAAGGGAAGAAGTGAAGACATTTCAGGGAAAACCAATCATGGTAAGTTCTTAACAAAAATGTGCAGCGTTTAATTAGTTTAAACATGTAAGGTGGGTTCTTACTTTTTTGCGTTTCCTGTTCTCAGGCCAGAATAAAAGCCATCAACACATTCTTTGCAAAGAATGGTTACCGCAGCCTAGACTGCAGTGTGTATCCTCAGCAATCTCACACTCAGTCCCAGTACAGCTCCCCTCTCTTCATGCAGCCTGTTTACAGCCCCCAGCAGCAGTACCCACTCTATGGCATAGTACCTCCTACCTGGACGCCGTCTCCAACTCCATACTTTGAGACTCCCCTTGTAAGTCTATCTATATTGACTAGGGATGCACCCGACAATCATTTTTGTTGTAATGATTTAAAAAAAAAAAAAAATTCTATTCTAACTAAATGGTGTTTTTCACAGGCACCTTTTCCTAACAGTGGTTTTGTCAATGGATTTAGCTCACCTGGACACTACAAAACTGGCTCAACTTCTCTCAACCTTAGCCGTCCCTTTAGCAGGAATCGGTAGGTCAAGTTTGGCACGTAGGTCAATGCACTGATACTGATATGTTTGTGCGTTTTGTCAGTAAAGCCGGTCATGTAATCAGCGGTAAATGCCATCAGGTGCGTGATTTCACAGTGAGCCGTATATACTGCACATACTCCGTTGTTCACTGATGAGCTGCGAGAAACCATGTTCATTATCAGCGTGGATTTGCGCAGCTCGTCAGTGAACCACGGCTGTGTTTAGTTTTAAATAAAACTACACTACCCACTTTTCTGCAAAAAAAAATCTCCACCAATAAGAGAAAGAACACTCTTCATGAAGCAACCTCCCTACAATCTCAAACTACTTATTCAATTAAAAATCTTTTCTAATTGATCATTCGTAATGTTTCTTGTGATTTATAGTTCTTTGCATCCTTACAGCCGTTCAGTTTTTTACCTTTGGCTGTTAGAACTCTTTAACATTTTGTTTTGTAATTTCTATGAGAAAAATGTCTGTAAGAATACTTTCAGAACCAAGGCTGCTGAAAAAGGTTGCGGGAACTGTTATAAAGGATGTCAGAAATCTGCATTCCCATTTTTGTATTAGAAAGTTTAATTCATGTACAAGCTGCTTTTGTGTAGTGTAAGAATGTAGGCAGTTACAGTAGATCACTTGGATATTTTTTTTACTGTTCCCACAGTGTTCCACTCTATTCAAGAAAGAATGTAATAAATGCCTTCAGGTACAGCTTCAAAAACTTCAATCAAAATCATCAATCCATTCTTACTATCCTCTTCATACAGCTAAAATACCAGCTCTGGTGTTTAGCTCTCTAGCTCTAAATTCTGGTTTACTAACAAAATAGGTGGGGGAGGGTTATACGGTGTAAGAATTACTGCTATTATCATCTTAATATTTTCGTTAACTAATTATTGTTTTGTCTTTTTTGTATTGGCATTCCAATTATGACGCTAACAGCTTTTTATGTTGAATAATCTACATAAGCAGTGGTTAAACATTTCTGTATGTTTTATTGATTTAAAGAAACATTTAGATTATGGGCTGTCAGAAATAATGTGAAAGATTACTTTGTAGTGCACACAATTTTGCCTTAAAAATGCTAAAGATGTGTAAACTATCCTATCCCTAAAAAACTATCCCTAAAAAAAATATTTTACCCACATTACAGCCCTAATTTAAATGCCTGAAGTGAGTTGTGGCAGACAATAAACCATATATATATATATATGATTCCATTGTAAGCTCATTGGCTACAAAAAAAACAACAAACAAACAAACTGGTCTTAACATCAGAATATGTCTGTTTGTCTCCATTTTTATTTTTGGACCAATTGCATGTTGCCCAATACTTGAAAAGCTATCATCTACATCCATAATTTTACAATTATTAGCAAGCAAAAAAAAGTATTAATGGCCAGGGGGTTCTGTAACTTTGAAGCAAATCTCATGTGTTTTTCTGTTTCGGAGTAGGAACCATGTGAAGCCTCAGACGAGGAATAATGATGGTCTGTCTTCCACTGTGTCTCCGGTGGCTCTTGTGGATGGTCTGTCTGGCCTGCACAGTCCCCAGCCTCCCTCCAGCGCCGGGCCAGTGCTGCAATCCACTGAGCTCAACTCATCCTTTTCACACCTAGCTTCCAATGATCCAACTGATGATGGTACCATGGCAGGACGTGGAAGGTTTGTCAGGTTTTCCTTAATACTGAGCTTCACCTGTTGTAACAATGTAAATAGCTTAACTGTCCATTTTGATAAAATTCAAAGGTTCTTGCTGAATAAAAGTATTTATAAAAAACTCTTACTGACCCCAAACGTTTAAATGGTAGTGTATAAATGATCAAAATAGTCATTAGTTGCCGCCCTCTTCTCCGCATCCCATGTGACCAACAAAATGTAATCCTTTTACTTTAGCTTAGCCTTGTGAACTAGCACAATTATGGTGTGTTTCACCTCACCTGTCATTTTACTTAAGTTTCAGATAAATTGCACATTTTATACATTTTTATTCATCTTTTGTTTCAGGAGAACGACGTACAGAGGCACTCGAAGGCGGCGAGAGGATGATCGTACAACAGTAATGCATTTATTTATTTTTGTGCTGCTGGTTACTTTTTTTTTTTAAATGTATGCCTTTTTAATGGTTTTTGGTCTTGTTTGTTTCCACAGAGACCAGTTCCCCTCTCTCAAGTGAAGGTACCGCCTCCCAAGTTTGATCTGGCTGCCTCCAACTTCCCTCCACTGCCTGGCTGCACTGCCAGTCCTCAGGGGGAACCTGTGCTGGAGAACCGCCTCTCGGATGTCGTACGGGGCCTGAATAGGGAAAAGGTATGATTAAAAACAATAGTTTTTCAAAAGGTTTCAAGCTTATGTTTAGCTCAATGATTGCTTTTTAATTGCTCTACAGCAGCAGGATTCGAACAAAGAGTCCACTGCCAGTCCTGCAGTCCCAGCCTCAGAGGAGACTGTCTCCAGGCCCACCCAGCCTGCAGCCAAGATGACTGCTCACGTCCCTGATCCTGTGACCTCCAGGTAAGTGATTGTTACAAATGACTGGCATTCTGAATCTTGTTTTTATTAGTGTCTGAGTTTTGTTACTTGTTTTTTTTGTAGCTCCAACCACCTGGAGAAGAAGCCAGAGAAGGTGGAGCCTCCGGTTTATAAAGAGACGTCTGTGACCTCTGCCCCCGTCGCAGTTGTACCACCCACCCCTGCCCCAACAGCACCTGGTCCAAAGCCTCAGGCCAGCTCGGCCACACCTGCAGCCACCCCCCAATCTAACACTGCCCCCTCCAGTACTCCTGTGCTGGTGAGTTATCGCGCTTCTCAGGCTGAAGGTTATATTTAGAAAACTGTAGACTTTGTGTTGAATGGGTTTCTCATTTTCTCTCCAGTTATTTCTAGTGTGTCCTTCAAATGAAACAGTCCTTCTCTAGATTGAATATTTTTTGTTTTTTTGACATGGATGATAAATGTTATTTTACTACCTGTCCTTACTTATATTTTCATCTTATTATCTTACGTTTTATTATGTACTTACATATTTGTTTGCAGATGTGTGTGTATATATGTATACATGTTTTAATTTTTTTAAAAAGATCTGAATGTATTAATCTATAAAAAAATAAAATTAATAAAACTTCTAGAAATATTATCTTAATATAAATATTTTCAGTGATAACCTCTATTTTTGAATGTTGCCTAAATTAAGACGATTCTAAATATTAGTATTATAATTTTATTATTGATGGGTAAAATAAATTACAAATATTTATATTATTGTTAAATATATTAATTAATATAAAAAAATATATTTCACAGTAGAAAATGATTTCTTTTTTTTCTGTGCACATGCCATTTATTTATTTTAATAAAGTTTGCATGGTTAAATATATTAATACCCTATCCAGCTCAAAACCTAACGTGCACATTGATTCAATTAAGTCTCCCAGTCATTTCCATTTACCACAGCTATTCAAAGGTCTGCAACCTATCTTTGAATATATGGTTGAGATGCATCTCCCTGTACTTAAAGGCTAGTGCAAATTGAGAAATCTTTTTCTATTTTGTCTCCTCTTCTCCCCAGGAACCTCGCAAGCTCAGTTACGCTGAAGTATGTCAGCGACCACCTAAGGATCCCCCTCCTCCAGCATCCACTTCCAGCCCCAACAATGCAAGCACGCAGCCTCTGAGAGAGCTGCGCGTCAACAAGGTGGAGGAGCAGCAGCCCTCCAGCCCTGCAAACAAACAGGAGCGACCTCAGGAAACGGGGGGAAACTGCAAGGCCAGGGAGGGCCGACCGGCCCGTGACTCCCAGGGCTTTTCTCGCAGCAACGGACCCCCCAGAACCAGTGCGGGGGGGTTCAAGCTACGGGAACAGCAGAGACGCCCTCCTTTTGGCCATCGCGGTTCCCCCCAGGGAGGTTCCAGACACACTGGAAAAGAGCAGAACATCCCCCCAATATCGCCAAAGTAAAGACTCTAAACAGAAATCCTTAATGTATGGTTACTTACACACGCATATATATAAGATATATATGTAAATATATATAAATATATATAAAGAGATGAAATATGATATAAAAATCAAAATTTAAAATGGTATTCACCTCTCCTGCCTGGAGCACTTCCAGAGGAAAAGTCTCATGAAGTGACAATGCACAGACTGGGGTATCCAGGCAAAAACGGGCATCAGAAATTGGAAGCAGTTGTTGCTTGCTGAAGGACGCCATCGAATAGGAAACAAACAAACAAAAAAAACATTTTATGCTTCTAACTTGACAATGTCCCTTCAGAATGTAAATCAGTTTAAGTTTTTTTTTTTTTGTCTTTGTTTTTTTTTTTCCTCTTTTTCTTAAAAGGAAGTTGGCCTCTCTTAGTTCGGGAGGAGCGAAAGTGGGTGGTCTGATGTGCCCTAATGGGTGTCTGCAAAGAGCATATGCACTAAGAAAAGGAACATGCATAAACGATGTCATGTACCTATACAAAGATATCACTTTGACATGCAATGATTCATCTTTTTCTTTTCTTTTGTTTTCAGTTGCTTCGTTTGCAATCACAGGACACTGGGCGCTCACTTGACCCCCAGGGGTGGTTTAACCATGTAAATGAAATTTTGTGTGGGAGGCTGTGGTTTTCTTTAGTCGATTCAACTGGGATTTAGATCCCGTGTAGAACACGCCATGCGTGCTTGAGTGAATAATTTTGCAAGTATCTTTAGGGCTGACAGTGCGATTAAATTTTTTTTTTTTTTTTTTTGGTCTGGAGTTTTGCATTAGTTTGAGTGACATACTGTAGCTCGTGATTAATTCTGGAACAGGCGTTCGGATTTACTTACGATCAACTTTGGAGCCTTGTTAATGAGAATATATATATATATATATATATATATATATATATAACCTACTGTCACTTCATGAAGTCAAAGCCTGCCAATTTTGATGCTGTTATGTCACTGATTTGCTGATGGGTGATTTGTTTCGTTTTAATTTTATGTGTGATTTTTGTTTTTTTGTAGCTAGTTTGAATAACCAACAGCCTGTGAATGATAACTCTTAACAGTCAGGTACATAGGCACTCATGAACTTTGTGTCATCTCAGATTTGTCCTTTTTGTTTTTGTGCATTCTCCTTCCTGGACTGCTCATATGTCTGCTCAAATATCCTGATAATCAGTCAGGCTCTTGACTATGTTTACAACAAGGTGGTGGTGGATTGGTATACTGCAAGGCAGAGTCCGAATAATGTTCGTTATGTGGATTGTTTCTCTATTTAGAGGGTTTCTTTTATTCATAATCAGTGCATCCAGAGTTGGTTTATGCTACGGAGCAGTTGGTCATCTTGATGATGTAGGTTAAGCTGGTCTGTATTCTATCCAATACTGTTGAAGTGAAAGAAATATTATTACCACTGTTATATCTAAATCAAGGCACATTCAGCTCATGTATTTGTGTTTCAGTAGAAGAAATCCTGAATTTTTCAGCTTTTGGTCATTTGGAAATCAAAACCAACAGTGCTGGTCTCTCGATGATGATTTATGTGCAAATCTAATGCCCAGAGTGGGTTATCTGGCTCAGGGTGATGTTTCATCTCATTCCTGTCATTGACAGCTTTTTTGTGAAATTCCAGATCGGCAAAACTTAAAAGGCATAGTCATTTCCTGCAGTTTTATTGTTTTGAAGGAGATGAGGTTGAAAGTAGAATTAAATGTTATACGCTTGGTTAGCCCCTGAATGTGTCCTCCATGAATTGTAATACAAAGCCCTTATTTAAACGAATACATTTCTTCCTCCCTAAATAGAGCATTTTGACTGTTGGATAAATGGCAATATCTGTGCGAAATCCTCTCGTTATGATTGAAGCTTCATCGCTTTGCCATGGTAATATGAGTGTCGTCATTGCTATGCCAATGCCAACGTGTGTTGTTTTTTGTTTTTGGGTAATTAGATGACAGTTGCTTTGGTAGGTGGTACCTGATAGTGACTGTGGGGAATATGAATAGCAGGTCACTACAAAAAAGTTGCTGTGGTGAATTGGTGCTGTTATTTGAATGTTTAATCAGGAGGATACAGTATTGCTGTTCAATTCATTGTAAAGTATTGCTTTTAAGAATTAATTTTTTAATTTATTTTAATTCTGCTGTAAACCCCCTGTCCGTTGTAAGTTTGTTATCATGACTATGTACAAAAAGACATTGGGAGAGAATTACAGATTTAACATATTTGTATGTTTTGTTTTTTTTTTGTTTTGTTTTTTTTTATTTCAGCAGAGAAAATACTTGATGCATTTACTAGAGGCTTAGTAATGCGGTAAATAACACATCACTGGGGCTTTTTCTCTCCCTGTTTTCATTAATGAATATGAGCAGCTAGTGGTTTAGGATAATGAAATGCACTAACTTGTTAAAAAAAAAAATCTTATTATGTAATGTGAAATTATACTAGGAGCATAAGGTAATGATATTGATGTCGACAGGCTTGCAGAAATCTACAGAAAATAGCAAATTTCTCTTTAATGTTTGGGTTATTACTGTTAATTGATTTAGGGGTTGGTGTGGCAAAGGGAAGAATTATATAACAATGGATTGAAGTGAGACACTAAATTCTAGCTGTCTGCATAAAATGTCACAAAAAGAAAATAAATTATTTTGTTTTGGCCTTACCCTTGACTGGTTCATTTGCTCAGTTTTCTGATTTGTTGTCAAACCGTTTTGTGTTGCTTTTGTCTGGTTAAGAAGAAATTTATAGAGATTTAATGAATAAAAAAATACATATATAGACAATTGATCATTAATTTTTTTCCTAAGAAGGGGGCATTTAGCTAGTAATCTGTTAAATACAAATTCACTGTATTTAAAATATTTAAAGCGCCAGTCTGTAGTGCTTCCATGACATTTGCTGACGTGCACTACCGTTCAGAAGTTTGCTGTTTGTAGGATAGTTTTTTTAAAAGTCTCTTAAGCTTACCAAGCCTGCGTTTATTTGATTAAAACTATTATTCGAAGTTAATATAACAAATTTTCCATTTTAAAGTGCTATTTATTTCTGTGATGGCAAAGCTGAGTTTCCAGCTGTCAATCCAGTCTTGTCACATGATCCTTCAGAAATAATAAGCTAAATTGGTGCGTTTCTTTTTAGCAATATTAAATAGTTGTGCTGCTGAATATTTTTAAGCAGCACAACCATAATGCTTTTTTCAGGATTTAAAAAAAAGTTCAATCCGGATTATTTGAAATATTTGTTTGTAACAATTCTGTCACTTTGATCAACTTGATGCATCCTTGTTGAATGATTTTATTATTATTTATTATTATTATTTATTTTATTTTTTTATAAAAATGATTAATGACTCCAATAAATTTTGAATGTTAAGATAAGGTATACTGTACAGTCTGTTATCACACACGAAAATGTGTCAATAATATGATATATAAAAAATTCATCTGCTATTCAGGAAGGTACATTTGAATAAAACATTGCTCTAATGCAAATGGCAAATAATGTTAATTTCTAAATAACGTCATCTCAAAACCCATTAAAATGCAGCTTACAAAAAAAATACCGCTGTAGCAGGACAACAATAAATAGTGTGAGGGAGTGTCATTCACTCAGGGGCCCCTCAGCACCGGGCCCTTCGTGTCTATATTTGGCAGGAACAGCACGGTATGTGAAGAATGGCCTCTCACATACAGACGAGCATAACTAATTTTAGCCGTATTTCTTTCCGCATTTCCACGCTACAAACGTGTTTCGCCAATGAAAACAGACAGATAAATGGCATTTTAAATTGTTTGTCACTTCCTCTCGTGACGTCACAGTGTTTGTGTTGAGCGCTGACACACTGGCAGATTAGCTACAAACCTGCAGCTGTTTTCATTTCCTGCGGGTACCGTTTTAACTCGCAAACCTCTTCGATCACATATTTTGCGTTTTGCTGTTGTTTTACTCGAGCACTTGCGTCTAAGAAGATCCTGAGGTAAGAAAATATATAATTTCACCTCCCGGGTGTCGAAACTAGCTCTAAACGGCTAACGTTAACGTTAACGTTAGTTCACTCCGGTAGGACACATACCGAAAGGAGTAATACACTGCCTTTCAAATAAAACATTTCATTTATATGGAGTCAGATATCTCTGTTGACAGGTACTGTGAAGCTGTCATGTTTTAGACTTTATTCGCCTGTTAAAGCTTGTGTTTCTTCGCTAGCTGATCTGACATGCGACCTTTTGTTGACAGCATGACAACAAGACGAGACCAACAGCAAACAGCTCCTTTGCTTTCTTTTTTTGCATGACTATGTTGTATTCATGCTTTAATCCGTATTTATAAGACAGGTCGTGTGTGTCAGACACCTGCTACACAAATAATAACTACATTTTGCTTACAGCTTAATATAACCCAGTAGATTATTACCTACATCTAGATGGGTAAGCTAAATTTGTCAAATTAAATATTAATTAATGAAGAAATATTTCGAAAATATTAATTATTAACCCTCATTACCATATGGGGAAATTATATATATATATATATATATATATATATATAATTAATGTCTATAAATAGTTTTGGAAATGAAGTGAAAAAATTAAATAAATAAAAAAATGAAAAGCAAAAAAACTATAAACAACATGATAAAATAAAACTATTGTAAAACTACATTTTATGTACGTTATTTGTTTTTTATAAAAGGCAAATTGATGTAAAAAAATATATACATTTTGATGGGAAATTAAGCATTTAGCTTATTTATTATGTACTGTTTTAAGGTATTTAATATTTTTTTACCATTTATTTATATTCTATTTATTTTATTTATTTATTTTTGCACATTACGTGCGTTTAAAAAAAAAAATTATTTACACTGTAACCTTAAAATAGTGAAACCTTATTAAATAAATTGTAAATGTGGCAGTAGGCATTTCCCCATTGACATAAACCAGTAAAGAGATTGAATGATTGCATGATATTAATTAATAATATATAATATTGTATAATATCTTACTTGTTCTATCAACCTTATTGACTTGTTAATCAATTTTCTCCTATTTATTTTTTTTTTTTGCTTTCACAGCCATCTCATTTTGGTGCGCCGTCACCCGGTCTGGGTGAAATGTCCTTCAGTTCCACATGAGCTCTACTATGTGGTACATCATGCAGAGTATTCAGAGCAAATACTCTTTGTCGGAAAGGCTCATTCGAACCATAGCTGCCATTCGCTCCTTCCCACATGATAATGTGGAAGATCTTATACGCCGGGTGAGTTATGTTACCAAAGCCTCAATAAGCGTTTCATATACAGCGTTCTGAATGAAAACATGCTGCTTTCACAGGGAGCAGATGTAAATCGGATGCATGGCACTCTGAAGCCCCTGCACTGTGCCTGTATGGTCGCTGATACCGATTGTGTCGAGCTTTTGCTGGAGAAAGGTGCCGAGGTAACAAGAATCATTCTTGATGAGTTTGCAAACTAAAGTTAATTCCCTAAATGTAGTGTTTTGACAGTTTACAAGTAAAGTGTGTAATTTTGGTGCCACTAGTGGTGGAGAAATTACACATTTCATTGTTAAGTTGTTAGAGGGTAAGTAAGTGATTAAAGGTCTTTTCAAATGTAGATTATAACATATGAAGTTATGTATTATGT
Organism: Enteromius paludinosus; assembly: GCA_032361165.1. Taxonomy (NCBI): domain Eukaryota; kingdom Metazoa; phylum Chordata; class Actinopteri; order Cypriniformes; family Cyprinidae; genus Enteromius; species Enteromius paludinosus. The sequence continues at coordinate 10,964,301 of JAUMHQ010000089.1, read as the reverse complement.
TTTTTTTTTCTTACATTTTGAGGTCTTGGGAGAAGAATACACATCTTACCTTTATTTGTATAAGTTATTAAATATATTTTTTAAGGTAAAAGTTTATTTAAATTATTATGTTTTGGGGGAGTTGTGGGGGAGCACCTTGACTTGTCATAAAAAGGACAAAATATATTGATGACATTGATATGCAGTTATAAGTATCTGCGAATGTTTTCTGACATCATATCCTGTTTTTTTCCCCTGTGTAATTTTGCTTGTTGGTTGCAGCACATGACTTTGATTTGGTAGAACACAGTTTTTTATTATTAATGAGAAATTAGAAGGTTTTATAAAAAAAAAAAAATGCATATTACTTATTATATTCTTAATATTCTTATTCTTAAAAATGTAATTACACCATGACAGAAATAAAATGCACTTATACATCTGTTCAGATATTTATTTAGAATTTATTTTAAATTAAAATAATACTAAATTCAAAAAATTTTTATTTTATTTATTTATTTATTTATTTATTTAAAATGTAATTAATTTAATACTTTTTAAATTCTTTTTTTTTATAAAAAAATACTTTTTTCTTTTGGCTTTTTTTTTTTCTTTCATTATAACATCAGGAAACATTTTGTACTTCATTTTTGACAGAATGTTAATTCAGAATTTAAAAAAGCATCTAACTCTCTCACACAGGTAAACGCCTTAGACGGCTACAACCGCACTGCCCTGCATTACGCAGCGGAGAAGGACGAGGGTTGTGTGGAGCTGCTTCTAGAATACGGGGCCCAGCCTAATGCTCTGGACGGCAACAAGGATACCCCACTGCACTGGGCCGCCTTTAAAGATAACCCCGAGTGCGTACGGGCCCTGTTAGAGAGCGGCGCATGCCCGAATGTCCGCGATTACAATAACGACACACCCCTCAGTTGGGCGGCCATGAAGGGCAACCTGGAGAGCGTCCGTGTGCTACTGGAGTACGGCGCTCAAGTCCACGTCACCAATCTAAAGGGCCAGACGCCCATCTCGCGGCTGGTGGCGCTGCTGGCTAGAGGCCTGGGCACGGAACAGGAGGAAGAGTGCCTGGAGCTGCTCTGTCGCGCCGCGGGGAAATTTGAGATCCGCAGGGCCGACGGCTCTTTACCACGTGAGCTCAGTAAAGATCCTCAGTTACTGGCTCGACTCACTAGCTTAGTAGCCCAGCCGCCCTCGTTGCGAGCCTTGGCACGCTGCGCCGTTCGTAGCAGCTTGGGAGTTCAGTTTCTCCCATCTGCGGTGAAACAGCTCCCGCTTCCAGAGTCAGTGAAAGAATATGTGCTCCTCAGAGACTGAGCGAGAAGACTGTGTTTAATGTCAGACATGGAGGAGGTAGATGTCTTCTGTGTACGTGATTGTAATTAGACTGCAATCTGAAGTGTGTCTGTCCATATACAGTCGGTGAGGAAGGGAGGACGTTTCATGTTTCTTTTGTTGCTGTAATGCCATCAAAAATTCAGACTTGGGTTGCAGCACGATTGTATGCATGGGTGCAGAAAAATATTGATCTGGTAGGAGAGAGAAGTCGATAATGCACTTATGAACCGGTAATATTCAAATATCAGTAGATAACAATGTGTGAAACACTCTAATTGCTAAAACAAGAAAATAATGAAAAAATATTATTTACCAGTTAATCCTATGCACACACAAATAACAGCAGTTAGAATTATACATTACATTTGTTTCTTATATTTGACGTTAAAGTTTTTATTTATGCAGTAATAGTTTTTTTTAAAGACCTCTACAACCTTTACATTTTAAAGTCAAATAAATATGAACATGTTTGTTGAATCATTTTAAGAGGCTTCCCAGTCATAAATAATCATGGGTGAAATTTTGCAAAAATTTAGTAAATTTGCCACAAAGGAACCTTGTTTTACATTTGATTACTATTCTGAAACAGAAAAATTTGATTGGATTTCAAAACTATATCTATTTCTGTCACTAATATTTCTACCTGGTTTAGAGTGTTGGATTTTATTACTTTTTTTGGTGCTGATGATTGCAGAAAATGAGCTGTACTTACGTTTGAGTTGAAAAAATAGCAAACCTTAACAAGAATATTGTGTGTCAGGAATAGGAATGTTACTTTTTTTTTTTTTAGCTTTGCATGATCATTCCAAACGCTGGCAATCCATGAGTGGGATGTCTTAAAGGAATTCCTGTCAGCACTACTGTCGCATCTTGTGAACCCCCACAGATTTTTTGCAGCTCTTGTTTTCATTTCACTGTTGTTATATTGCTTGATTAGGACGTATGTAGTGCTCACATCTAGTTTTATGCATGCAGACTTACCAGTAAAAGCCTCCATGCATTGTTCAAGTGTTTCACTGCGGGGTTTTTTCTTCATACCAAGTTCAAGTGAACGTGACTATAAACACATTCTTCTTAATGACGTGAAACTTTAGCTGAGCTCTCTGTGTATAATTTTAACCAGTAGAGGGTGCTGGAGTATCACAGAAGATATATAANNNNAATCGGCTAAAGCTACAGATTTTTGCCATTAACTTTATTTGTAAACTAATAAAAAGAAAAAAAAAAAGTGTATGAAAGTCAAATACCAGGCCTTCAGTAAAAGGTAAAACCTATATTTACTCATAATAGCTGAATAAACAGGTCGTGCATCCCCTGCTATACTATATTATATTAATTAGCAATGTTGCTTAGATTTTACAAGCACTCTGTTGAAGCCCTGGTTTTTGTTTTCTTAATAGGCAAATACAATAGCGAGAAAGAAGCTTACTTTAGTTGTATACATTTTGCTTTTTAACCTAAGCAAGTGAGTTTGTGTTTTGCATCATGCTTTATTTAAACTCCTGTCTAAGCACAGGATGTCCTCTTTAAGAGAATGTAAATCAGTCAGGAAGGAAACTACAGTAGGACTGAAAAAAGGCCCTCTGCAGCTCACCTTCCTCTGCGTGTAAAGCTTCAGTTTACATCACAGTTTTATCAGACGTGCAAAGAAATAGACTGTGCAATCAATTATTTTATTTGAATAAGATATTTTGAACTTTCTTCACTAACACTTAACAGAAACCGAGGGTAGCAGAAACAGAAATCAATATATAAAATTAATTAACATACATAATGTGATTTGAGAGGTTTCAAGAACTGTATATCTTTTAAAATAAATAGTTACTAAAAGGGTAAAAAATATATATTTTATTTTACAGCTTTATTTTTCAGTCGATGTTAAAATGTAATACATTATTGTATTTTTAATGTACATTACAGTTTGATTGTTTTAATATATTGATATTATTTATAAAAAATCTAAAGATTTTATTATTTAGAAATCTGGAAGACTGAAAAAGGTTCAAAATTAAATTACAAATTTTTATTTATGTTCGTGCCGAAATGTTTTAAAATATTATAGTCAGAAACAAGCTTTAAACAACATGAATATTAAACGACCAACAACTTGACAGGATCGTAAACATCCCGTCCCAGGTGAGCGCTGATGGATTGGGGTTTTGTGACGCCAAAATCTCGCGAGACTTCACAGGGAGGGGCGTGTCAGATTCCAAGAGAGGAGAGAGAGAGAGAGAGAGAGAGAGAGGGATAGAGGGGCGCTGTGGTAAGTTTGTAAACATTCTTCTTTTGTCAAAAATGTGGAATCGATGATCGTCTTGATTCGAAACAACGCCCAGTTGTTATTTATATCCGCTAACAAGGTTTATCTGTGATCAAGAGTAACTTTTATGAGGAGACTGAGAGGCTGTCAGATTGGCAGTGGGTTATAGCCGAAGTCTGCGCGTACACTGAAGCTCGTTCACAGCTCTTGACAAGCGAGAGAAGAAAATCTTACTAACAGAAAAGTGCCCCTAGCGTCATTTATTGTCTTCTATATGAGTATACAGTACTACTAAATACAATAGCGTTTTTTATTCTTTGTCAATATACGTTTTGTGCTTCTATAAAACGACAACTTGGATGCCACGGTCAGTTTGTTTGCTTCAAAGTACTCTTTGCATACTTTTGTGTCTAGCGGGGGGAGTATGAGCGGCCTGTACGCTCTAAGTACGCTAATTCCATTTTTTGAGTGGGATTTCCGTACACCAATCAGACACAACTAATAATAGTGTTTGACGTTTATTGTAGCCAAACAGCAATCCGATATGTTTGATTGACACGCGTGTGACCAATCAGAACGAAGGTAGGGCGGGCACATGCGGGAATAGGCTGGCTTTAAAGTTGGCATGTTCGCGAGACATCAAGCTAGCATGGGTTTGCTAAATAGTTAGCGACGTTTATTTTCGGCGAGGGCAGTAGAAATGAACGTTATTTTGTGGTGTATTGCAGCAATCCAACATATAAGCTAGAAATTGCACATTAAAGTGTCCCTATGTATAAAACAACACTCGCCAACCGTGCCTTGTGTTTTTAGTACATTTCCATAAAAGTTCTATTTTTGTTGCTTACACAGGCAGTCGTCTTTGAAGCAGGATACATTTTTTGTCGTATTTTACTTTTTACCAAAACACTTTTTTTGAAAGGAATTGCAGTAATTACTGATTGTTTTTTGTCATTATTGAATAAAAGACAACAAATGTCAGAATTTTAAATCATAATATTTGTTGATGTCTTGTTTGTTAGCTGTATGGATATATTTTATAAGACAAGCACCTGCTGTTGATCAGTTTGTTATCCAATGGAGTTGGTGTGGGGGTATTTGTCCAAGATTAGATAAAACCTTGCTCATAATGCATTCAGTGTGAAAAGAGGCCTCCTAAAACAGCTGATAGCAATCTTCATTTCATTTAAGCATGTGAATCTCTCATCTTTGGACCTGTAAACACCATCTGTATGTCTGAGGACCTGTAATTGTAGATATAGGTCATCTTCACTTGGCACTTGTTGAATTCCAATAATGTTACTCTTTGGGATGACTGTACGTCTTCATGTAATACATCATCCTCTCAGTAGACATATTTGCTTGTGAACAAGTGAGCATTTTTGCAGCTGTTACAGTAATTGCCTCATAGCGACTTGCTTAATAAGAGCTCAGAGCCTTGCTTTCACCTCTGCTATAAGGCGTCTGCAGCGGTTCACAATGTGTTAAGTGAAGATGTTTTACAGGAAGGAACTTCATATGCCAGTTTGACGTCTTTCCTATGATGAAATCGACACTGTTTGTGACTGCCAGGTCGTTTGTTGAACCACGCTAACCATTAAAAGTCAGAACTGTGAATGTGAATGATTATGTTATGATTATGTAAGTTGCCCTGGCAACAGTTGTATACCGGATAATATAATTGACAGCATGTGATGATAGTTGCCCGGATGCAACGATAGAGTAATAGAGCCGACCAAATAACACTGTTTCAAATATCCAGCAGACCAAATAACACACTGTTCAAATAAAACGGACAATAAGGGTAAACTTCCAGCCGTGCTCGAGTTGATTCTGGGCATCTGTGCTCTTCTAAAGTTATGTAATATTTGGTCTGCTCTGAAAGGTGTGCCAGGCTCATGAAGTACTGCGAGGGAGCTTGCAAAGATCGAGGGAGATACTGCATAGTAGGAATAATGAATGGACAATGTGTGTGTGGCTGGAAACTGTTCTTGTCCGGTTTTTGGCAAGCACAGCAGGGTTGATGGATAGCTCGGATTTAGGAATCATTAAAATATGATATTCGCATGCCATCATGGTGCTGTAATGTTTAGAGAAACAGCAGAATATGCCAGAATTGAATTGGTACGTCCATTATAATGTAATTAGCCACCTTCTCAGAACATTGCCATACTGACAGCAATATATCTTGATTTATTCAGCTTTTTAATATAATCTTGTTGTTAATTTGCTCTAAAATTCCTTGAAATGTTTTTGCGGTTAAATCGTAGGACACATCATAACATTTACAACATTTATTTCTCTCAATGTTGAAAATTGTTGTTGTGCTGCTTAATATTTTTATGGCATTTTTAGATTCTTTGACTGGAAGTTAAAAAAGTCCAACCTGTTTTTGAAATGGAAATCTTTTGTAACATTATAAATTAGTTTGCTGTCACATTTGACAAGTTCAAGCGTACCCCTGCTTAATTTCTTCCTTTATTTATTTATTTTGACAAGTTCTGACCCAAAAAGTTGAACAGGAATGTTTGCACAGCTATTACTAGGGCTGTAACGATTCGTTACATGAAACCGAAATCGCGACACTCAGATCCACGATCCTGTGTCGCGGTGTGATAAGGGAGAATCGCGACTCACCCCGTGACTACCTTTCCAATCAAGTGACGCCTGCCTGCAAAAGTTGAGCTAGTTGAAGAAGGAAAATGGCAACCAACCCAGCTATTGCGGACCCTTCCTCCTCATTTAAGTCAGCAGTATGGCAACATTTCGGCTACCCGGT
>JAUMHQ010000089.1:10888842-10905428 GCA_032361165.1 Enteromius paludinosus | reverse complement strand
ATTTAAATCGTATTCACTTATTTACGGTACAAATCCGTGAATGAATGTTCCGAAGTGAAGTAAACTTTAACGGACACCGTGTAGGGACCATGTCGAATGGGAACACAGCTAATGCACGGATCTCTCTTCTAATGAGCTGGTTATCAGAATCAGGTGCGTTAACAAAGAGAGACACGCAAAATGTGCAGAGCATGGGGCCGCGAGGACCAGGATTGATATCGTTAAAGTAGTCATGTGTACAGTGCACATTTTAGGACGTCCTCAGACCTGGACAAAACAGCATTGTGACTCTGGGGTGTCAGGCCTTGCACAGTTATTCAAGTAACCTCTGGATCATTTGGTTCATTAAAACTAGAAACGAAAGAACCGGAATCAGAAAATGAATCGGACTTCTAATAACTTTTTGCTAGCATGACGGAGGCGAATTTAAATAAAAATAATCTTTCATCGCACAACTCTTGTGCTTTTATCGAGTGTAAGGGAGGCAAGTGCTTCTCGAACAGAAGGCTGCATCCTCAAATTCAGATTTTTTACCGGAGTCTGTTTCGGCTGATAACTTTTTGTCTGATGCCTTTTAATCTGAGTCTGTTTCACCCGATGCCTTTTTGTTTAACGCCTTTTATTCAGAGTCAGGTTCGGCCGATGCCTAATTGTACAAGATCTGACAACTGACGTTGTTTCTCCTGAGACTTGAAGCCTTTCAGTCTTAGTCACAATGCCATTTTGTATGGTGACTGAAGGCATGATGCCTTTTCATTTTATGACTGAGGTCTGAGGATGTCCTAAAATGTACACCGTACTTGTGACATCAGTACTACAACTTTAATTTTATAAAATAACATTTAATGTTATTTAATGAAATGTTTGAACAAGGAATATTGTATGTGTGTGTGTGTGAGAGAGCTGACGCATACTGAGCAGAGGGGGCAGGAAAGGGCTGTTGTGTTTCTAGGCCACATTCTTAAGCAGAGAGAGTAACCAGGCATGAAGTCTGTACTCAATGCGGCCCGTCCGTTCTCATACAACCACAGAAAGAGCCATCTTGCTTTTGCTCTCTTTTCTTCTTGCTTTCTTTTTTTCTCCCCTCTCATAGCTGAACTGGCCCACTTGGCCCCTTGACCTGCCTCCTTTTCACTTCCTTTGTCTGCGAAGTTCATGCTGACATGTTGCATGTTGGTTTTTCAGCATAAACACCATTGTGTGTAATCTTATCACCTGAAGCTGACAGCTGTCTCCTAGACAGACCATATCTACTTTAGAAAATTACCAGGAGCTTGGTCGTATCCTCTAGAAAAACGGCAGTCATCAGCAGATCTGTCACTCCTGGTTTTGTTTAGCCCCGATGTGGCTGTGTAACGCACTTTGCCTCAGACTCACCTCGGGCCACTAGGTGTGAATCTCATCCAGCCGTGTGTCACTGGAGGTTAGGAGCTACTTGTTTGCTACAGCTTAGAGGAGACACGTGCGTGCGTGTGTGTGAATATAGGTGTAAGAGGGGTGCTTTGTCTAAGTTAGAGGAGCTCTCGGAGTGAACTTTGATTGGTGATAGGCCAAAACCTACTTTAAGAGAAATGAGAAAATGAACAGGATCAAGGTAGATCCATGTGATGGTGACTCACATGGCCATCCTTCTGTTTTTTTTTTGCTTGTTCTGTTTGTTTTTCCTTAATTTTACTGAACCGTTAGCCCACAAACGAACAGTCTGTCATTATTGACTCACTCCTGTGTTGTTTTAAACATTAGGACTTTCCTCTTTCTGTGGGACACTCAAACGAGAAATGGTAAAAATGCACAGGCAACTGTTTAGCTTACAATGAAAGCGAATAGGGATCTGGGCTGCCGAGCTTCTAAATAATTTAGAAGTACCAAAAACATTGCAGAAAAGCAGTCAAGATGATTGTCTTTCAGGTTTTCTGAAGTTGATAGCTTTATGTAAGGAAGCATATTGGTTTAAATATATTTGTAAGTGTAAATGGGATAGGACTTGTAGCCAGGTGCAGTGTGATGGTTAATTAGAACTAGGCTATTCAATTTTTTATTAATTGGAAAAAAAGTAAAATAAATATTAGCTACATTAAAAAATGTAAACAAATGAAAATAAGAACTGTTTTCTTGGCAAATAACAAAACAGTGTCTACAGCTGAAATAACAAAGCAAAGGAGATATATATATATACTAATGAAAATATCAATGTAATAATTAAATAAAATAGCAATAATTAGATTGTGCTGTTTTGCCATTTTGGAACTTGACAGCTCATGTCATATTCTTAGGCTCTTTCTTGAGCCTTTTTTTCTTTCTATGTTCCACAGAAGAAAACCATTAAGATACAAGTTAACCACGAGTATGAGCAATAGTAGGAATGCTTTGCTTTTGCAATAACCTCTAATTGTGAAATACACTGCGAGAAGTTTATTGTGTGTGTTGTCTGTTCACCAGTCGTCACAAAGCCAGAAAACTAGTTTGTAGTTGTGTAGTCCCATCACATCTCAAACTAAATGTATATTTGTGTGTTTTGCATTTTGTTCTTACAGGTGACATCACACAGAAGGGCTATGAAAAGAAACGAGCTAAACTTCTCGCGCCGTTTGTACCACAGACCCAAAGTAAGACTCACCACACAGACTTCCTGTCTACTCATTTTCCTCCTCTATTTCTTCTTTCGCGTGCCACACAGTGCCATCATAACACATGTTGAGTGTGAATATAATCTAAAAGTATGACATTTGTGACACTGTTGCATTATTTTAACCCAGTTCTATAAAAATGTATCTCAGATTTATTTTTATTTATTGTTTGCAAATGTGCGGCTCCATGCCGCACCCTAATGGTGATGTGTAGAACTTCATCTGCCAAAGGCACCAATCTCTTCATTAAGAGACTGCACTTTTAAAAATAAAATGAACACAAAATAGTATTGTGGCCAAAGCCATTAGTAAACCGTCTTCTTCAATTCTATTCCGATTATGCCATCACACTTCTCAGGGTCTTTCTGGCCTGTTAATGTCCACACATAAGCATACACACACACATATTTAAGCTTCCTGTAAGCAACAGCCCACTGGCAGTCATGAAAGAGGAACCGAAACAGGTAAGTTCACTATATTGGTGGGTTTTAAAAGTTCAGTGACCTCATATTTTACGTCTTTGTTAAAACTCACACAAACAATTCCGCAATAGATTACAGGGACAAGATGTTTGCACAATATAGGTTTGACCTTCAAATATCTCATGCGTAGTATGTAGCCGTATTTGTTGTGTAGATTTGTTTTCATTTTAAACCTCCGTTATCAAATGTGCCAGTGTCTTCAAAGGTGCCATTCAAATCTTTGAAGTTAAAGTTCACCCCCTGCTGTCTATTTCTGCACCTAGTCTGTGTCTTAATTTCTATCCTGTATATAGAAAACATAAATATGTTACAGCAAACATGTTTACAGCTTACTGTGATTATTTGCTCACCCTCAATATTATTTACTCACCCCTTGATCTTTTTAGATATGGATGTGAGCATCCATAGCCTTTCTTCAGACCCTACCTCTACCCCTAATGCTGTCCCCGTTGCTGCCCCACGCCAACACAGAGCACACCGCAGTGGGGGAACACGAGATGACCGCTACCGGTCAGGTAAGCAAAATCAGTTTGCCAGTACACTACTTTTCAAAAAATTGGGTGTTTTTTTTAAAAGAAGTCTTGCATTTTTGATCGAATCTGAGAGCTCTCTGACCCTGCTTACTGGAAGGGGACTGGTCAAGAACAGTATTTAATGCCCAGAAAGCTAGTCAGCACATTAAAATAGTTCATATGACATTTATGAATGTTTAAAAGGAGGATTTTTAAAGGTAGCAATGGATAAAGATGCTTTTTTTCTTTACCATGTAGCCAAACCTCAAATCGTTTCTCAAACTGGGCTCAAATAAATGTACATTGTGTTACTGAATGCCTCTGTGTAGCTCTCTAATGTATTTGTCAACACAAAGAGACATTTCTTTGTCTCTACATGAGTCAGTTTAGTAACTACAGTCACTGTTTGGTGACATTGCTGGGTGTCTCATCTGCCTCCTGTCATGTGGCATTGTGTAACTGTTTTTCTCTCCATTTGCCTTTCTGTACTGATCGTTTTTTCGTTGTTCTTTGCGTCCGTCTGATAGATATCCATACAGAGGCCGTGCAGGCAGCTCTGGCCAGGCATAAAGAGGAGAAGATGGCCCTTCCCATGCCCACTAAGCGTCGTTCAGCCTTCGTCCAGTCTCCTGCGGAAAACTGCACTCCTCCAGGTGGGTCCTGCTTCGCCCACAAGCCTTCTGCTGCTCCTTCTGTCCAGATCTCACTGACCAGCAGGGTCTCAGAAAACATAGGCACACCTAAACCTTTAGGGCATCTTATCTGCATAAAATTTTTATTTCTGTGAATAAATATCTCTTTTTTAAATTGTTGCTGTGTTTGTGTCTCCACAGATACATCGTCGGCGTCAGAGGACGAGGGCTCCCTGCGGAGGCGTCAGGCCGCAATCAGTGCAATGCTGGCTCAGAATCTCCAGAGTCCAGAGTACTGGATCAACCGTTCTGTCCAGGGCTCCTCCACCTCCTCCTCCGCCTCCTCCACCCTCTCTCATGGAGACGGCAAGACTCACAACCACAGCCAGGGGCAGACCAGCGTGCTCGCTGACGTGCTGGCGCACACCCGCATAGGTACTGCAGGATAATGAGTCACACACACACACGTTCAGGTGCTGAATCATAGACAACCACTAATACAAATACAAAAGATCTTTAGTTTTGTAGTTGTCTCGTACTTACGTAGGCACTATTTGACTTCTGATAACCTGGACAAGGCAAAACAAAGCAAAAGCTAATCTTAATTTCCAAATCAGTCAGCACTAATAGGACTGATCCAACCTGTTTATTCAGTTGTGTTTTATATTGAGCATGAGAATGGGTTCAACGGATGAATCACTGTGTTGTCATGTGTCCTCAGAGAACAGCAGCGTTCCGCCTGACGTCACGTCCACAGTGCCTCAGGACAGGAACTCCAGAGTGGACCTGCCACCCAACATCGCAGTGAAGGGCATTAGCCGCGGCCAGAGCCGCTCCAGCATGATAGACACTGCCGGCGGTATGGGCAACATCACAGTTCTAGCTCTACTGAATATTTGATTCAAAGCAAATTATTGGATTTAAATATTTTTTATTATAATTTATTTTATTAATAGATACTTAGTGGTTTTAGAAATGTAGAAATTTTTATTTTTTTTAAAATGTTAATTATAACAATAATTTTTTTTTTTTTTTTTTTTTTTTATGAGTTATTCCAGTTAAAGGAATACTGTACCCAATAATGATAATTCTGTCATCATTTACTCACCCTCGAGTAGTTCCAAATCGGTAGGAATTTCTTTATTCTGCCAAACACAAAGGAAGCTGGGTTACCGTTGAGCTCAATAGTATTTATATCAATAGGTTTTTGTTTCCTACTATGGAAGTCAATGGTGACCCAAAACAGCCTGGTTCAGACGTTTCTTTAAATTATCTTCCTGTGTGTTCGACAGCACAAATAAATTCATACACTGATGAGAAAATGATGACAGAATTTTCATTTTTGTGTGAACTGTTCCTTTAAGCAGATCTTGTGTGCAAGAAAACTTCTAATCCAGTAATGCAACTATAAAAAATAATGCAACTATAAAAAATAATGTAAATTACTTGATTTGAATGCCTTTTTTTTTTTTCTTCCTGTTGAATATAAAAGTATAATGCCTGGTTCAGCACTACAGTTTAGTAGCACTATTCAGTTTCACTCAATGAGCAACACAAACCGTTTCCTGTCTGTGCCTTTTTAAGAGCTATTGTAAATATGGTTATTGTGCGTTTCTGTTAACATTGTAATGTTGTAATGTAATGGCTTCCTCCTTTGTTCGTAATGCCATCTGACTGTAGGGAAAGGTAGGGGTTGGAGGGATGTTTAGTGCAGTGCAGTGGCACCTAGTGGTTTTGTCCTTCCGGTTTGGTCCTGTATGATTCTGTGTGTTGTTCCAGCTTGCTTGTAGTGACAAACCTCCTTATTGAATCATCTGTATTTGCTTTGACTCTGTCTGCTCCATATGGTGTTCTTTGACCAGCTCATATTCCAGAAATATGAACAGGTGAATGAGGATATTTCTGTCAACAGGTGTTCCAGCACACAGTCGTGTCTCCACCAAAATACAGCAGCTGCTCAACACGTTAAAGAGACCCAAGCGGCCTCCGCTCAGCGAGTTCTTCCTGGATGACTCTGAAGAGATTGTTGAAGGTGTGAAGCTATTTTTGGTGCCATACTACATTTATTTGGATATTTTCATAATATATTTTGCTTCTTTAAGAATTTAATAATTTTTTAAGAATAAATGTGTAGAACTAAACAGCATCTTTAGCCTTATTGGAAGCATGAAAATCTGACCATCTTTCACAAATGTACCTGATTACTGACCTAGAATTAATCTGTAGCTATTTGCTTCTCTGCTTACAGTTCCCCAGCCAGATCCCAATACACCCAGGCCAGAGGGGCGACAGATCATTCCAGTAAAGGGGGAGCCGCTAGGGGTGGTCAGTAACTGGCCTCCAGCTCTGCAGGCGGCACTGGCACGTTGGGGAGCCACACAGGCCAAGAGTCCAGCCCTTACTGCCTTGGACATCACTGGCAAACCACTCTACACCCTTACCTATGGTAAAGTGTTGTTTGGATTGGCACAAGTAGTTTGTAATGTTTTAATGGAATAGTTCCTTTATTTACTCACCCTCACGTCATTCAAAACCCATATGCTATTACATTCATTATTTGTCTGAGCTTGTCACCTTTTGTACCCTGTAGGTAAACTGTGGAGTCGCAGTCTAAAGTTGGCATACACGCTGTTAAACAAACTTGGCACCAAAAATGAACCAGTCCTGAAACCCGGAGATAGGGTAAGATTTCAACACAGTACTTGGTACGCTCCAATCGCATACTGCTCTCAGCTCAAGGCTGTGGTGTATTCTCCGTGTTTCTCCCTTTAGGTGGCGCTAGTTTATCCCAACAGTGACCCTGGGATGTTCTGGGTGGCCTTTTATGGGTGCCTTCTCGCCGAGGTCATTCCTGTCCCGATAGAGGTGCCTTTATCACGCAAGGTACAAGAGAAGATTAAGTAGGAGCAACTTTTCAGAAATGATATTGGCTAGATGAAAGGTTCACAGGGGTTTATCTGATTTTTAGGATGCAGGAAGTCAGCAGATAGGCTTCTTATTGGGCAGCTGTGGTGTGGGTCTCGCTCTCACTAGTGAAGTGTGTTTAAAAGGACTTCCAAAGACCCAGAATGGAGAAATAGTGCAATTTAAAGGTTAGCTCCCTATTGCTTTTTTGCATTTTATTAGCTCCCTTTATCAGATTCAGCATTAAGGTTTCTCTTGAAGCTGTAGAATGGAATTCAAACCTATTTTCTTACAGGATGGCCTCGGCTCAAATGGGTGGTCACAGATACCAAGTATCTCACCAAACCCTCCAAGGACTGGCAGCCGCACATACCTACAGCGAACACTGACACTGCTTACATTGAGGTGAGTGCAGGCAGGAGAGCACATGTTTTTTTTTTAGATGAGTAAGAATCATTTCAGTCTGTCTAATTCTGTCATGTGTGTGTTTTCAGTACAAGGCCTCTAAGGAGGGTACAGTGATGGGAGTGGCTGTTTCGAAGATCTCCATGCTGACACACTGTCAGGCTCTAACTCAGGCCTGTAATTACTGTGAAGGTGAATGCTACACTACTGCTGTACAACAAACGCACTGAAACCTGTTATTGCAGTAGCACAAATCTTGGCTCTAGAATTAAGTTAAAAAGAGAAATGAATTCATAGCCAGTGCCTTGAAATTTATTTCTAATAGTTTTAGTAAATAATAACAACATATAATATTACTTAACAACATGCTGTTTACTAATGCACTTTTTATTAGAATTATTCATAGAATTTTATTTTCCTGTTAATAATTATAAAGTAGCAATATATAATATAATGTAATATAATATCACTAAATATTATGCTATAATAGTAATGTCCTTTTTTTCAAAGAGAATTGTATTGTCCTGTTCTCTTTCTTAGGAGAAACACTGGTTAATGTCCTGGATTTCAAGAAAGACTCAGGCCTTTGGCATGGAGTTCTAACAGTGAGTCTGATTCCCCTGAATATATACATTTTGTGAGTTCTTTTCAGTTTTCCAAAGTTCCCACATGACTATGCTCCTTGTGTTTTTGTTTTCTTACAGAGTGTCATGAACAGGATCCACACTATTATTGTGCCATACTCTGTCATGAAGGCTTGTCCGCTGTCCTGGGTGCAGAGAGTTCATGTTCACAAAGGTAAACATATCCTCGACATCTGTGCATATAATTGTTTCAGCAGTCTCACTGATGGTCAGTCATCTAGAAAGAAATCATGGCACGAAATCTAAATATCAATATCGGTTCCCTGTTACAATACCTAAATGTCTTTTATGTATGTGTGTGCACACAGCTCGTGTGGCCTTGGTGAAATGTAGAGATCTGCACTGGGCTATGATGGCTCACAGAGATCAGAAAGACACCAATCTGTCTTCCCTGCGCATGCTGATTGTAGCTGATGGAGCCAACCCTTGTGAGTATACAAGCTGTGAGAAATAGCTTGAAGTGACTGTATTACTGTATTGCAGTGCAAATGGATGATCCATATTTCTGCTTTAGGGTCTGTCTCTTCATGTGATGCATTCCTGAACGTGTTTCAGTCTCATGGCTTGAACCCTGAGATGATCTGTCCATGTGCTTCCTCCCCTGAGGCCATGACAGTGGCTATCCGCAGGTAACCTGGCCGCATGTATCAGGAGCTATGCACATCACCATTATACACTAGATATGCTTTAAAGTAATTTTATGCTCTTAGGCCTGGTGCTCAGGGCACTCCGCTACCTGCCAGGGCCATTCTGTCTATGGCAGGACTCAGTCATGGGGTGATTCGGGTCAACACTGAGGATAAGAACTCTGCCCTTACTGTGCAAGATGCAGGACATGTCATGCCTGGAGGTGAGACTCCACAACCATTTAAAAATGTCACTGTAGATCATGTGTGCATGACATGTTGCCAAAGCAAGCTTGAACCCAAACGCCACCTAACTACTAATGGGTATTGGCAACAAATTTAGCATGCAATACATCAGAAATAATCTGTATTTGATTTAAAGGGGTCATATGTTGAAATTGTCCTTTCTCTTTGGATTGTTACAAGCTGTTAGTGCATTGATAAGATCCCTAAAAAAGATAAAAAACCAAAGCAATCTTCTTCACAAAAGTTATGACTTGTTCCAACTCTGCAAGGTCAGTCTGATTGCGTTAGTCACAGCACACTGGATAGCTGGCCAATCAGAGCGCACCTTGCTTTTTTAGAACGGTGAGCTTTGTACAAATCGACCCGATTTAGAAGGAGAGGCTTAGAGGAGAAAAAATAATGTACAGTATGTGTGTTTTTACACCTTAAACTGCATAAGTACATTGCATCACACCAAATGCACAAAATACTGTTCTTTTTAGCAACAACATATGAGCCCTTTATGTCTTTTTAGTAGCATGAACAAAATGCAATGTTTATGAACACAGTCCAAACCAAATTCATGCATCATTTGAAACTGGTCTGAATGCTCACTATCATTCCAATGCACTGTTTTTCTTTCTGAACCACAGCTCTGATGTGTATTGTAAAACCTGATGGGCCGCCCATGCTCTGTAAGACCGATGAGATTGGAGAGATCGCTTTGAACTCGCGTGCTGGAGGCACCATGTACTACGGCCTGCCTGGGGTGACTAAGAACACTTTTGAGGTATGGATAAAATGCACAGGAAGAGGTTTTTCTACAATCAATACACATAACATACTCATTCATTCAAAACAATCTCTGACCGACATTACTGTCTGCAGGTGATTCCTGTAAACTCAGGTGGTACCCCTATTGGAGACGTTCCCTTCGTACGCACTGGACTGTTGGGCTTCGTGGGTCCGGTAAGTAACAGACTTTGGTGCTGTTTTAAATCATCACTGCTTACGTATATATGTAATGTACCTGTTACCTGTAGAAGTTTATTTGCAGATTTGTGACGTGGTATTGAAAAAACTGTTCTCTGTGCCCTCAGGGAAGTTTGGTGTTTGTGGTTGGAAAGATAGAGGGTCTGCTTTCAGTCAGTGGGCGCAGACACAATGCAGACGACCTGGTGGCCACAGCACTGGCGGTGGAACCAGTGAAAACTGTCTACAGAGGGAGGTACGAATGATGCAAAACCCATTCAGATTACAGGTGAAAGTGTGTAGACTAATGTCATAGTGTGACGTGGTTCTGAAACTGTATCTTGTGTACACAGAATTGCTGTGTTCTCAGTCACCGTTTTCTATGATGAGCGAATAGTGATTGTGGCAGAGCAGAGGCCTGATGCCAACGAAGAGGACAGTTTCCAGTGGATGAGTAGAGTTCTACAGGTAATACACAAGTTACCATCAATGACCGCACTAAAATCTATTAAGTTTAGTCTAAAGTAGGTAATTGAGTTGAATGGACAGAGGCAGATAACAATGACAAATTTACAGTATCCAGTGTTGCCATTTAAAGATTTTGACTCTGTTTCACAGAAATAGGTGTCATGACTCTGCTTTCTGCATGCTTTCCCACAGGCGATAGACAGTATCCACCAGGTGGGCTTGTACTGTTTGGCCCTGGTCCCTGCTAACACGTTACCCAAAACTCCTCTCGGAGGTATTCATGTCTCTGAGACGAAGCAGCACTTTCTGGAGGGATCTCTGCACCCTTGCAATATTCTGATGTGCCCTCACACATGTGTGACCAATCTTCCAAAGCCCAGGCAGAAGCAACCTGGTAATCTTAATTTGCATCCATATCAAAACCTAAAGAATTGTCTGACATATTTTTGTTAATATGATGAGGGGAATAACCTTTAAGCATGAAGTTAACATCAGATTTTAAAATGGTTTTGTATATTACATGTCAATAACACAGTTTCAGTTATCATTATGTGTAAAATTTGCTATAAAAGTATACTCTCCTTTCTTCGTAGTGGGAGTCGGCCCCGCTTCCATTATGGTGGGCAACCTGGTGGCAGGAAAGAGGATTGCACAGGCTAGTGGGAGAGATCTTGGGCTCATTGATGACCAAGAGCAATCCAGAAAGGTTAGCCAAAGATTTCAGGACCACTGCTTAGTAAACTTACTGTTGATATCCTTGCATATCCGAGGATATGATGATAAAGTGTATAAAATCTATAACTGTATCATCATACACAACTGGGGAGCCACTGGGATTCCACCTTTCAAACTGGTTTTAATGATAGTGTCATTAACTCAACACAAATAGAGTTTAAAGAGAACTGGGGATGAATAGAGTTTGTCTCGTGTTCTCTAAGCTTGTGCTCTGGTCTGTCTTTTTCTCTCGTGCTCGGGCTGTAGCTCTGTGTGTGGCCCACTAACATGGTAAGCCTGAATGCCAGCAACGCTCAGCTATTTGTGTGCACTGGGCTTCAATTTCCCTGCAATCAACCAATCAACCTCATGGCATTAAAGATTAAAAACATGCACAAAGATATAGATTTTCATTAAATTTTATATTAATTTTAACTTATAATCTCAGAATTTTTTTCCTTGTAACTTGTATTTGTCACAATTAATCTTTATATCTAACAAAGTTGCTTAATTTTAAATTCTGAATTTCATCTCACAAGTACCTCTTTATTTTTTTCTATTCTGAGATATATTATGTTTTGGAAACAGAAGGAATACACTTGCTCTTTTGCTGCATGGTGTGGTCATTATTGGCGCTACCTGCATGAGTCCTGCTGTGGGTGTTTAAATATACAGACAAACTATGTGAACTGTCACCCCCCCCTCAAATATATATTATAAAGCTTAGATCCTTTTTGTTTGCTGGCTTAATAATGCTAAATTACTGCTGTGAGTTGATTTGTGTCTCCTGTTGTCATATTCAAGGCTAAGATTTCTGTTTTTGAGGTCTTCGTATTACCCATAAGTTGTGACGTGTTCTTCTTTTGTCCTACAGCATCAGTTCCTGTCTGAAGCCCTGCAGTGGAGAGCACAGACTGATCCTGATCATGTCCTCTATATGCTGCTAAATGCAAAGGTGATGCATACAATCCCCGTAAATAACTGATCATTTAGTCACACTGTTTTGTACTGAAACTCTTTGTTTTGGTCTTCAGGGTGTAGCAGTGAGCACAGCCACTAGTTCTCAGCTGCACAAGAGAGCAGAGAAGATCACTGCGGCTTTGCTGGAAAGAGGAGGAATTAACACTGGAGACAATGTAGTACTGCTTTTTCCTCCTGGTAATGATGTCCGTTTCAGCTCGTAGTACATGTTAGGGTGTGGTCACATTCAATAGAAATTTCAGAGCAAACATTAATATGTTATTTGTTGACTCATGAACATTCACTGACTATACAGCTAGAATTGAACACATTAATGGACAGATTAATGCACAGGCTTTTTGATATGGACACACTATGTATTTATTTTGTGTAGATAATAAATATGGTAACTTTAGCCATCGGTAGGCACCTATTGGTTTTATCCAATGGTCAAAAAATTAACACCCAGAAATTACAGCATGAACCATCACATAGAATGTTATCAAGCAACGTTTTTCTTTTCCACAGGCATAGACTTAATTGCCTCCTTTTATGGCTGTCTGTATGCTGGCTGCATTCCGGTCACCGTCAGGCCTCCTCATCCACAGAACCTTGCCGCCACTCTCCCCACAGTGCGGATGATCATAGATGTGAGTCTAACACTTTTGCACATGGCACCCATTTCTGTTTTTACAAGTTGTTAATCTGTGTTGTCCCGTTTTAGGTGAGCAAAGCAGCCTGCATCCTCACGACTCAGACCCTGATGAAGATTTTGCGGTCTAAAGATGCGGCAGCCAGTGTGAATGTGAAGACATGGCCAACTATCATAGACACAGGTACAGAAATTAAATATATATTCACATAACTTTTAAGACAACTGTTAAAAGAACAGTATCCCTTACCTGACCTGACTTGATTTTATGTGTGCAGATGATCTTCCCAGGAAACGGCCTTCACAGATCTATAAACCTCCCACTGCAGAAATGTTGGCCTACCTGGACTTCAGTGTGTCCACTACAGGCATGCTGACCGGAGTCAAGGCAAGACTTGTCTATCCATTCAGTTGTTAATTTTCCTCTACATACAAATACGTAGGATCTCAGACCGGTTATGTGCTAAACATATTCCTAATTTGTTTCTTTTAGATATCTCACTCAGCAGTCAATGCTCTGTGTCGGTCTATCAAGTTGCAGTGTGAGCTGTACTCGTCCAGACAAATTGCCATCTGCATGGACCCCTACTGTGGTCTGGGCTTTGTCCTGTGGTGTATGTCTAGGTAGTACACACAGTCAAACCTTTTAGACTATGACCTAACCAGACGTAATGCAATAAATCACATCTATTCCATTTTATGTTAATCTGAGGTTAAGCTGAGACTGCACCTGGTTAGGACACAATGCCATGCATGGAGTTTCTAGAATAGCCACTGTAATTTGTATCTGTGTGTGTGTGTCTAGTGTTTATTCAGGTCACCAGTCAATCCTGATCCCTCCCATGGAGTTGGAGACATCTCTGCCCCTGTGGCTGAGCACGCTCAGTCAGTATAAGATCAGAGACACCTTCTGTTCATACGCTGTCATGGAGCTATGCACCAAGGGCCTCGGCACACAGACTGAGGCTCTGAAGGTGAGCTTCTGAACTTGATGTAGATTCACTACAGTTTAAAATATTGGGGTTGGTATGATTTGTTTTTGAATGAAGTCTCTTATGATCATCAAGGCTGCATTTGTTTGATTAGAAATACATTAAAAACAGAAATATCATTCAATCATGCAATATTTTAACAATATTTTTATTTTTTTATTTCTCTAATGACAGCTGAATTTTTAGCAACCATTACTCCAGTCTTCACTGTCTTGATTCTTCAGAAAGCATTCTTACATAATTTTTTATTAATAATGTTGAAAACAGCTGTGATGCTTAATATTTTATGGACACAGATTTCTCTGGATTCTTTGATTAGAAAGTTAGGACAAGGACAAAAACTAAAATGCTTCGTAGATGCTTCATTAAAAAAAACGATCATCCTTGCTGAATGTACTACTTTAAAAAAACTGTTCCGACCCCAAATGTTGGTAGCCTACAGCCAAAAGTATTGTCGGTAGTGTACAGTCACACACTCAGTCACATAAAAGTTATCATTATTCTAAACCTCCAACGAGACACAAAAGAATATCCTGGACGTTCTTTACAGCTCCAAAATGACAAAAAAAGCATAAAAGTGAGCCATTCCAACTTGTGGACTATATTCCAAGTCTTCTAAACCGTACAAGAGGTTCGAGTTAGAACAGAATGTATATAAAGAGACGAAACAAAATGTTATTTTGAGTCAGATATTTTTGGTGTGAGTAATTCTTTCACCAGAAGGACTGATTCAGTTCCTCTTCCTGGGCAGATCGTCTTTTAAATAGCATCCATTTTGGTCAGTTTCTTACACAAAGCTATCGTCTGACTTCAGAGGAATTGAAGCCAAACGCTTGAAAGCCCCTATATTTATTTACTGCAGTAGAACAACCAGCACATTATGAAACATTCTCGGAAGAAGTCATACAGGTTTGGATTAGCGGTTGAGTAAATAACAGAATTTGTGGTTATTAATCCTGTAATGCTGAGGAAAACCTCCAGAAGAGGATGTTCAAGATAAACATAGTGTGGAAGTGTCTATAAAAGCTGTTATGTTATGTGTTATGTGCAGGCGCGCGGTGTGAACCTCTCATGTGTAAGGAGCTGTGTCGTCATAGCCGAAGAGAGGCCTCGTTTGGCACTCACGCAGTCATTCTCCAAGCTCTTCAAAGACCTGGGCCTGTCTCCACGCGCAGTGAGCACAGCTTTCGGCGCCAGAGTCAACCTGGCCATCTGTCTACAGGTTGGGGCAAAGAAATGTATTGCATCAACAGTGTCATCATGCAAGAGCAGGGCCTTATTTTGATTTCTGTCTCCTTCCATCAGGGCACTGCTGGTCCAGACCCGTCCACTGTTTATGTAGACATGAAGTCCCTCCGGCATGACAGGTATGTGTGAGACGAGTCCGGTGGTGACATGAAGATAGCCTGCTACATGCTTGCAGTGTGACATTATCCTTCTTTCTTTGTCATAGAGTGAGGCTGGTGGAGAGAGGAGCTCCTCAGAGTCTGCCGCTGACAGAGTCTGGGACTGTAAGGCCATCCTAGTTCTGTCATACTTTCTATTACGCTGTTATTAGAAGACATATCAGTCATCCCGGGTTGTTTTCTCCTGTTTGCCTTAGATTCTTCCTGGTGTGAGAGTAATCATCGTGAACCCAGAGACAAGAGGACCATTAGGAGACTCTCATCTAGGCGAGGTGACCAAACACACTTTATTTTAGCAATCAGACAAAAACAGCTCGTTCCAGTGATGTATTCTTAGCGGTTCTGTTTGACGGCTTACATCTGCCTTGTTCTCCAGATCTGGGTGAGCAGTCCTCATAATGCCAGTGGTTATTATACCATCTACGGTGAGGAGAGCCTGCAGGCAGACCACTTCAACACACGGCTGAGCTTTGGAGACACTGAAACGCTCTGGGCCAGAACTGGATATCTGGGATTTGTCAGCAGGACAGAGCTGCTAGATGCAAGTGGAGGTCTGTAGCGTATTACAGATTGAGGATTATTGTGAATATATTATAGCAAAATAGATTTTTCAGACGAGGAAAAATCCACATTAACAGCCCTGCCCAGATTTGACTGGCTCCAGCACTTTTTTTATTAAAATTGTTGAAAACAATTTTTCCACAAAAACAACAGTTTTTCCACATTGAGAATAATAAACACTTGCTGAGCACCAGATCACAATGATTTTTAAAAGGATCATGTGACTTAAATAAAATAAGTTTAATTATATTTGACAAATGTATTTATTTATTTAAAGATCAATTAAAAACAGCCATCGTGATCATAAGAAACTTCTTTCAAAAACATTACTGAAAATTACTTTTTATTTATTTTTTACATATATGAATAAAATATGATAGACAAAACTTATGATAGAGCTGGACAACAAATCAGGATTAATTGCATCCAAAACAAAGTTTTAGTTTATATGTTTGTGTTTTGTGTGTATTTATTATGTGTATATAAATACACATAGTGTATATATATATATATATATTAGGGCTGTCCCCGACTATGAATTTTCATAGTCGAATCAGAATTTTCGAATCTTTCTATAGTCGACCGATAGTCGAATCATCTAGGCCTATATGTGTGTGTGAATGGGTTGGGAGTGGTACGACATGAGCTGTTGGCACAACTTGCATTTTACTTCTTTTGGATCATCTTTTACCATTTCAAAGTGCATCCACGCTTTAGATTTTCTTAATCCAGACATTGTTATGTAGCCTAATCCCTGCCGTCAAGATGGTCCTCATCTCGTCATGGATCAGGGAAAGTGAAAAT
>JAUMHQ010000089.1:10852107-10874514 GCA_032361165.1 Enteromius paludinosus | reverse complement strand
TGAATTTTATTAATTTACACAGCTATATTCATATTTATTCACAGCTAAGAAAAACTCTCCATTCTAAACATTTATTTTTCTTTATTTGTGGCTGTAAAGTGCAATAAGAATACACAAGTGAATAAAAGTTCATTCCCTAAGGGATAATCATCATTATTAATCGTGATAAAAATTGAGCAAAATAATCTTGATAATTTTTTCTGTTATCGTGCAGCCCTACACGGAATAACTTCAATCTAATACACAATGTACCAAAAACATTTTACTAAAATAGTTACACCATTCTATATTTCGATAAAAATGTTTTTCACTGGTTTATCTAAATTAGCAGTAGTGAAATCGAGTGGTTTCCTATGCACAGTACTGTACAACTGATTTATTTCCAGACCACTGTCAAACGACATGCTTCTTCACTCTTCGGAGGGGCTTGTAAATCATAGCATGGCTCACATCAGCTCTTGTGCGTGGTTTATGCTCAAAACAAATTTCTTGCAGGTATTTTTTTTACGCTTTAACCAGCTCTTATGACACTCCCTAACTACACAAAGTATGCCAGTATTTCTATGGTCCATATTAAAAGTAAACTCTCCTACAAAGTCTTAAGTAAACACAAAACTACGGAATCTCAATGCAACTACTACTAGCGGAAGCGCTTTACTGGAAATGTAACACATTATAGTTCGAAAATGGTGGCACCTGCGTTTACGTGGAAAATAAGGTGGATAGCACGCTAGGACGCATTTATGGCCTTCTCTCGCAACAGCTGTAATAATGAAATTATTTTGCTGACGGATTGTAACCCAGAAAGGTCCATACAATAATAAGCAGTGATGAATAGAGTCTACAATGCTAATAATTCTAATAGTCACACAATGCTGATGTTCAAAATTCAATTTGAGAACAAAGTGTATATAGCTTATATAATTTGCATTGTTTGATGCATTAGAAGCTAAGTGATTTTAAGATTTAATCACAGTGCAATGTATTGTAATGCTTTTTTCCTCAGTTTGTCAGAAGTGGCAGACATCTTCCTTGTTCAGATGATTCATACTTCCGATCAAACCTATTGTTTATGAAAACCTATAGATACGAACAGTGGCGGTTCTAACAATAACATCAGAAAAGCATTTATTTTGAATAAAAATTAAAGAAATAAGAAGAGTATTTGCAGCATGTTTCTGTTTTTGCAGCACATTTTTTTCTTGTGACTGCAATGTGTTTCTGTTGTCTCAGTGTGTTACTTTGTTTGTGTTGCAAGTATTTTCAATCTGTTTGCAGCATGCTTATTTATTTGGTTGTGTTGTGAGCATATGCAGCATGCGTGTTATCAAATTGATGATATTTTCTTTTTTTGCTAATGTTTTTTCTATTTGCATGTGTTTTTCATTTGCAGTGCAGTGAGATCTCTGAGCCAAGGTATGTGTTACATATTCTGTGGGTTCTGTTTTGGTTTTCCCTATGTGTCTGCCATTGCCCTTATTTGGTGTTTCCTGTCCTTCATCTGTTCATTCTGTTAATTTGTTTCCAGCCATGTTCTCCGGCCATGTTCCCCAGGTGTCCCCTCGTTATGTCTTGTATTTAAAATGTGTTCGTCCCTATGTGCTCTGTCCTGTCTACTCGTTGCAATGCTTATGTCCAAGGTGCTCAATGTTAAATAAAGAAGTATTATTTGCTCACCTACTCCGGCGTTCCCTTGCTTCCCTGAGCAAAGCGTAACAGTATGTTAGTGAAAATACAAAAATAATCAATTAAACAAAATTCACCTACATTTCAAAATAATAAGTCAAATATAGGGATAATAACCCTAAATCTTCACCAATACAAATATAAAATAAAGATTTTAAATAGTAACAGACTGTGATTACGTTATATTAAGTATAATGCACTTTATTGTAATGACAGGGAAGCAATACCAAGCCCAGAGAGCTGTTGTGATCTCTGATGGGGGATGGCTCACATTAGCAGACCCATGAAGGCAGAGAAAAACAGAGCTGTGATTAATTGAAAAACTGGCAGATCTGTGACTGAAGCAGCAGATACAGATCTAGCTTGAGCTTCCCTCAGCCAGACGGTGTAATGGCTAGCACGAGTATATATGCCAGGTTTCTTTGGCAATGCACAATCCTCTCCATGACTTGTCACACCATAAAGGTAAAATCTCTCCATGTCTTTGCTGTAACACTGTAGAGGGCCTCCGCTGTCACCCTTGATTGAAGAGTATTCCAACAGATATTGTTAATCACTGTCCTTCACCGACCAGTTACTCTGAAATAATGAGACAACATTACCTGACACGTGTCGACTCCCCCTTTGTCAAATCCTGCGCAGATCATGTTGTCATTAACATGGCCATCATGCCAGCTTCTTTGGTTGCAGATCCCAGTATCAATAAGATCAACTTCAGCTTCCTGAAGAGTGTTAAATAACATTCCTAAAAAAAGTCAAATGTTTCAGATTTAATATGTATATATATATATATATATATATATGCAGTATGTGCTTTTTTCTTTAAATACTTGAATATGATTATAAGAAGTGATCTTAAATTATCCATAAATGTTACAAATATTGTTGTCGTATAAAATGTAAGCGTTCATGGTTTTCTTCTCAAAGAGGAAGGAGACAACTGATTATATAAACCCACATACTCTGAACAGTTAAACTGCCAGAAAGATCTAAAAAAAATTATACTCCTCTCTGATATATAAACCCTTTTCACATTCTGTGATGATGCATTTCCACATTTTTTAAAAGACAATTGCATAATTTATAACACTATACTTGGTATATCACCTTATATATAAATGTTTATGCATGAATGACAGAGTGACACCAATTGGACGTTTCTGTCTTCTGACCAACATAATTAATCCTTTTTTGGAAAGTCAGAAACACTGTCAAAGAGTGACGACTTACACTTAAGCAAAGCCCTGAAGGTGCCTATTACATATTCTGCCAAATAATCATCTGTTTATGATGCAGAGATTTTGAATTTTGGACTACTGTTTTAAATACATTTAAATACTAACCTTGTAACACTGAGCTGCCCCAACCAGTGATGTAACAGGAACTGAAACGTAGGTGTTTCTCATCCATTTCGTTTTCCATTATGCACAGAGGCTGCACGTGTTTTGTGAAATACAATGGGTGATGCAGATGTAAAAGTGCCACATCGTTGTCATAATTCCATCGGCTGAAATTCTCATGCAGGATCACTTGTTGGACCGAACGATACTGGACACCCTCTCTGTACTTGAATCGAGAATTCACTCCAGCCACTATTTGTAATTTATAGTTGTTACTATAAAAGAAAGATGTATGGGACAAATTTACATACAAAATGCATGCAAAAGATCTGCAACAGAAAGCTATTATCTTTGACAGCAGAATTTATTTTAGACATTTTCTTGGTGAGTAAAAAGGTTTGATGTAGTAAGTAGTCTACGTGCAATGCTAATATAAAAAGAATTAAGGATGTAATTAACCAAACAACTACTGCAAGTATATAATTTTAGTTCAACTACCAGTCCTTGTTTATTTAGCTAAATGTGCATCTGTGAATGGTTCTTGGGCTCAGATGAAATATATCGCTTGGTTTAACACTGCTTAAAGTAATAGTAAGATGTGTATCTGCTCACAAACGCTGCATGGTATGAGGGAGAAGCATAAAGTGTCTCACCTATTTCTAAAGCAGTGGGATGCGGTGACTACCCACTGATGGCTGATGACGGACCCACCACAGATGTGTCTTGACATCCTCTGTATGCTCACCTGCCAAGGCCATGCACCCTCCAATGCAGAAAGGCCTCCTGAAATACGAAGGTGCTTTGGAGAATCCAGCAAAGGTCGCTTTCCACAACCTTAAAAACGCATGTAGTCAGTGGGACTGAATGCTTATCATTACTTTTTATGTGACAACCACTGATCGTTGGATTGTCTGTAAATAATATTAAGCCATTTAAAACACCAATAACAATTATGACTAAAATAAACCATTTATGTATTTTTTACATACATAAGATAAGGACTAATGGTATATTTAGATGGCCCTCTCACAATCCATATAAATGTTAGTGGTAAAATGGTTCAAATTGGATTTACTGTTACACTAAATAAAACATTTAAGAAATCTACATATTTTTTTCTTAAATTATTTTTGTTTTCCCACAACTGCCTGACAGTAGCTAAATAGCCTACATATTAGCTACAGTATGATACTTTATTAATTGCCTTTTTTCCCCTCAAAAATGTAGTTTACCACTGATAACAGTTAAGGAGTCATTAATAATTTTTTACTAGAATTTTCTAAAATCTCATAAAAGGCATGTCATTTGTTTTATTGGGATTAAAGGGGTTATTAATAATATTGTAATAACGAAAATACCTGTAATCCCAGACGATAGCGACCAAATGAACACTAATTGTAGGGCTGTTCTAAACATTTTAAATGTGAACGCAATAAGAGGGAGATACAAAGCAGATGTAAACAACCGAATCTCCTTGGAAACGATTATTAGGTAATCTGAAAAGATTCCGAAAGTGACGTAACATCGTTCTGCAATGTTTTGAAATAACGTTACCCGGCCAAGGAAGAACGTGCGCGAATCAACACATTTGAAATCTTTAGTTTTAGTAAACAGCAGCTTACAATTAAAGTACTGCAAAGGACACCAAAGGAAGGTCATTCTCTTATAACGCTACCATTAAACAAATCCCTTGAAATAAATTGCACGCGAGTTTGTCCCTCGTGATAATAAACCAAGCCAACAACCTGTTTGTCATAGTATAGCGTTATAAAGATATTCTAAGCCAAACACAATGAAGGCTGTGTGGTTGTTGCTCCAGACATTAGGCAACATAACATCAAAATATTAATTCCCGAACATTCCTGAAACATCTCATTCTCTAAAAAGGACCTTTAACTGAACTTCCAATAAACGAAAACTAAAATGAACTCTCTTATTGTGGAACTGGTGATACCTATTGGCCGACACTCCCTTGCGTTTAGCTGGGAGTCATCGATTATGCAGGGTAAGGGTGCACACTGAAGGAAGGTAGCAGCAACAATATGGCGACATCTGCAATTTCTTCCGAATTTATTCGACATCTGCAGCCCAGTAAGGATTTTTTGGATACCCGCTAACGTAATCATAGTAAGTATTGTGTTTAAATATCGCACTCGCGGTGTGTTTATTCCCAGCAATGGAAGTCGTTGCACTGTCAATGAATGTCGCAGAGACGCCGCACGCTGAGGGGGTTTTACTGCTAGACCCTTCCTACGAAATGCACATTCGCTTTATATTCCCAAATAACTGTAATGTAGTTCACTTTTTTTGTTGTTTTGTTAAAATAAACCTTTAGTGATTATGCCCTTTCATTTAACCCTCTTAAATGGCAATATTTAGCGGTCGTATTATGAGTTAAACACATTCTTGCAAGGCAGTATGTGGTGTGTTATTTTTTATTTGCATGATCAATGACGTGATCCGTAGCCTGTAGCTTTGCACCCCCATCTGAATAAAGGTCTTCTTGTCAGCATTTATCAAATGTCAAGCTGAGCAAATGAGCAAAAATGCACATGTGGACAGGTTTGAAGTGATCCGTTGTAATTAAGACGTTCAAAAGGCAATACATGCTCGGCTGCTTATTGATTGTAGGGTGGACGCAGGTTGCACGGGTGTGGTATGCTACATTTTCTTGTTTATGTTCCTCGCGAGCAGAAACCTTGCACAGCGTCGTTGAGATATGTCGCTGCTCTCTTATAAGCGGTAGACGTTTTGCTCAGAAATGCGGTTTTATGACTGAAAAGATGTTGGCTGCGTGAGTACAGAAGGGTACAGACGACGGTAGAGGGGAAAAAAACACCGCAGTATTTTCCGGTTTTCCTCCGCGGCTTCGGCCCGCTTTCGTGAAGGCGTCGAGGCTGTTCAGAAACGTACGTTTTCAGGCAATACTGTTTTCTGAACCCGATGAAAATGTGACAACGCTTTGGAAAACGCAAAGATGTTGTTAGTGAAACCGTTGTGCTGGTGAGGATTTCGTGACCAAACTGATGAAATCAAGGTAGGACCACTGCGCATTCAGTCACATAACCATACATGACGATGTTCTCGAAATTACGTAGAGGTCTGTTTTAAGGAATTGTGATTAATGTCCGAGTATACATTATTTATTGACCGGTGTTTTGCATTGGAAGACGTTAGGTATGTAGCGCAAGGGAGCTTGTCAAGCACATGGATGAAAATGAATTCATTATTTTATTCATAATGCTTCCCAAATGAACAAATGTTCTCTCATCTGTAAATAAGTTGGACCACGTAGCCCTCCTGACATTTTCCAAAGCCGTGTCCCCGTGCAGCCCAGCATAGTCCCTTCTGTTATTTCCAGATATTTAGGCCCACACAACAGAAGCCCACCTCGTTCATTTGATACGAATTCCCTTACAACATTTTGAATAACCCCCTGAGAAACAATATGTTCTTAAGGTTATGGAAGGTGCACTGTAAAAATTCAATTGCTGGCAGGTAATAAAATCTTGTGAGGGCAACTATTGTACATGTGCGTTTCATAATGGAGGATTTTTAAATTAATTGTAGTGAAATGCATTTTAGTAACAAGATGTGCTTTTTTTTAACAAATAACTGACAGTGAACTAACATGACAAATTATAATCATATAACCATGAAGGCATAATTTGTACATATTGCCTTGCATGCTGGAAATTCTCAAAACCTTAAATCAGCAGCATTTTCTAGAATGTAAATGTGTATTTAGACAGCTCTGTTAGGCTTGGTGGGTCGAAATGTTTTGAAATATCTTGTATTTATTTATTTGAGTTATTATTTTTTTTTAAGTACTTTATTTTCTTCCTGTATATGATACAAAAAACGTCCCTTTTCAAAGTGTGGTGCTGATTGGACAGCTCCCGTGAGGCAAGATCCTCATTGCTTGTGTTGTTTTGACCACACACTTTTTTTTCAAGACTGACAATGCTTTATTATTTTTTTTGAAGTGATATCACATTCATATACATGGCACTTCTGCCACTAATGGGTATAATTCATATATACCAATGTTTGTCGCATTCCTTGCTATTTTGTTCATGTTTCTTATTTGCTTGAAGGTAAATAGGGTATATTTACTTCAAAGGCAAGACAAAAAATGCAAATGCCATTTCTGAAACAAAACAGGAATTGGATGGAGAGAAAAGCTAAAAGTCAGCTAAGTAATATCAGGATATGGCTTGGTTAAGTGTTTGGCCCATAAGTGCACACAAGCTTTTAGATGGTGTGGTTCACCAGGCCTCCCTTCACCCACCCCATTTCCTATTCTGCAGCCTTAGGGACATAATGCATGTCCCAAATCGGCCTCTCAGTGGAGGTTTTGGTTCGTGAGGAAGACAGGTTCAAATCTGTTTGTGCTATCGTGAGGTATTTTCTAATCCGGTCTACATCCTTTCAGCTCCCAGCACCCTTTCATCTAAAATAGAAACATCCATCATAATGACCCAAAAGAACCGTATACTGTACCACGAGAAGTTACGCAAGCACAAATCAGGAAAAAAAAGTCTGATGAATCACTTATCAGCAAAGGCAATTAATAATATTGCAAGTGTAATCCAAAGACAAACAGTAAGTGCCACCTTTATCTGTTCATAATGGAGGGTGCTTTTCATTTTTCATGAAGTGGATGACTCATCCAGGATCTAGTGCCAGTCTCTCTTTAACATGCTCTCAATTTAGCAACAGATTGTTTTGATGTGTAAGGTAATATTTTTAGATGCAGGGCTGAGCATTTTACTTTCCCGTGCTTAACATATCAGTTTGTGTGAGCGGATGATGTAACTAGGTAGTATTATTCAGTAATACTTTATCTTTCCACAAGTTAGAATTAAATATAAATGACATTTAACTGTTTTACTCCTTGTTTTTTATCATTGTGACAAGCTTGTGTGGGCTCTCTTGGCTAAGATTTCAAGTATTGATAATATGATACAAGATAGTAGTAGCTGGTAAAAATAGCAGCCTAATTGATGACTAATGATCACATGATGAATGAATAGTTATTGTTATGTTTTAGATTAGAAAATCTTGCTACATATTTTATTTAATGATTCTTGCTACAATCATTTAGTCAGCTTATCCTTTTTTTTTTTGCTTAAAAAGTAATTTGGGTTGACTTAAGAGGTTGATATCACACATTTCTTTGTCGAAGTGCTCTATTAAATCCCAAAAGCAAACAACAAACAGTGCTAATATACAATCGCAGTGTGCCTGTCATACTACTGCCTAAAAAGGATGATCCTAACCTTTATCTCAATACTGAAACCTCTGTTGGCCACACAGTGATTCATCTTTAATGAATCATTAAAATATTGGTGTCCGGGACACTGAGCACAGAGACTGCTGTCAAAGTCCCTTTCAGGGAAAGCTATTTCAAGCATCCAAAACCAACTCCTATCTACTTGAATGAGGAAAGCCTGAAATCTCAAAAATCTGAAAAACTGCAACACTCAAATCATCAAATCTGACTTAAACGGTTTCATAATTCTTATTTTTTTATTCTTGAATAGTGTTAAAAACCTTTTAAGCTGAACCTGTCATTGCAAAAGTTCAATGATTTTACCAATTGTCAATTGGCTCTTGTATTTGGAAGAGTTTATTCCACTATTGTGTGCTTTGCACTTTCTCCCGTTCATAAGTAATGTGAGTGCGCTTTCTTTGTATCGAAAGTCTTTGCTTTAGTGTGCACTGTTAGTTTTTAAAGGGTTTTAAAAGAAAATAATCTGTCAATTTGTATATATTTCATTCAGTGGAAGTCCATAGCAACTATTTATTTATAGTTGCTCACATTTTTCAAGATAATGGAGGCTTGGACCCAGAAACAGTGTTTATTACAGGAATGTAATACAATATTGATATGAGCTCAGAAAACACACATCGCGAGGTAATGAGTTTGATTCCTAGAGAATGCATGAACTGATAAAGAATATATGTAAGCATATGCGAAATTGAACTTTTTGCAGTAAGAGTGTTCCAATAATGTCCTTTTCCCTTTCCCACATAGAACTGGCTGCTGTGGAGGGTACATAACAGGAGAAGAAGTTGCTGCAGGATGAAAACATGGCTGCACCCCTTCTTGCACCGCCAGGACCTAACAGCTTCAAATACTTTACCAGGGAATCTCTGTGTGAAATCGAGAAGCGCATTGCTGAGGAGAAAGCCAAGCCACCACCTAAACCAGACAGCAGCTACCGCGACGATGATGACGAGAATAAGCCCAAGCCTAACAGTGACCTGGAGCCGGGCAAGAGTCTGCCCTTCATCTATGGGGACATCCCTCGTGGAATGGTGGCAACACCATTGGAAGATATTGATCCCTTCTACGTGAATAAGAAAGTGAGTGTGTCATCATCTCTATTCATAAGTCCTGCAAAGCTGGCCATCGCACGTCATCGATCAAGCTGATGTGTTTTCCCCCAACTTTTCCAGGTCATTTATTGTTCTTAACGTCTGATGGTCACATGCAGATGTTGGCTTTACTTGGTAAACGTATGATAATGTGCATAACGTCCTTCACTAATCCATCACAGTGCAGAACAATTTGTTTGTGTATGAGATGACGCTTAAGAAAAGGTTTGTTGAGGAGGTCTATAGTGGTCTGCTGAAGCTTTACAGTTCCAGCTGACAGATTTGTTTTAATTGTTCCAGTAATAATCCTTTAGAAATGAACAGCCAAAAGAAACGCTCCAGTGCATTTAAGGGAGCCATGCAGCAGCAGGATATTATAACAGCTCTCTGAGTAGTGGGGCAGGGATAGTTAGGCTATTTAAAGATCTGTGATGTTTTGGTGAGATCAGTATTTGGGACTCTTTAGTGTTGCCATGTGTATGTGAACAAAGAAAAATTTGGATAAAAGTCAGAGCTATTTCTATTAAATACATTCCACATCCAACCAAAATGTAGACTGTCCTTCCTCTGATGGCAATTATCCTGTTTAATATGCTAATTTATGCTGATTCAAAAAAGACTCTAATACACTTTTTTATTGAATAGAAACTTGAAATGTTTAAAATATTATGTAACATTTTAAATGCTTTTACTGTTTTATTCAGCAAAAGTATTTGAAGGTTTAAAGGTAAATGTTTCGATCCATGATATGGACAGAATTTGCTAGGTCACAATTAATGGTTATTAATTTATTGCATTTTGCTTAAAATTCTAACATCATGCTGTGTTTTAATTGTATTTCTGAACAGTATGGCGCCCTTTAACTATTTTGATTTCTAAGAACTGGCCTTTATCATTTATTAGTGAAGCCTCCAAGCCAAAAGTATGAGAACACATAAAATGTTTTATGTGTTTGGAATTTAAAACAAGCGGTAAACGTCATTATGTAACATAAATATACTTTTTAAAACTCCAAATGGAGGTTAAGGTGCTCTTTGAAACATTCACAAAGCATGCTAAAGGTTTTATACTGTCTTGTGAAGTAAAAACCAAATACCACAATTTGTGCAGTTAATATGTGAAAAATGCTTGAAATATAATAAAAGCGCAGCATCTTGTGCTGTAAGACATTTTAATGAATGCACGGTCACTTGATATGCTACCAGTCATAAAACAGTGGCTTGTTTTTAATGTTAAAGAGAAGCAATATCAGAAGCAAGCTAGTCCTCAAAACAGATTTTCAGGAGCGAGTTATTGTTATGAGATGTAGCCTACGGGTGGAAGATGAGGTCATCTTTTCTGTCTGAGTTGTAATGGAGCCCAGCAGGCTCAGATCTGCATTCCTGTTTGGCTCAGCGCTAAGTGCAGTGGTGAGACCTCAGCCGTGTCTGCCACGCTGGACTTTGCTAAATAATGCAGACTCGTTTGTGTGTTAATGCCTGTTAATGTGTGCATGTGTAGAAGCATTTCCCTGCCTCCCTCTCTCGCTCTTTCTCTCCGTCTCATTCCTCTGCCTCCCTCTCATGCAGCACACACTGTCTGTTATGTAACCGCCTGCTCCATGCATGCACAGGAAGGAGATTTCGGTCTCTTCTGAGAAGCGTATGTGAAATGCTCATTTTTAATTTACTTCATTTTTATGGTTAACATCACTCATGTTAGACCTTACATTCACCTTATATTAGTTTTTTTTTTTTTTTTTTATTTATATTTAGATGCATACACGCGTCACGTTAAATACACATGCCATATTGTAGCACTTAATGTCTCTTAAATATACTCTTTGCCAGCATTGGGATCAAGTCTCCCCGCATCCCATTGTCCTTTTGTTTCCACATGCTAGGCTCGGCTCACAGCCTGCAGCACTAGTGGAACCTGATTCTTGAGGCTCAGGGCAGCTCTCTTCGTAGTGTAAAACCAACTGAGGAATGGGAGTTGGCAGCTTTTACATCCAGACCCGTGACACTATCAGAAGCAATTAGCCTAGGAAGCTTTGCTACAGGAGTAGCTGATGAACCCCGAGTCCTCCAGCACAGATGATTCGACTAGATGCTTATACAGTACAGTATGTTGAAAACAAATCAATTGTGAGATAGAGAGGCATAACAGGATTTACCCAAGTAGAACATGTTGGATCTACATCCTTCTGGTTCTTGATTTATATTTATGCATTTTTTTCCAATGCGTGCAAGGTATGCAATTAATTAGTAAATTATTCCTAGGAATCAATTACAAGACTTTTTTTTTTTTTTTTTTTAATTAATATGGTTTGCTAAAAGCGAGCTTATTTTATTTTTATTAGTAGAAATAAATTAATTTTTTAGCAAAAAAATTTCTTTATTATATTTCTTTACTTTTCTATTTTGTATTATTATTATTGTCATCATAATTGTTATATTTCATTGGTAACACTTTAAAATAGGTAACACTTGTTAACTATTAACTACGAAATTTCCCTCAGTAAATTTTTAATAATACTTAATAGTTAGTGCGGTAGTTGTTAAGTTTAGTATTGGGTAGGATTAGGGATGTAGAATAATGTAAAGTAGAATAAGGCATTAATATGTGCTTAATTAGAACTAACAAATGGCTAATATTCCAGTAATATGCATGCTAATAATCAAGTAGTAGGTTGAACTGTAAAATAAAGTGTTTCATTTCATTTGTATTGGTTTGCTTGAGCACTGCACCATTCAAATTAAGATTTTTATGCACACTTCTGAATTTGAGGTTTGCGCTCTGACTGTTTGATAGGATTGTTGTTGATCCAGGAACATGTCCTGCTTGAGTAAAGGGTTTGCAGAAAGGGGAGACAAAAGAAGAAAAAACAAGCAGATCTCCGTAAGTTGTCATAAATCTTAGAAGGGGCTCTTGAAAATGTGCCATGCAGGACCGTTGCACCCCCCTGTGATGACGCTGCACTCAGAGTGGGCTCGTCTGTGCTGGTTGGGGGGCTGGGAAAGGCAGGGTGATGCACTGCTTCAGTATAATGGCCGTCTCACTCCTCCCTCACATCTGTTCACAGCACCTCTTATAAATACTTGTACAATCTTATAACGTAGGCATCTCATTTGTTTCTGTTAGCTATGTGTCTCGGTACATATGCTGCAAAGGGCTGCATGCAGGAACAAGCCTGTAATTTATTCTTTGTGCTTTTTTAAAAGGCTAATTCTTTTAATTTCAATAGTTGTTTGCAATGTATGAAATTAAATGTTACAGAATAAAAAGAGCTTGGCCTTCTATTGTGTTTCTATTGATGTGGCAGATGCCGAATTATTGGCTCTGAATCTTACTCTTTTTCTTTCGTCAGTTGTTGCTCTGCTCGTCACACTCTTTTACATTAATCACCAACAAGTCACTAATGTTACTTCATGTTTTTCTCCTCCTCATGTGTCCTGTCTGTGCTTCACCTGCAGCTTTTTATTTATTTTGTTTTTACATAAATGACTCTTTCCCCGATTTCCTTGCCATCATCCTGTAACACGATCTCTCTCTGTCTCTTGCTGTCTCTCTGTTTCTCTCATTTTCTGTTTGTTGTCTTCTCCCCGATGTTTTAAAGCCTCAGTTGGAATATAAAAATAAATAAATATAACGATTTTAGTTCATTAATAATTCAATTATAATTTGTAACCTAACATTTTGCAATGTCTAGTTAGCTAACTTATCACATTTGCATATATTTTATCTAGATTTAATTTACAATTTAAACAAACTTTGACTGAACATATTTCAATTAGAGACATCTCTTTTGTTTACTTTAAATCAGGCATTGGCCATCCATCGTTCATTTTATCAAAGTTCTGTAACAACTTCCTATACTTTTTATTCATTTAATTTCGTATTTTAATGAACAAAAGCTATTTCCGTCAATATTATTTTCCCCTTTGTTTCTTTATTACCGTAGCTGCTGATTTGAAGGACATTTGTCTGAGAGGGTTTTATTCAGTGCTCAAGGCTGTGTCCAGGTTCACAGTTGTTGTTTTTTTTATAGCTTCTGCTCTTTTTGTTTTTGTTTCCCATTGGCTTTTAATTGTCTTTCTTGTTGCCCCGTTCATTCTCCATCTTCCTCCCTTCCTCTCACTGCTTACTCATTCCACTCTGGGCTGTCTTTCTCTGGCTCTTTATCTCTCTATTTCTTTTTGCTTCTCCTTTCTGGATTATGAAATTTTCAGTAGCCGTGCAGCCTGTCATGCATTAAAAAGAGGAAACCCACATGCACTTCTCTTGTGTGCGCGCCTGTACTAAAGCAATAGAATACTGAGATAGGGCATATGTATTTTTGTGCAAATATTCACCACTTCTGCGATTTTTTTTTTTTTATCCCATGAGTCTTCTCCTGTTTTGTCCCTACAGCATGCAGCATTTTGTGATGTCACACACACTGTTGATGTTGCTGAGGAGTGAGCAGATCTTTTTTTTTTTTCTTTTTTTTTGGCTAAGCAGGTCCCAGTATGTTTACATGGTGGCCTGATTCAGTCTGACCCAAATAGATCCAGCTCTTTTCCATCTTTAGTTACTTATACAAAGTGTTATTTACTGAGTTGTGCTTCTTTGACCTAATTTGTCGTTGTATATCATGTGTATATTTTCTTCTGAGAATTTTCTGCATGTAAAGTGCAGATGATGATGATATGGTGCTTCAATGATTGGCGCTCTCCATGGTGCTGAAGAGGGTTTCTTAGTGGTCCACTAAACACAAGAATGTAAAAGGAAGAGCAGGGGTGTATCCCATCTCTGCAAATGTAGGCAACCTCCCATGAAACTTTAATGGTAGTGACCATGTTTAATTTAAACAATTATGAGGTTATCTACTGAAAGGCTGGCGAGCTTACACTGGCTCTTATAAATTCAGACTTTTCAGATTCAGTCCGTAATGAGAAGTGAGGTATCTCACTCAATATTTGCATGCGTTCTGAGATGAGCACACATTGGATGAACACAAACTCAAATTTTCTCACAGTGCACACAAGTTCTTACTAATTCTTTTTTCCTTTGAGAACAGTTACCCCCCCCCCCCCACTAGATACAATTAGACTTCTGTATATCACACTCCAGTCCAGTAGGTGGCAGAAAAGCAACTCTTCCATTGCAGCGGCAGATTTTTATTTTAGTGTATTTTTATTTTATATCTTGTATATCTCTTTCAGGATTACTTTAAAAGGTGCTTTATACAATAAAGTTGTTTAATATTCATTAGTAGAGGAATTTTTCCTTTAATCATTCCACAGCCTCATGATTATGTTTAAATTACAACTGCACTGATATTTATATCACTGTGTTGGACTGGATTTGAAAACTGGAATTAATGTGTTAGTGAAAATTCTGTCATTAATGAATCACCCTCATGTCAATACAAACCGATAAGACCTTCGTTTATCCTCACAAATAACACAAATTAGGATATTTTGATGAAGTCAAAGAGTCATCTGTCCCTCCATAGACAGCAATACAAATGGAAATGATTCAGATCCAGAAACGTAGTAAAAACATTGATAAAAAAGTTAATGTGACATCAGTGGCTCAACTTCAGTTTTGTGAGGCTGGGAGATTTACGCAACCATTCTTCTCCCCTGACTTACGTCTTCTGCCTGCCATTTTAGAGAGTATCAC
Source organism: Enteromius paludinosus (assembly GCA_032361165.1). Classification (NCBI taxonomy): domain Eukaryota; kingdom Metazoa; phylum Chordata; class Actinopteri; order Cypriniformes; family Cyprinidae; genus Enteromius; species Enteromius paludinosus. The sequence goes on along the minus strand of JAUMHQ010000089.1, from coordinate 10,859,455 downwards.
AAAGCACTGTATATGCAGGCTTTAACATATTTGATGCAAACAGCCTTGTTTACATCCGGGGGAAAGCATGTACGTAATCTGCAGTTGTTTTCACCAAGAGCAAAGCGTATGCATGCGTTGTGATGCTCTCTAAAATGGCAGAAGAAGAAAGTCAGGGGAGAAGAATAGTTGATTAAATGATTTTATTTTTGTTTTCTTCATGCAAAAAAGTATTCTTGTAGCATCGCAAAACTGAGGTTTAGTCACTAGTGTCGCATTGTTTTACCGCTGTCTGGGAGCATTTCAGTTGTGTTGCTGTCTATGGAGGGACAGAGCGCTCTCTGATCTCATAAAAAATATCTTAATTTGTGTTTTGAAGATGAATGAAGGTCTTGTGGTTTTGGGACGACATAAGGGTGAGTTATGACAGTATTTTCATTTTTGGGTGAAGTAACCCTTTAACGGTTGTATAAACTTTATTGCACTTTGGAGACAGTATGAATGTTTTGCATACAGACATGTGGACTTACTTTCTTCTTGCCAAAGAATGTGATTTTAATTATTTAACTGTATATAAAGCAGTATGTCTTCATTATGATGCCTTGTCCTCTAGAAATATATGTGGGTTTTCAGCATGCGATTATTACTTCTTAAAGTCCAGTTGAATAAGTGATGATGTTTCTCTCTGCTTGCAATTAATCTGATGTTTCTCTCTCTCTTTGTTGTTCTGTCTTTGTCTTCTCTCTGGTTTGTTCTCTTTTTTCCTCTGCAGACATTTATAGTCCTAAATAAAGGGAAAACAATCTTCCGCTTTAGTGCCACACCTTCCTTGTACATGATAAGCCCTTTTAATCTCGCTAGGCGAATAGCGATTAAAATTTTGATACATTCATATCCTTTTTCAGCTGTTAAAATGTATGCGATGAGTGCTATTATTGCTAGAGTGCATGCAGTGGTCAGGAATAATGCTGTAGATGCAGACTAATATGTTGTAGTTAAGCAGTAGTGTGGGACTGTAACAGCATATCAGTGGGTGTGGATGTAGGTGTGAATTTTAGATGCACGGCAACTGTTTTGTTTGACAGTAGAGATGCCAAATAGAGAGAGAAAATGGTGGAGCTCTGTCGCCTGTTTTTAGCACATTGTGTCCTGTTTGGATGCTGGAACCCTTGGCTAAGGACATCTAGTTCAGTGGTCATATGCCACGCAGAAGCAGTCTCCTCATTGGCCAATACAGCACAATTTAAATATGTGCTGTCTTTCTGAAAAAATAGCGGCATTCGTTTTTTTTTCTGATTGTGGTGTCAGTTATGCCACATTAACTCTGTTCATTCATAAAATATTTACAGACTGATTCATTGCTGTTAATATTGAGCTTAATGGAAACAAAAATGTTTATACAGGCTACCACTAAAATGTGAACTATAATGCTATTCAATGTCCTCTGAGAACTAATTTGATGGTTAATGTGGTTGTAATCCTGCCTACATGAATGAGCTGAAACTGCCTGTTGTGATGTAAGCACTAGGGCTGGGTGATATTCAGTACTCACAACTTGTTTTTTGTTGTTACAGTGTAAGATGTACCCCAAAAATGAATGACTAAACATTAATGTCTGTTCATTTAGTAGCAAACATGTCTTTTATCTTAAGTTGTTGAAGTATTGCATATTTAATTTGTTAACGTGACTTTTTGTTAAATAATTACTGTTTGCAAAATTATACACATTTAATGCACTTTGCAACAATAGAAGTTTAATTGAATGCATAAATATATATATATATCAAACAATAAATAGTAAGCTAAAAATACTGAAATATAAATATCGCCTAGCCCTAGCAGTGATTTGCAATTAGCCAAAATTCACCATTTTCTGTCTGTATCTGGCATGTTCTGATATTTATATGTACACAGTAAAAAGCCTTTTTTCTGTAATATCACAGAGTTTCCTTAACTGATACCCACAGTATTCAGCATGTTCATTATGTGTACGATTTTGACCAACTGTGTGTTCATGACTTTTAGTAATCCTCCCGAGTGGTCCAAACAAGTAGAGTAAGTATTTATCCAAAGCATAAAATATGAATATACACATTCAAAATGTAAAGCAGATTTTAGTTCCTTTTTTATTAATCCTGTTACCGCTGCTCTTTCCTTCAGGTATACCTTCACAGGAATTTATACGTTTGAATCAGCTGTAAAAATCATTGCCCGTGGATTCTGTATAGATGGCTTCACATTCCTTAGAGATCCATGGAACTGGCTGGATTTCATGGTCATCTCAATGGCGTAAGTATTCTGTCATTAATGTAATTATGAACCTAGTCTGATTTGTGAGCTATCATTATATCAAATCCTCAAAAATAAGTCATTTAACTGGTCAGGATTGTTACATTCTGAAACAATTTTCTGCCTCATTCTTGTGTATAATGGAGAATGAAAAGAAAGCTACTTGCACACTGAGCTTTTACTGTATGTGAGGGATGCAGACAACACATTTTCAGCTGTTATATTCTGTCGTTAACCATATGATTTTTAGGTAGCATCTTTATGGATATGGATCTTTTAATGTCGTGTCCAGTTCTTCACAGCTCTGCATTTGTCCTTGTGCCTGTTTCTTTCTCCTCATCTCTCTGCTGTTCTGTGGATATACTGTACCTGGTTCTCGCACCGATCCAGAATACTCACTCTATTCTTCTCTTCTGCAAATTTTCATCGTTCATATTTTCCTACCGATCAGTGTTTAGAGCCATTCACCAACAACACGACTCCTAGCAGCCCACGCAGAAAACTCTCTCTCTCTCTCACTTACTGACTCTAGTTCTCATTCTCGATTTTCACTGTATCTGTTATTAATCTGTCGCATTTTCTGTATACAAACCATACCAGACATATTCATCTGTGGTATATTGTATATCACCATAGGAGCATGTTTGTTCATGTAAGTTATTGGGGTGGGAGACAGATATTGCGTTGTTATGCCAGATATTATTATTATAAAGTATATATTTTATAATATAGTAATTATAATATATGAGAAAAATGATGAGTAGCCCACATATTCTACCTAAAAGATATTACTTATTTAACACACAAAATATTAATTGTGTTAGCATAACAATAATAGTAATAATTACTATTGTTAATATTAATAGCATTATTTATTTATTTATTGTTACTACACTACATTAATTTCCCCTAAATGATCATCTTAGTCTGCATATGGAAATCATCAAGTACTAAGTCATGACCATGTCTCCATGTAACTTTGATCTGATCATTGCAGGTATATTACAGAGTTTGTAAACCTAGGCAATGTCTCAGCTCTGCGCACGTTCAGAGTTCTGAGGGCATTGAAAACAATTTCTGTAATCCCAGGTAAGAGAGTGTGTGGGCGGGAGGGGTCGGGTCGGTGTTCTCTTGGTGTGTCGGTGTGTGTGTATCTTGGTTTTCTTTTCCTTCCTTTCCCCCCGTAGTAGACAGGCTCTGTGAGTGGCGTACCTCCTGGTGGTTCATTGGCGTGGTGGTGTTCTTGGTGTGTTTGTGGTTGTCATTGGTGTCTGTGTGTGATCCTCCCTTATTTCAGATATGTAACAGAGTTTGTGGACCTGGGGAATGTATCTGCGCTGAGAACATTCAGAGTTCTCCGAGCATTGAAAACTATCTCTGTCATTCCAGGTGAGATGCAGTTTTGACGCTGAGGTTAACGTTCAGTATGATCCCCTATAACTATTCAATTTGAATTTTTTTTTTTTTTTTTTAAGCAGAAATTAATTTGGAGAGGACCGTTTAATTTGCTTTTTTCCAATCTCCAAAATGATCAAAAATGGTACTTATACATTTTTGATAGGCTTTGCAGTCTACTATCAGTCTCCAGAGTCCTTCCTTTTGCCCCTTTAGAAATTTCAGAGCAGATTAGAGCAAATTAGAAAGCTTTAGCGACCAATCCTCTTTAACCTCTTCAATAAACATATCTGTGAACAAACCCTGATCTGGGTTGATATTAAGCTACTGTTTTGTTGTTGAGATCTTGTTAAAACAGATCGTTGTGTTACGTAAGGCATGTTTTATTTCATATTTTAACAGTAAGGACTAATTGCAGAATTCACTAGTGTGTGAGCTTGTATGTTTCTTAAAAACTATGAAGGTATGAACACATTTATATTTCTGATTAATATATATTAGGAAACAGACCTATTCAAGCTAGCCCCCTGGCATCAGAGCACTAGAGTAGATATTTTTAACAAGCTATGTTTTGTTCCCCAAAATGAAAATTGCATAGCTCTCAGTGAGTTACCAAAGAACATGCTTGTTACTTATTTATGAAGACTGCCAAGCCTAGTTTGTGGACATATTTTATGCTGCATGATGCTTTGGAAGTCACTTGCTTTTATAGTATTAGCCTACTGCTAAAGTGCTTGGCTGCTTTTTTTTTTTCATTTTTCTTAACTTTTTTTCTTTTATTTTGTATGAAACTCACAAATTGCACCTGGAAATAAAACAAGAATAGTGGAGATGGAAGAATGTATTATCAAATATTTAGATTTTTATCTGTACTATGGTTTTTATTTTATTTAGAGGCTTTGCAAAAATTCCAGACCTTTAGCTTAACGTCCTGACACATCAGTGTCATATGCAAGTCATTTTCATTTAAAAAACAGGATTTATTTAGCTGACTAGGTTTTACTGCAAGTCGTATTTGTCACCCTGTGTTATTTTCAGTAAGGCTATGAACTAAAGCCTACTCATCAAATCTCTAACCCCTGCGAGTATTTTTGATGTTTTTGTGGGGTTTATGGGCAAGAAGATTGTAGCATATCAATACTAAAAGTGTCTACTGTCCTGAAGGTAAAGCAGCTCTTTTATATTTGGGAGGGAGTTATAGAGGGGTCAGTGCAGTTCTGATGATGTTTAGCTCAGCATGTCTGATGGAGTCTTGGAAGATTTTTACACTGGACTTGTTTCTGTTCAGCCTTCGAGCTGAAATGACCTGCATGCAGTCTTCACCCCCCTAGTCCCTGCTTGCTTAATTCTCCCCATGTCATGGCCCTCTGGTTGTGCTGCAGTATTTATAGACAACTGGATGTCAGGCTGTTCTCACTGTTTCAGGGAGCCCTCCCTTTATTGTCAAGAGAGTTCTTAGAAGGTTATCCTTGCAGAACCTTCGTCGTCTATTCTGGAATGCTGGAATTCAAAACGCTTTCAGGACAAATCTTTGCATTTCCAGAAATAAAATATGAACTGTTGTAGGCGTCTATTAAAACCCATGTTTAAGCAGAATAGTGAATTATTAATTGTAATTACAAATGACGGGATGGCTCCCAGACAGTATGTGTGTAAAGACACTTAAAGTCCATTTTATTTATACATTGTCATTGTGAATTAAAATAAGGATTCAAGGTATGATATTATGAAGCAAAAATTAACAATACAAAATGTATTTTATTCTGAAGGGCACTAGTGGTTCTCAACTGGTTTTGTTTCAGGAGCCAGATTTACATACTCTTGACAGCTAGTAATTTATCATACAAAACTCATTAGGCCATAAACCATGTTTATGATGAGGACCATGTCCAGCATCATGTGATTTTTGCCTGAGCTGTGATATCAACAACAAAAGGTATGGGAAATGTTTTTTGGTCTTTTGAAAAAGTAATATTCACTTGAGAGAAAGAGATAGGTATAAATGTATTGCATAATAATTGCGTTTTTTCCTTGCAATCAGAAGCAAATCAAAACCAGTTGAGAACTGTACAGAAGCTCTACAATATGCATACAATTTGCTCTCATTTAAAAATATGAATTCCTCACATCATGCCTTGAGACTCCTTTTATACACTTCTGGGAACTTGAATACACATGCAACTGTCTGTGCCTTTTTTTGTGTGGTTGTGTGCGTGCGTGTGTGTGTATTTGCGCGTGTGTGTGTGTGCATATTCAATATCTCAAAGGTCTGAAGACCATTGTTGGCGCTTTGATCCAGTCGGTGAAGAAGCTGTCAGATGTGATGATCCTCACCGTTTTCTGCCTCAGTGTCTTTGCCCTCATTGGTCTGCAGCTCTTCATGGGAAATCTGCGGCAAAAGTGTGTCATCTGGCCAATCAACATCACAGAACAATTCCAGGCCAATGGCACCCATGCATTCAACTGGGATGAGTACATCATGAATGAGAGTAAGCTTTTGTTTAGTTAATTGAACAAATAATTTAAGGCTGTTATATGTTGTGTATATTGGGTGTTTATCTGCCTTGTCGTTTTTGGCCATACATTTAATTGGTTGAAAAGTACAAAATAGTCTAGATAACATTCTCTGTCTCTTTTCGTCATCAGCCAATTTCTACTTCCTGCCAGACCAGCTGGATGCTCTCCTGTGTGGAAACGGTTCTGATGCAGGGTGAATGTCTGGCTTTGTCCTTCTCAACATAGATACAAATCTATAAATGATGTAACTTAGACATAAAAATAATAAACAAAACTTGATTGTTTTAAAAAGACAAAACACGCAAGAGCGTACTGAGACTATTTTCTGACAAATGTTGTATGCTAATCCAAAGACTTGTGCCAAGTCATTATTGGGTTGTGTGTCTTTTCCCCTCTCAGTCGCTGTCCTGAAGGCTACACATGCATGAAGGCTGGTCGCAATCCAAACTATGGGTACACCAGCTTTGATAGTTTTGGCTGGGCTTTCCTGGCTCTGTTCCGCCTCATGACGCAGGACTTTTGGGAGAACTTGTACCAGCTGGTAAGGGCGTGGTATTTTTTTCCCCTCTTTCATCACTTTCAGTCCCCTTTAAATATTTTTTTTCTCAGTTATCTGAATTTTGCTCCTGCACAAATGAATATCTTTGAAAGGAAATGATATGTATTTAAAACGATAAAAATGGCTAAATTATACTGGTCTAGCTTTGCACAAACATTTAAGTTTTTATTCAATATTAGCGCCTAACAATATTCATGCCACTGCAGAAAGCCCTTGTTGTGCAGGATGCACGTTGCACACAAACACACTGAACCCTTTGGGATCAGGAGCCGTAATGGACAGCTAGAAGACTAAATAGTAAAATGCTAAATATAGCTTGAGCTCTAGTTGATTCTGTGCTCTTACATGTAGATACAAGCATAGCCATCTTTTATCTCAACACTTGTACTGTTAAACAGATACAATTTTCATGTTCATTTGAATTGGTTGTCAAGAAACATGAAAACAAATTTAATGATTGAATAAGGATTACAATATGATTGGAAATTTGTATTGATTTACATTTAATAAAAACATATAGTTGTCTCTTAAGTAGTTTTAAAGGTGCCATAGAATGGAAAACTGAATTGACCTTGGCATGGTTGAATAATAACAGTTCAGTACATGGAC
>JAUMHQ010000089.1:10837060-10849192 GCA_032361165.1 Enteromius paludinosus | reverse complement strand
CAACAACAAATTAAAACTAAATTGTACAAAATTAAATAACAGTAACATCTTTACATTACTGAATTAAATTACATTTATTTAACTTTAAAATAAAATTAAAAAGTCAAAAGTACAGATAAATAAAAGAAATACCCATTTTTATATGTTGTCCCAAAACATTTTAGCAGGATGTAACATACAGTATAATTGATATATTTCTTTTGGTATCTCTGTTCCAGTGTGCCAATCATTTTCTCAAATCCCTCTTTGCTAAAAGTGCGTTCACACCTGAGTTGGACGCTTGAACATGTTGAGTTTACGCCGGTTTCACACTGCACTGCACGTTTTTTTCCCGGTGCCCATGTTAACGTATCCGTCGCCGGCGCTTCACTGATGTTGCTCGCGGCAAAAGTTGAGCCAATTAGGATCGCTCTATGCAAATACAGTAGCAAGGCGGCAGCCAATCAGGTTCATGTGAACGTACCATGAATGTCTTGATACATCCAAGAACGCATTTGTTTATTTAATATGATAGCAACATTTGCTGTAATGTAATTGCATAGGCTGACAGCGCGAATGCGATATGATTAATCGTGCAGCACTAATGCTGTTTCATATTTCTTTTTAAATGAGGGAAAAAAATATGTAAAAATGTATATGTTGTATTTTGTCTGGGTCAGTTTCTTAAAAGCCAAAAAAATTACTTTTTGTGCCCCTTTTGTCTGTAAGAAGTAATTGGGAAAGTTCTTTTGTCTGCGACTAATGTCCAACATTTGACTGTAGAGAACAATAGTATAAATAGGGTTGGGTATCGTTTAGGGGTTCTACGATACCGGTGCCAAATCGATACTTTTAAAACGGTTCCGGTGCCTAAACAATGCCTGAATCCATACTTATAAAATAAAAATGGTAACACTTTATAATAACTGCGCACTATGAATCATTAGTTAAGCATTAGTACAGAGTCGGTTCATCCTCTATAAAGCATTGTTTCAACATTAATAGTCATTAGTAAGCAGTTTACAAATACAGCTTTAAATGGCTTGTTCTTGATTTATAATCACATCTATTAAAAAATGAGATTTAAAGGCTCAGTCATCTTCCAAAGAGTACAAATAAAAACAACACAGAGTGATACAGAACTATTCATTTTAATATGCTAATAAATATGAAACTGTACAACTGTTCACTTGAATGATTTATCAGGAAAGGTTTAAAAAGTCTATTCATAAAGTATCTGAAAAAGATTTACTCTATAAACAATACATTAAATTACATTAAATAAAGACCAAATCAATAATGAATAAATAAAAAAAGCTTATGAAACATTAACTAACATCCAATGCCATGTCTCAAGTCAAGTGAATAAATCATCTTATAACAGGCATCCAATACTGGCTTGACTGACAAAAATATACATCGCACGAGCAGGTAAGAGAAGACATATGACATATCATGCGCATGCGAGGGTTTGAAATGAGCTTGCAGGCTCCTGTTTCTTCGCCTGTAGATCTGTTTTCCTCTGGCGGAAGTGATTTACTGAACGCTCCAGCATCAGTGGTGCGCTCGCTTATTATTGCCATAGATCTGCCGCCATAGATATATTGGGTTTGTTGTTTAGGCACGACACCGAAATGAGGCACCGAAATCCACGTTTTGATGCGGTTCCGTACATACCGGTTACTTAGGTACCGGTGCCATAATGGTACCCAACCCTATGTATAAAACCAAATATGTCAGCTTTTCAATCTGTCTCTCTGTCTTTCCTGTCTTCAGTCTCTGCTCAGCATCCCAGGCTCACCATTCCCTTCAAGACGCAACAGTAAGAGCAGCATCTTTAGCCGCTGTAAGGACGGAGGCTCGGAGAATGAGTTTGCAGATGATGAACACAGCACGGTTGAGGAGTACGACGAGCGGCGCGATTCGTTCTTAAGCCCACAACGTCGCAGCAGCTACACGGGTTACTACGGCAAGCGCAACAGCACTGTGGATTGCAATGGAGTGGTCTCTCTCATCGGGCCGGGGCCTGGCGGACGCCTACTGCCTGAGGTGATAATAGATAAGGCAGCCACTGATGACAGCGTAAGGAAGTCTAAGAGTAGATCAGTCTAGGCATGGGCATTATCTATCTCTGAACCTTGGCTCTCTCTGTTTGGCTCTTTCTCTTTCTGATGCATTTGTGTAATGGTTATTTTGACTTTGCTCTAAAATGAGCTCTCTTTCAGTTGAGGACTGCTCTCAAAGCCTGTGTGATATGCTGCCCTCCGATGCCAGTTTGAAATTAGTTAACAAGCTGCTAACTATATATAGTACTCACTAAATTAACCACTAAGGTTATAAAACTGGGTTTTCATACACTCCCATTCAAACGTTTGGGGTTGGAATTTTTTATTTTTTAGTGAAACAGTAATACTTTAAATATTTGTTATACTTTTGTATTTTATTATGCAATTTATTCCTGTAATTTCAAAGCTGAATTACCTTCAGAAATCAGTCTAACATGCTGATTTTTGTATTATCAATGTTGAAAATGGTTATGCTTAATATTTTATTTCACATATTTAAGGACTATTTGATGACTAGAAGGTTCAATAGAACAGCATTTATTTAATATATATTTTTTGTAGCATTGTTTTATTTCCCCTTTTGATCAATTTTTATTTTTTATTTTAAATAAAAATAAGAATTACAAAAAAATTGGCTGACCCCAAAATTTTTAATGGCAATGTATGTGTTAATCGGAATTAGGATTCATTGCATCACCTCATTACACATGCACCCCACAAGCAATTTTTCATATTTTCATACTTATTTATTTATTTATTTATTTTAACATACATGTCGACTCAGTGTCTTTTGTAATTGCATTTCATTTTGGATTCACACAGCAGTGAATTACAGTCAGATTCTTCCACTTCCAACCTCTAGCCTTCAATTTTTTTTTCATATGTTCTCTTTATCTACAAATGTTTTTTGTATACCATGTGTTTTTTCAGTTTCCTCTATGTGGAGGGATATAGTGTATATACATGCATTTTTTTCTCATTTTAATATTCAGCACCATTTCTTTGTATAATGGAAGCATTGTAGTTAGCATGGTAGTCTGCTAGCTTTATGAATCTTATAGAGGTCTGGTGTAGCTTCAGATCTTCAGCATGAAGTTAATGGATCAAGATATTTATTATTTTCTTCTCTAGACTTCTTAGACTGAATGCATGCTGATGCATGCTGACTGGATCTCCTAAAATCTGGAGATGCAGGGGCTTCAGATGAGAGGAGGAAGGGCGCAGAAAGCAATGTTAGATTTATAATATAAGAAACTTGAATAAGTTACTTATTCATAGCCTTTCCATCATTCTGGACACTTTTAAAAACATCAAAAGTTCATAAAACATGGCTGACATTTTAATAACATATAGCATTTTTATCACCTGCTTATGTTATAAATATAGGAATGCCGGTGACAATTACCCATGAACCCTACCTTCTCTCTTGTGAGAGTCCAGCATGTCTCTGCTTTAATGCATTCAAATGAAAAATTTGGACAAAATGTGTTGAGAACATTGTTTCTCCTAACCTGCCTTTCTTTAACTAGACCTTTGTTGCAGATTTTCCCCCAACCATTGGCTACACTGTATAAAGTTGTAGTGCTGATTTTTAACCTCATTGTTTTTTTCCTGACAGCCAACCACTGATCTTGAAATCAAGAAGAAACTCTCAGGCTCTCTAATGGTTTCTGTAGAGCAGCTTAACGCATCGTTTGGGCGCAAGGAGCGAGCCAACAGTGTCATGAGTGCGCTAACCAACACATTGGTTGAGGGTACGTCCATCTCTTGTAACCTAAGGAATGTACTCATTTTTAAAAAATGAAGGAAATCTGTTACCATGGTTACCATACTTCTCATTCTTCACTTCCAGAATTAGAAGAGTCTCAGAGGAAGTGTCCACCATGCTGGTACAAATTTGCCAACACATTTCTTATCTGGGAGTGCGGCCCTGTTTGGATGAGGGTTAAGGAGATTGTGAACCTGATCGTGATGGACCCATTTGTAGACTTGGCTATCACCATTTGCATTGTGCTGAATACTCTCTTCATGGCCATGGAGCATTACCCAATGACGGATCAGTTTAATCATGTGCTGTCTGTCGGAAACCTGGTGAGGATACTACGTAGTCCTTTTTTTGCGAAGGGTCTTTAAAATCCAATCTAACGAATTCTTTCATTGCTTGATGAAATGATGCCCCTCCCCCACAGCTTATATTTTTGTAGTCTCTGCAGGGACGTTGTTGGAACACTCAAAGCCATTTTTTGCCTGGCGTAGAGACAGTGCTAAGCTACTGGTGGTGCAGAGCCAGCATAAATATTTCATGTAGCCTAATCGATGAGTAGCTCTAAAATGGTGGCTTTTCAGAGTTCTAGGAGCTTGAACCCGTGCAATTTGGCTCTTGCATTTGAATCAGTGTAAAAATGCCTGTAAAATAGTCAACATTGCATGATAGTGCAGATTATGTTTCCCACTTATGGACCAAATAGCTTTTTATATTACATTGCCAAGTGATAGCGAGACTGTTAGGGCTCATAAATCAGTGCAGTGCACCATACACCTACCACAAATCATGATTTTCTAAGCCACGTGACATGCGTTGTAAAGTAAACCGCCTGTATGCAATAGCCATATGCAATGGCCTCTCTCAATAAATTTTGAGCAAATTTCTGCTGACATGATGCAAGTATTCAAACTTCTTCAGTACACCTGTGGGACAGAGCTGGTCGTGGCTGTGCAGGTTACAGCGTGACTCACATTCGCTGGCTGTGCAGGCATGCAGCAGGCCTCCTGGAGTCAAGGCCACCTTGTACCCTCCCCCAGTTCATCCGCCTCACAACTGCATTGCTTATTTGTCTTTAATTAGTTTGGTGATATGGGATTGCTTTTATAAATTAGTTTGGCTCGTTAAATTGAGATTTTATTTTACTGAGCAAAGCACACAATTTGACAACATGACATAGTAGATTATAAAAAGGAGTGAATTAATGACACATGTACGTAGACATACAAAACATAGATATATTTTCTTGTAGTGTTATGAAGAGAAAAAAATCAGGTACGGTTGTCTCAAATTGATCTGTTTGTCATCAATCCGTGTAATTTCTGTTTTCTTTCTTCCAGGTGTTTACTGGCATCTTCACTGCCGAAATGTTTGCCAAACTGGTTGCAATGGACCCATACTACTATTTCCAGGAAGGCTGGAATATTTTTGATGGCTTTATCGTGAGCTTGAGTTTAATAGAGTTGGGCTTGGCCGATGTAGAAGGTCTTTCTGTCCTGAGATCATTCCGATTGGTAAACATTTTTATTGCTTCAGATCTTTGATGTGTGCATGTGCTATTGTGTTAAGAATTTATGTAAACCAGGAAAAAGAATCAGTGGTTAAGTTAGCATGAAATGCAAAATCACCCTATTTTAATTGCATATCAATGAGAACAGTTTTTTAAATGATTATTATTTAATTATTATGAAAATACCCAAGGTGCTTTTAAGATAAACCATACATTGTCACAGTCGAGTGTTTATTATTGTAATGTTCCAGAGCTTAAAACTACAGTGATGCAATGGCTTCACCAATCAGCAATTGGCTCTTAAATTTAGAAGGCGGGACTATTTGGCCATATTGCGTGTTGCCCATTCATAAATAAAGGCGTGAACGGCTTTGTATTTTATGGTCTTCGTTATTATCAGTGGGGATTTAAAAATTAAAAAAAACACTGGGTATACATGTAAAAGTCAATTTATCATCCAATGACTCCTTTAAATAGCGTTAAAAAAGAAAAAGAAAAACTTGTTTTGTCATCATTTAATGAATTTCTGCTTCCAAAATATTAAAAAAGGCATAAACACAGATCTCTCTTAAATAAAATTCTGTTTAGCACCTTCTTTCTGTGGGAGGTAATACTCAGCACAATGTTAATTGCATCAGGCAGATCGTGAGTATAATAAGCCTAATTTACATAGAAAGGAGGTGTGTTTGTACTGAAAAGAATGACAGTTATTTTATTTAAATACAGAGCAACATTATTTTAAAGTAGCGTCTTGTTAAACGGAGTTGTGGGTGGTTAGTGAATAAGACATAATGAATAAGTGGCACAACTCTTTAATGAAATTGCCCTTTGTTTTCAATAGCACACATTCAAAGAATAATACTGAACATGTTCATTCTATTTGTGCTCTCTTTTAACAGCTGAGAGTTTTTAAACTGGCTAAGTCATGGCCCACCCTTAACATGCTGATAAAGATCATCGGCAACTCGGTGGGAGCTTTAGGAAACCTGACTCTGGTGTTGGCCATCATCGTCTTCATTTTTGCCGTGGTGGGCATGCAGTTGTTTGGGAAGAGCTACAAGGATTGTGTGTGTAAGATAGCAAGTGATTGCGAGCTGCCTCGCTGGCACATGAACGACTTCTTTCACTCATTCTTAATCGTCTTCCGGGTCTTATGTGGAGAGTGGATTGAGACCATGTGGGACTGTATGGAGGTGGCTGGACAGGCAATGTGTCTCATCGTCTTCATGATGGTCATGGTCATAGGAAACTTGGTGGTAAGTGTTCTTTAGATTTATTATTGATTTTTGTCATGGAATTTGAGCTGTTTAAATATTTACGTTATTCTGTCTCACCTAAGATGAACCAAATAAAGGCAATAAAATAAAAAACAGCTGAGATTCCTGTTTTGTATCCCTCTTATGGGTATTGAAAGGTTTATATTTTGGTTTTGGGAGTCCCCAATAACTGGTTGACATGCATGAAAGGTCAAAATAAGTTATCTATTATTCAAATATTATTATTATTTTATATTGTCTTGTAATATGCATTTGTTTTTTTACCGTACTTGCTCCCAACTCCCAAATGATTAGCTAATTTTGGGCTAGTTTTGAGTAGCAATTGGGTGGGTTTTGCTGAAAAAACTGGCAACCCTGTCTATAATAATGGAGCAACATTTGTGAGTGCAGTGCTGCTTTGTGTACAGCGTTACCTGGAAAAAACGCTATTGTTACCGTATAAAAGGAGCACCTAGTGGCAAAGAATGAATTAGCATTTTCATTCAGACCAACAGGAAAAGACCAACAATTGGGCGGGCAATATGCTAATATTTCATAAAACGTAAAACATAAAACGTCTTGGGATTTATTTTAAAAACAACTTGATTAAGAGTTGACTCTTTTTTTTTTTTTTTTTGAGAGAGAGAGAGACACATTTGACTTTCATTCTCTTAGAGGTGTGGTACACACTGCCTGAAAAGTCATTTTTAAAAATCTAGAACAAGGGCACTTTAATCTTTGGTTACTTGCATTTGGAAGGAGGAAACGTGCAGGTTTCATAAAAAAATATGGTAATTTGAAGGTAATTTTGGGTTTTGAACCACATGAAAATGAGTAAATGACAAAGCCATTTTTGGGTGAACTATCACTTTAGAGATTATATCAGTATGGCTGATTATATGATGCATAAAATGCCTCCAAAAGCAGCATTCTTGGTAATCTGAAGTTAAGTTATATTACTTTTTTCTCACACTGATCAGGTCTTGAATCTGTTTCTTGCCTTGCTGCTGAGCTCATTCAGCGCAGACAACTTGGCAGCTTCCGATGACGACGGCGAGATGAACAACCTGCAGATTGCCGTTATTCGCATCAATAAGGGAATTGCCTGGATGAAGATCAAAGTTCGAGTACTTGTCAACATCATCCTCAGGAGGAAAGCCACCGACGAGGCCAAGCCGCTAGATGACATGTATGACCGGAAGCTAAACTGCATAACCAATCACACAGGCGTGGACATCAGCCGTGACCTGGACTATCAGAAAAATGGCAACGGAACCACCAGTGGTATAGGCAGTAGCGTGGGCAAGTACATGATCGATGATGACCACATGTCCTTCATCCACAACCCCAACCTTACTGTATGCGTGCCCATAGCTGTGGGCGAGTCAGACTTTGAGAATCTCAACACAGAAGATTTCAGCAGCGAGTCTGAAGCAGAGGGCAGCAAAGAAGTGAGTATGCAAAAGAGCTGATGTTGTGACGCTTTTAGGCTTTGACCTAGTTGCCAGTGGGTGAAATGTAATACGCTGTGGTTATTGATTTGGCCTCAGGAGTAAATGCTCACTGATTCTAAACTGAGGTATTTGCTAATTTTTGTCCATGATATTGATACATATGGAGTAAAATGCAGTGTATGGTTTCAAAAGGATGCTCAAATGAGTGTAGGCCGTTTAGAACACTGTATTGTGAAACATGAATACAGATGCTTGTCATTTCATTCTTGGAGCTGAAGTTGTGGATGTGTAGCATAGTAAAACAGAACGGTTTACAAACACTTTTTCTTGTCTGCCACTGGTCAGGCAAACAGTCCTAAACTCTTATTCCGTTTGAGCATCTTGAGTTTTTTGAACGTGTTAATAATGCAGTTAGAATTTGCATTGTTTTTGCTTTGCTATTTCCATTTTTTCACATCCAAAAACTACACTTGTGAACTCTTCTTGATTAGTTGGATGACATCAGCTCTTCAGAGGGCAGCACGATAGATATTAAACCAGAGGTGGAGGAAGCGGTGGTGGTGGAGGCAGTAGAGGAATATGTTGACCCAGAACCTTGTTGGACTGAAGGTAAAAGGGATAGTTTATTTATTTATACAGAAACTGTAATGGATTGTGGGAACAAGATGTATGACGTGGGTTTTTGTTTTTTTTGCAGGTTGTGTGGCCCGCTACAAGTGTTGTGATGTGCCCATCACAGAGGGCTGGGGTAAGAATTGGTGGTTCCTCCGGAAGACCTGCTATCTCATTGTGGAGCACAACTGGTTTGAAACCCTGATCATCTTTATGATCCTCCTCAGTAGTGGAGCATTGGTGAGAATGTACAAAAACACACACATTTCTTATAGGGATGTGCACAAGCAATTCGCTCCGTATTGAACTAGTTAAGTAGAAAAATGCTGCTTAAATATTGCTTGGGATTATTATATAATTATGCTTGGTAAAAAATGTATTACATGGTAACTAATTGCCATTACAGTATGTTTTGGACGTTACACTGATGTTCATGTGAGGTGTATATATAATGTGAGAGCAGGCATCGTCTCGTTGTAGAGACCTGGCGCCAGAGCCGCACTGCTGGGTGATGTGATTAATGGACTGTACTATTCATCCAATCGGATCTATTTCTGGCACTGGAAATGTTCCTGTCTTTAGCACTGCTAATGTTGCCAAAAAAGGAATGTAATAGAATCAGGGGTCTTTATACAATTGCTTTTTGAAAGTTGACTCTGTTTTCAACTGAATTATTGCACAAAGAAGTAGCCTTCTGTTTAGTTGTTTTCCCAGTTTCCGTTGTGCATAAATAATATCATCATTATTTTATTAATTTGTTTTTGTATTAGTTCTTTAATTAATATTTTAACTGAAATATTTTTACTGCGTTTTGTGCGTTAGTTTTTATTTGAAATGAAGAGGTATTGTGAGCAGCAGATAGCACTTCTTTTATTAATTCCGCTGTATGTTATCTGCTGCAGGCTTTTGAGGATGTGTATATTGAACAGAGGAAGACAATCCGTATTATTCTGGAGTACGCTGACAAGGTCTTTACATACATCTTCATATTGGAGATGTTGTTAAAGTGGGTGGCCTATGGATTTGTCAAGTACTTCACCAACGCCTGGTGCTGGCTGGACTTCTTCATTGTTGACGTAAGTCTAAGATTTCATTTGTTCTATGTTTCTTGTAAGTTTGATAAATGCCCTTAACATGCACATTTTGTTGATGGGTTCCATCCTGCCAAATGCAACATCTGACTAGCATTACATTGTAGCATAACCTGAATCAGAACACATTTTATTTCTAATATGAAGCTATGTGGGATGAGAACAAGATGTGTGAGACCAAGCAGCATGACGTGATACATGTATGGCTGCTTTGGACAAAAACATGAACTTGTTAATTTG
Source organism: Enteromius paludinosus (assembly GCA_032361165.1). Lineage (NCBI taxonomy): Eukaryota > Metazoa > Chordata > Actinopteri > Cypriniformes > Cyprinidae > Enteromius > Enteromius paludinosus. The sequence goes on along the minus strand of JAUMHQ010000089.1, from coordinate 10,839,222 downwards.
TAAGTCACTTTATAGTGGTAAGATTATGTTGAATGATTCTCATACCAGTCAATAGATTTGAGCAAAGCAGAGAATAGGAGTAGAATCATAGATTCAAGTGTAAGCCAAACCATTAGTAAATTGGTGGGAACTCTTTAATACAGGGGTGCCCAACCTAGCTTCTGGCGATCGACTGCCCTGCAAAGTTTAGCTTCAACTCTAATCAAACACACATGCCTTTAATTTCAAGCGATCCTAAAAAAACGTAATTAGTTGCTTCAGGTGTGTTTGATTAGAGTTGAAGCTAAACTTTGCAGGACAGTTGATCGCCATGAGCAGGGTTGGGCCGCCCTGCTTTAATACGTCATAGCAGAAAGTCAGTCAAAAGAGCCAATTGCTTTTTGATAGTTCTAGATTACTCTAGAACCAGCCTGAAAAAAATACTTGATTTGCTCAAAGAGCTTTAGAAATGTATCAGTTTTTCCATTCAATTACTGTAGATAGGAGCTGTATATCTTTTGCCTACATGTAAATTAGCTGCAAATCGTTGTTACCAAGATGACCGCCAAGTGACCCGACCGAGTCAGGGACTTTAGAAGCTTTGTTTCAATTTCTAAAATAAATTCTTAGGCATTTCAGACATCAGAGGCAGTATAAACTCTGCATGTTCATAGACCTGACAATACCGGCAAGGTAAGTTTTAAAGAAGACTTAAAAATAGCTGAAAACCGGTGGAGCGGTTTCTTTGTGCTGTCAGTTAAAAAGCAAAATGGTGTAGCAGAGGAGATGAAAAGATAAATATGTCCTGTATCTATGCTGATGTTTTATGCGATAGTCAAGGCCAACAACAGGATGGTTCCCCTTTCAACAAGATGTTAATGTTTTGGGCAAAGAAGAGTCAAATGTGATCTTTCATATGAAGAGTAAAGCTGTGTGTTGGTATGCAGGGGTGAAGCTTGAATATAAATGCTTACGTAATATATATTCTTTGTGTCTAAATTGTGTTATTTCATAAAATTGCACCATCTCTTAAAGATCTGTCACCCATGCATAGCTGTGCAAAAATGCTAGATTTCTATGTGACCCTGAGATGCTTGAATATCTGCTATCAAGAATGATAAACTGGCTTTGAAAGTCACAAAAATTGTGCAAATAATTGTACTTTTTTGTCTTCCCCCTTTGTATGCATTTCCCTTTAGTACAATGACAGAGGCCATATTCATCATTATATGGTTTAAGTGTCGGAATGGAAATTACTAGCCAGAATCAGCCTATCAATAACAATGATTATTGATCTTAAGATATTCAAGCATATCTCATTCTAAATTAACATTGTTTCTAAATCTTGTATACGTGTATGATGTCTATACTGTGTGAACAGCAAGATATGTGTGGCCTCTGACTGGTTTCATTTTCTGCCCTGCCCTTACTGTGGGAGACTCACCAAGTGTAAAATGCATTTTAGAGTCCATTACAAGTTATGATTGCAATCGGTTGCTCCATAAACAAAGAGCATTTCACACAACAAATGAGTGACGCTAATCTAGTTTTAAATTATGATTCAAAGTATTTGATGAAAGAATGTTAAGCAGTTCATGTGTCTAAAATGCTTACACTTGGCCTCCAAACTAAGGGATTCAGAGGAATGTCATGTGGATGTGCTTTTCTCATGATATGTGGAGGACATGTTACAATTGCAGTGACCATGTCAAGATACAATTTTGATTGTATGTGTGTTCTGACCTTGTTCCTGAACTAACCACCTTTTAGCAGAACTCGTACACCCAATAATCTTTAACGAGGTGCTGTGGGACATTAGATGCATACACAGTCTATTTGAGATTCTGCTATGTCATATATTTCCTTAAATGTTATCAGAAGTTAATCTCCTTTTACCAACAGTTTTATCCACCTGAAAATTATCCAAAAGCATATAAAAGCTCCCAAACGTTTTATTCTGAAATATATTGTATAGCTCTAGGGATGCAATGGTTTTCGGTTCTATATCGAACCGTTCGGTTCGCTCTGTTCGGTTCGGCACACCCACGTGAACCGCGATATTTTGGTACTTAGCCTACTTTAGACATTAAACTATCATTTTAATTCAAATGGGCATTTTCTGTGTATTAAGCGCATAGACAATCAGGCGATGGTCAGAAATTCTCAAGACTAGTGATGTGTCG
>JAUMHQ010000089.1:10809792-10836960 GCA_032361165.1 Enteromius paludinosus | reverse complement strand
CCGCAAATTGTATAAAATATCCCGGAATCTTGACCAAGCGGGCAAGCGCGTGCACGCGAGAAATTAATGTCTGCATCAAGCATCTTAAAATGCGCGCAGGAGAGGGAGTAAGAGAGACCGTCCTTGCATGTGAACTGTGTGTGTGGCTGTTCATAGCATAGATATGTATAAACGTCATTTATACATATCTATGGTTCATAGCCTGTGCTAGACAGAGAGCATCCTGATTAGTTTACTAAGCAAAATAAGCCAATCAGCTTCCAGTGTGGGCGGGCTTTTATTTCTTTTTTCGGGAAGCGAAGTTATCAGTTCAGTGCAGCAACCTACGATATCGCTTAACAAAAATTGCAATAGTTAAAAAAAAAAAAAAATCTGCCTTTTTATTACACCAGAGAAAAACATTGAGAATAACTATGACATAGTCTCCATGCTACAATAAGAAGCAAAGTCTTTCATATTTTCCAACACATCCTTATAAATACAACTTGAATGAAAAAGCTGTGTCCCCCTCTAAAAATTGCTCACGAGAAATTTTATGTTTGTTGTCCCTCCTTACTCTAAAATGAGATTTACGCCCATGCAAATATAGCATGCTCCGTGTATGTGTCAGTCTCTAGTCTTTTAATTATTGTAAAAATACTTTCTTTGAGCGTCATGTGTTGAGCCCTGCCAAAACCGTTTTGAAGTAAAGTGCTCCGACCAGTGGTGGCTGTCGTAACTGCATTTTACTAAAATGGTGCGAAACGGAAAGCGTTCTGTTAGAACAAACAGCCTACTAAAATACTATAAATGTTATTGCTTCTGATAAAAGTCTTTAAATAATTAAAATACGTTGGTGCTTTCAGTGTTTCTTCTGTACTGCAGATATTTACTATTGGGCAGCAATTATTCTGTTTCTTTTATGAAAGTTCTCCTTTGGAGCTGTAAAAAATAGGCTTTTAATAGCTATGTCATCTGTTGACAGATATTGGGTTAAACGTTGCTTGCTTCTCCATGTCATGGAGGATATGGTCTTCTGAACAAAATGTTGCAACAGCTCTAGTTTTTTATTTGTATGGGAAAACAAAATTTAATACAGACATCCCCTTCCATAACGATCAGTGCTCCCGTAACAGTCAGGTCGCTTCTTTTAAGTTTTGGCCTTTTTTCTAATATTCCAGTTAGCTGAATGTGGGTTACTTGCTAGATCCCCCATGAACTTTTCAACTTGAAATACCACCGTGTATGTGTAATGTCTCTCAGACAGCTGCATAACAGATGTTTTCAAATGACAAGTCTAGACCTGAGTGGAAACGACACATTTCTTCTGATATTTTCATGTTAATGTTGGTTGGTGTTGGACTAAAAAGTCTCTAGCTCCCAGCTTATTTAGGATCACCTAGATGGGAAGATGGAGAAAGCATCTAACCACATCTTTGCTCTAAAAAGTTACAGTAAATCGGAAACAATTATATCGATTTGGTTTAATAATATACACACACAATACAGAATTAAAACAAATTACATTACATGTATTAAATAGTTTGTGACCAATTATAAAGGCTCCTCGACCATATCTAATTTCATACTACCCTGTATTGTGCCAGTTACTGACTCATCTGTTAATTTGATCTTTATTTCTATGATACACAAGTACGTAGCTACAGCTAGAAAAAAAAAAGACCAAGGCGAGGGAGTTGATTTTGGAGGGTGAAGGCAGAAGAAAACTATTTTGAAGTAAGTTTAATGCAGCTGTTCAGTCACAACGCCAATTTTGTACAGGCCAGCCCTAATTTACCATGAGTTTACCCTTAAGAATTTCCTTTGGATTAGCAGGCTTAAACGCAGCGATCCTCACGTAAAAGAACAGGGGCCTGTTCCATAAAACAAGTTTACCAAATATGCCAGGCTTGTTTTAATTAGTCTGACTCATTTTAAACCAAATCAAATGACTTTAAGTCATAATAAACCTGGCTTATTTGGTAAACTTGTTTTATGGAACAGGCCCCAGATCAGTCAAATGAATGTAGCGTTGTGTTTATGATTTGCTGTGCGATGCTGTCTTTACCCATAAAACCTGCAGACTACAGTCAACAGAAATGTTTCTCTATCGTCATGCTCCTCACAGGACAGAGCTAGAGCTAGAGTATAAGCCAGGCTTGTTTCAGTTAGTCTGACTTAATGCCAGTTCATTTGCATTAAAATAAGTCAGACTATCTGCCATAAGCCTGGCTTATTTGGTAAACTTGTTTTATGGAACAGGGGCCTGCAGTGTTTGTCATTCACGGTAAGAAACAAAGTATATAGACGATGTAACTATTCAAGTGTATGGCGTCGAGAGCTTCATTCATTAAAATGGTAGTTTCTGAGATCGCGAGGAGAGCGAGTTTGCAAATGCGTTTAACCGTTTTATACATTTTGTTTCGTTTATGAATGAATCTTTGCTTTGAACAAATCTAGCGAGTCGATGATTCAACGACCCATTCAAAAAGAGAGTCAACTGCTTCATTACTAAACGAATCAACCCTTTTAACTGAATCGTTTTACCTGAATGATTCAGTGACAAAGACAGTTATATTCTGTAAATATAATCAAACAAATGCACAAAGATCAATGAGAAGGTTCATTTCTGTCATTGATCAGAAAGTGTCTGTTCCTTTTTTTTTTAGGTAGGACCACTAGTGCTCCTGATGTAATATTAAAAACTAACCGCAAATGTTTTTTCAAAAGTGTAAACTCTTAAATATAGCTAATCTACAAATGTAGCTGCAGTGCACCTGTAAAATACGTGTTTTCAGCTAAGCAGACCAGTTAGACACAATCTTTCTTTTTTTTTTCTTTTTTTTTTATCAAACATTTGATGGTTCATTAATGATTCTTAAATTATAACGTGCAAATTCACAAACACAACATATCTTTAATTTGGCCGGAATTGCAGGTGCTTATCTTTATATCCTAGAAGGTTTGGGAGAAATATTAAATAAATTGTAAATAAATGTAATTTTAGATCATAAAGTGCCCCGAAAACTCATCATTGGATGAGTATATAAATACACACAGCCCCGGTGAATGTAGCCCATTCCCCCCACTGGCTATAGTACCTACAGTAACCACATTTTCGGCCCAGATCGAACCCCTACTATAGTTAAAACAATAAAATGTAGTACTTTAATCAACGACATGATGATTATAGGGAGTGAATTTAAAAGGCGCGGGATATTATCCTAGAGCAGGGTTATAGTTTATATCATGGCTGTCCAAACCCGGTCCTGGAGGGCAGGTGTCCTGAAGAGTTTAGCCCCAACCCTAATCAAACACACCTGACGCAGCTAATCAAGCTCTTGCTAGGCATGTTAACGTCCATGCAGGTGTGTTGAGGCAAGTTGGAGCCCTGCAGGAAACAACCCTAATCACACACATGAACAAGCTAATCAAGGTCTTCAGGATTGCCAGGGCTACAGGCAGGTGAGGGGTTTTTTCAGGGTTGGAGTTACAGTAAACTCTGCAGGACGACGGCACTCTAGGACCGACTCGTTCACCGGATAAATAAGACGCTTAATAAGATAACAGGTACGCCGAAACTGCAAACCTACTCGAACCATTTATAGTTTATATTAACGTTCATGTCAAAAAATTAAAACATTAAAATTTTGCCCTAGTCTTTCTTTCTTTTTTGTACCTCTGGTAATACCTATAACTCCCAGAAGAGGTCGTTATTCAGCTGATAATCTTTATTGACAGAAGGTAATAACCTTTCGCCCGTTTACATGGTTTATTTTTGTTTTAAATATTCTATCATAGATATATTTTTGAAATAGTGTACAGCCGGTTTTGTAAAAGCGGGGTTTTATAACACATATAGGTTTTCAACCTTGTGTTTGTCGTGTTTATGGTTGCAGTTCAATAAAATATCTGAAGATGGCATAGTTTCTCTTCAATTCTATTGAACTGTTTCGCTTGTCCAGCCAAGGCACAGTACTTAATGACTGATTCAAATGCATGACTCTGTTCTTCCTGTAAACGTAGAGCTGGAAAAGTGTATGCCAAATTGCCATGGATGTGTAATTCATCTCATGAAATATTGAGTGCATTTGCTCCATTGTCTTGTACCCCAGTCATTCCTGGTTGAGGTATTAATTGGTAATGAATTTGTTTCTGTATTTTCTTCTCATTGTGTTTCTCCATTATACAACTAAATGTTTTGCAATCCAGGTGTGCATGCATATGTATGCATTACTACATAGCACTTTTTGCTTGTATTTGCATTCATGTGTATTGCGTGTGTGTGTGTGTATTGCGTGTGTGTAAAAGAGAGAGAGAGAGAGGTATAGCAATATTAGCACGCGGCGCCTGGATGTCCTTGCTAGATTTGTAATAAGCAGACTGCATGTATTATTCAGGGCTGTATGGACAGGTCCCACTCTACTCCATGCTCTCTCTCGTCCTGGCCTTTCCCCCAGGGACTGGAAGCCTAAATTACTATTTCTATTTGATATATTTTCATAGCCCAGGCCTTAAAATGCACAGGGAGAGAATGGTGTGTTGTGTGGGGGTCACTATGTAGCGGTCACTCTGTAGAAGTCAGAGGTGGACTAGTGGATACAGATTTATGCATTCATTCCTGTGGTGATGTAAAATGGCAATGTCACCTTTCCTCGAGTATGCTGATCTGAATACGTCAAAAAAGGAAGATTCTGCTTAATTGAATTGTACCCACAACTTATTGGATGATTGAATCTTCATGAATAATAAATCTCATGTTGTCCGGTAGCAGACTAGGTGAAATGGTTGGTGGCTATTATTATTGCATTTAATTTTTTTTTGTGTGTGTGTAACACATTTTGTGGGTTAGTGTGTGTAAATTACATTTATTCTCAAGGCATTTAATTTTACTTTTACAAATATTAATATTATATTTTTAGATTAATGATAGTTGCACTACATGACATTTTACAATCTAAACTTAATTTACTACTTGTAAATGCACCTCTCCTATGTTGATCCCGTCATTATTTGTATGATTAGCATTTTTTTAATGCTTTTTACAATTAATTTAGATATTCATTTGCAGACATTTATTGACCAAATTGTGTTTTCTAAAAAATAATATTATTTTTATCCCCAAAAGGCACTACTACTGTTGAATCTTTCATGTGTCCAAGGCAGCCCTGCAAAAAGATATGGCTCCTTTTCAAGTAAACATGTTTTAGAGCCTGGAGTAGTTTCATTGGTTTCTCTCCAGATGCTGTTTCATGGCCAGAGCTGTGAGCTAATTACACCTTTGTTGCTAATGTTCCTGCCAATAAACACTGTAACTGAGGTCAATAGTTTAGCTGAGCCTTTTTTTTCTCCATTTATTTGGTCCGTTAATGATAGGATATCAGATTCCGATCTCTTTTTCCTGTGGTGGCCCCTCTTCGCTCCCTGCCATAGCCTGGAGGAGTGTGGAACTGTGGCAAGCATCTGGGCCAAGCCTGCTGAATGGGGCCCTTTCTTGCCGAAGCCTGCGGTCCAGTGAACGCACAGCAACACGCGCGCTGGCCTAGCGAGAACGGCTCCTATCATAACAGCACTTGGAGGCTCGCTTTTCACATCTCCTCCTCCTTTCTTTGCTGAACTCACACCCTTCCTTTTCTGTCATCTCCTCCTGTTCCGTTCTCACCTTTCACCCCTCTCACTCTCTCCCCCGCATCAGCGGTCAAAAAACCTTCGGGTTTGAATTGCGTAAATAAAATATGCAGAAAGATTTATTGAAAAGCAAAGAGGCACGGTGGTCAAGAAGTCCACCGAGGAGGTCAGATAGATGAAAATGACAAGATCATAAAATACGGACAATGCTTTGGAAAAGAAAAAGGGTGGACTCGTTTGGTTGGGGGTGGGGGCAACCTTCCACATGCAATGAGCAGCTGAACTATTGTCTCAGGTTCGAATGATCTTGCAAATGAACAGACTCGTGAAGCCCCGCCCCTCACTGAGGATCTGGTGCATCCCAAGGTCACGTCTTAGGGATAGAAATGAAATGGATTGGTGTAGAAAAACCTCTTATAGGCTGCTCACATCAAGAACGGTAACTTTAATGCTAACTATATTAGTGCCCACACTAAAGCACCTTCAAAAGCTCTTTAAAGGTGAAGTATGTACACTAGTTTCTTTTGTTGTTGATGTAGTGGTATACATTAAAGTTATCATCTTTGATATGAAGAGGCCTTTACTTCTTTAAAAAAAGTCACTTGTAATGTCGTTCCAGGTCTTTCTTGATATTGAGTCATGTCTATCAGATTTGTACTTTCCTTTAGTTGTGAGAGAAGACGCTGCACACCCTTCTGAGCTGAAATCCTGTTAACCCGTGACCCATCACTTGACCCAGTGAAGTGTCGGAGGGGACTGAAATCAAGAGTGAAACAATGAAACACTAAATGTCACAGTCTTTCGCTTAAGTGGGTTGCTGTTTTACATCGGACCGTTTAAGCTGTGTTTAAACGCTGAGTGTCTATTTCCACTAGTATATCAGAATCCCAATGACAGCGAATCTGATGTGTTGTTCGTAGGTGAAGGTCTGTGATCAAGGGCACTGAAGTACATTGCTGCCACCTTACCTGTCCGTTTTGATGACTTCCTGCTTGCTCCTCTATCTTACCCTTTCCACCGTGAATACATTTTACACAATTTAAAACTAGCTTTAAAATATGCTAAACCCAACTGTAGGCCGACTCATAATATTTCTTATTTTAATTTGTTCCTTCAACGACAAAATGTTTATAAACTAGTATTCTCAGTGTCTTGGAAAAAGGTATCTGAAGTCATGGAAATGAAAAATGTTTATAATAATAAATTTTTCTTGTTTTTTCATACTCTCAATAATTTTTTTTATATTTTGTAGGAAATGTGGTGAGAAATATTGTCTTTCAAAATGGAGAGTCTTGAAGTCAAGGTTGGCAAATGATGGTAAAGACTGATTTTTATACAGCTTGTTTTAATATAAAAGTGTACTAGTCTGATTAGTGTGTGAATATATATATATATATATATATATATATATATTTAATCCTTCAAATATTCAATAAAATAGTTATACTTTGACAGACGCTAGTCTGACTACACAAAAACCTGCTGTAGCTTGTACATGTAATTGTGCATGTAAACGTGCTTTATGTGTACCGTACAACCTGGATTTTAGTGTTTAGTAACATTTTCTGTATTTCTTCTGTGTGGTAAAAGATTATTTGAGAGGTGGTAACAATCTATAGTTGTAGCCAGCTGAAAAAACTGCTATAATACAGCTAATCAAAACAGACCACATTGGCCTTACAGTCTGTGATGGACAGTTCAGGAAAACCTGTTGTGGTTAATGGCATAGTTGTAAGAGGAAAGGTGTGGCAGTTGCTGTAGAACCTTGTGGACCACTGATAAAGCTTATCTAGAGAACAGAATAACAGCCCTTTAAACTTACAGTACACTCTAGCACGCTAGCATGTAGCTCTGACGTGCATATTGAAGCGGTTTAAATATACAGTGTAATGTTGTGTGTTCAATATGAAAGGGGCGGATGCTACAAAGCTAAGTCAGTGGTTGAACAAAAAGTTCAGCTAAAACCTATCTTGTGGATATATGTCATTGTTGACAATTAGCAACAGCATGAAAGTGGCTTCCTTCCACACATGTACCCCGTAGTGATTTGATTTTCATGGCCGTGGATGGCAGATGAGATTTATTTCCCCTGCGCAGTCAATCCACTCATCTCAGTGTCTCATGCATTGAGGAGCACTCATAATTACAGCATGGCGATAAAGGGGCAGAAGTACCCAGCTTACCGGTCTGTAAAGAAAAGGCAGATTTGCTGGAACAATGACAATCGGACTGGAGAATTAAACGCGTCACTGACCTGAGCTTTTCCCCTGTGCTCCTCGTCCCATTGTGCTGGGCTGATTGATTTTGACTGGGGTCACCTAAGCCCGTGCTGGGAGGCATAGTGCGCTGTGCACGGAGCTAAACGTTTACATGCATTCATTTAAACAAACATGCACAGGCACGAACGCATGCCAGGGCACATGGGGACAGTCATGGCTTTTTCTGTATCAAATGTGTTTGGATTTGTGGGTAATTTGAGCATGCATTCATATACTGTAGTTCAACTGTTTGGGTTAAAAAAACAAAATATTGGCATATCATATAACTCAATGCTGTTCTTAAACGTTATAAGCAGCAAAACTGTTTTCCACATTGATAATAATAAAAAATGTTGCTTGAGCTTACACAAATGATTTCTGAAGGATCATGTGACACTGAAGATGTAAGGATGCTGAAAATTCAGCTTTTCTGTCACCGGGATTAATTACATATAAAAAATTTGTGCTGTCAAACGATTAATTGTTACCGATTGCATCCAAAATAAAAAAAAAATGTTGTTTACATAATATAAATGTGTGCTGTGTATATATATATTATGTATATATTAATACTTACACGCATGTATTTCAGTACAATGTTATGTTTATATATTAAATGTATGTATTTATTTATTTATAATATAAATTATATGAAAAAATTTAATTGAGTGTGTCCTAAAATTACAATGCATAGCTGCATCACAGAGCATAAAATAAAATAATTAAAGCACTGATTTTTAATATACTACCCTCTAAAAGTTTGGGAGACATGTTTTTTTATTAATATTTTATTTTATATATATATAATATATACACACGTACGTACATACAGAAACAAAAATATATATTATGCACACAAGAACTTTTATTTTGTATTCGATTAATCATTTGACGGCACGAAATTTACTTTTTTTTTTTTTTTTTTTTTTTTTTTTATATATATATATATATATATATATATATATAACTGTTTTTTTTTTATTTTTTTTATTAAAAAAATCCCCAAATTTTGAACAGTTGTGTATATGAACTTCATATTTCTTTACCACCCTGCATTTGTGTGTTGTCTCCCTAAAAACCAGCCCTAGAGTGTGTTTATTAGAACATTAGAGCCAACAAATTGCCAGGGTCCTTAACAAAAATTAGAGATGCATGTGGGCTGGCAGTGGCCCCCCACTCATTGATCTATTGATCTGAAATCTATAGAGCTGAAGTTTTCCAATAATCCATCATGTATTGTACATTCACCTCCCTTGAAGTTAAGTGAAAAAGAGTAACTATTAAGAGATGGCCATATATGTTGTTTTTATAATCTGATATCCTAGTTATTGTATTAATGTACCTTCATCATAAGTCATGTAGTAGAGATCTTCTGAGAAAGTCCATGGCTTGTCTTAGAGGGTGTGTCCTGTCTTTGTTGTGTCCATTAGTCTTTGTCTCCTTCGAGGTCCGCAGCAGTGCGGAGAACAGCTCCAGATACTCGTGGCGGTCAGACTATTTCCAGAGTCAATGCTGAACGTTTATCCCTTGTTAGCATTGTATTTGAATGAATGTTTACGCTTTTCGGGAAATCATCTTACACACTTAGCTTGAAATTACATGCATTTTATGCTCACCAAGGCTTCATTTATCTGAAAATAGAGCAAAAACAGTAATAGTGTGAAATATTATTACAGTTTAAAATTACTGTTTTCAATTTTAATTTATTTTAAAATGTAACTTATTTCAGTGACGGCAATGCTGAGTTTTCTAATATGCTGCTTTGGCACTATAGAAACATTTCTTGCTATTTTTAATGTTGAAAACAATTCTGCTGCTTAATGTTTTTGTGGATTGTTTTAGACGAACAGAATGTTTTATAACATTCACTACTACTTTTGATTAATTTAATAAAATATTAATAAAAAACATGTCCCCCAAACTTTTAAAGGGTAGTATACTCAAATATTTTATTTTATGCTCTGTGATGCAGCTATGCATTGTATTATTAGGACACATTCAATTAAATTTTTTTTAAAGGTTTAGTTCGTTTTGTCATTAGTTACTCACCCTCATGTTGCTCCAAACCTCTATGAGTTTGTTAAACACAAAAGAAGATATTTTAAAGAATTCTGTCATTCAAACAGATGAAAATGCTTCAACTGCAATGAAAGTCAGCTGGCACCAACTACTGTTTGGTTCTTCAAAATATCTTCATTTGTGTTCAACAGAAGAAACTCATACAGATTTTGAACGACATGATGGTGATAAGTGAATGATGACCCAATTGAAATAATTGTTACAAATGCTGAGTAAAAATGGAGGGAAAGTTCCAGTTGTGGAGTGTTCTTTAAGATGCGAGAATATCGGTTTTCTTCCCCTTCACTCATTAACTCCGCATCTCTATTATGCCCAGTGGTGCTGTTGCCTGCTGACTGACAGCTGACGGGATGCTTTTGGAGAGTTACCACATGGTGGGTCTCTTAACAGAGAACGTAGTGCATCAACGCACTTCACAGAGCTTCCTGTCCACATATCACTTTACACCACCACCATCGCCTCTTGCTGCTTAAATATTTGTGGTGATTATTCAGGTGATCGTTGTTGTAGTGAAGTGTGTAATGGCTTTTGGCAGTACAGATCTTCATCTGAGCCTGTGATGAAGCCTTTTGATATGCGTGTGCAGTTTAAGTCTGTGAAAGTGCGCCGCTGCACGTTCTCGTGCGTGTTTGTGCTTTTGAGTGACAGGACCGTGGGAGCTGTATTGAGTAGTTTAGCTAACTCTGGCACTTCAGACTTTGGAGCCCCTATTCACACACCCCCAAACCCCCTGTCGACCCCCCCCCACCTCACGCACGGCTCCACACGGACTCAAGGCAACACGCTCATGCAAAGGCGCACACTCTCACGCACGCAGAACGCGTTTCTTGGAATTCCAGTAGGGCCAGGAGGCAGAGAGGAGGCTGATGGGGGACAATGGGCAGGACATCTGTCATGCGTGGCTGCACTCCGTCCACTCACAATGGAGAGAGGGGACCGGCAAGTGGTGCCTTTCTTCCCTCTCTCTCCTTTCCGGGGAGACTTCTGCATCTCACAATGGTCCTTTTGTCCCCTCGCTGCTATTTTTCCAGCATTTAACCCTTTAAATCTGCTCCTTTTCTGCCAGCCTTTCTTTCTGTTGTGAAGAAGAAAGCAAAATCAGAGAAGCTCAGTACATGCATATACATGGTTAACAATTAGAATGTTCAAAATGTATTTGTTTTTATGATATTAATTATTTGAATGCATGTATTTAATATTTAAATATTTCAAATATTCTAATGTGCTTAAAGAAAATGTATTCTATATTCCCAATTTTCAGTTTAAAAAACTGCTGTGCTTCTGTATTTTGTATTTTCAAATGACGCTTAGAATTTGTAATATATTTGGAAAATTGATTTTGGATTTTTACAAGTTGCTGTTATTATATTTTACAACTTTTGTTTACATTTTAAAAGTTTGGTTTTTCTTTCAAATGAAAATTGGGATCCTGGACCACAAAATCAATCTTAAAGTAGCATGGGTATATTGTATTTGTAGCAATATCCAACAATATGGGTCAAAATTATAGATTTTTCTTTTATGCCAAGAATCATTAGGATATTATGTAAACATAATGTTCCCTGAAGATATTTTGTAAATTTCCTACCTTAAATATATAACTTAATTTTTGATTAGTAATATGCATTGCTAAGAGCTTCATTTGGACAAATTTAAAGGCGATTTTCTCAATATTTATATATAATTTATTTATTTTTCGTACCCTCATATTCCAGATATTCGAATACTTGTATCTCAGCCAAATATTGTCCTATCCTAACAATCCAATGGAAAGCTAATTTATTCAGCCTTTAGATAAATCTCAATTTCAAAAAATCAACCATTGTGGCTGGTTTTGTGGTGTCACTTTTTAAAATGTGAATTCTGCCAATTTAACATTTCAGACTTTCTCACTATATTTTGCATCCTTTACCATTTAACAAACAAAACCATTCACTTGCTTGTTTCTCTCTGTCCTCCACCCTGTTTCTCTCCACGGGAAGTCTCATTATAGACAAGTTTTCACACACTCAACTGTAGCCATTTCTCCTTGGTTGATACCTTTCAGCTTATTGACCACCGCATGCATATGAGCGACAGTCTTTCAGATAGCCAGAACTGTCCTGAGCGCCATTGATTGGCCAATCCAGCAGCGTTTGTAGTAAGAGGCCTCTAATTACCGCCTGCTCTTCTAACTATAGCTTTTAGCCTGTTTTCAACACACTGCTGCTCATGTAAATTGCAAATTGATTTCTCAGCCTGCCTCCCTTTCTTAAGGACTTAAGGGGTTCAAGACAGTCCACCATTGATTAAAGTCAGACTGGAATGCTTTATTGCTGTCAGCCATAAGCTTTTCAAGGGGAAAACTTTAGTAAAGACTTTTGGGTTTCGAATTCAAGGACTTTGGGAAAAGCCCCAGAAACTTTGTATCTTACGTGCAGTGTGATTTGAATGTTGTCTAAAACCAAACACACTGCGAGTTGATCCGCACAGGTGAGTCAGCTAATGAATAATTTTTTTTGGTGAAAAAAATAAACACTGTTGGACTGATTTACTGCTTCAGCTTGGAAGTTGAGGCTCCCTTGCTTGGCCAGGCACTATAATACACTGACTGGCAACCCTTATTGCTGTGTGCTGGCAGGTAATTGTTCCCAGCTGTTGTGGCTCAGGGAACAAAGACACTTTTGAAAAGGTGATCTGTTGATTGGGGCACCAGCCTGACTTCCTTTAATGGGATGTGGATCACAGGAAAGGTGGCATCTGTGTACAGTGTTGCTGGTTCATGTGGCCCAGGGCTAACACACACACACTGTAACAACAGTGGCCCATCTGTGTGTGTTTGTTTAAATCAGAGAGCATGTTGTTCATGTTTCAGAGGGAAAATACAAAGCAAAGTGACGAAGAGAAATCAAGTGGTTCTGACAAAAAAAAAACAAAAAAAAAAAAAAACGTACTTCTGTGTGGTGAGTTAGCGGTGTTATATAGTGGTCAGACATATATATATATATATATAAAGTTCTCTGTGTAAAATCCTTTTTCTTACTGGTGTTTCTTCATTAATCTTTCGGTTTTATGAGTGATGTACAACCACTAGCATATAATTGTGTTAAAACAGAAGATAAATAAACATACTGTAGGACAGAGGACCTGAATGAACACAGGTAGACCAACAGAAGCACACGTAGAAGACATTCTGCTCACTTCTCTCTTCACACCCGGATAAATATTTAACAGAGCCTGTCAGCAAGGCTTCACTCTGTCTTATCTCTCTCTGGGATGGAGGGAAGGAGTGGAGAAATGTTGGCTTTGTAGTAGAGAGGGGTTGTTAGAAAAAGGGGGAGAGAGAACAACAAAGACAACGGGATACAGAGAAAGACAAAGTGACAGAAAGATTTCACATTCTAGACTTGTGCGACTGGTTCATGCTTCCCTTTAGGCCAGTGTTCACCATTAGACAGGCCGTCTTCTGCATGTCCTGACACGGCTGTGGCCTCCATTAGCTGTGAAAATAAGGCAAAGAACAGACTGAAATGTTTTTAACAGACGTTTATGTTCTTGTAAATGTGAAGAAGTGCAAAAAATGTTCAAAGATTGTCTAATAATGAATGAATGAACTAATAATAACAACTGTTATTTGTGCTACCATTGTTATAGGATTGGATGATTTTCTAATTTTTTTTGATAGTGTTGTATTTTGGCCAATATATATTTAAATACATTTTAAAATATACAAAAATATATTATATATATAGATTTTAATCTATTTACGTACTTATATTTATATTGCCTTAAAATAATTATTAAAAATGCATTTTTCTAATAAATTTGGTCATTTAAAGCATTATATCTTTTTTTATTTATTGTATATTAACATTTAAAAATTGCTTTACAAGAAGGGCCTTATCCGTATCCAGGATCTAAAATATCATATTTAATTCGGGAAAGGAATCCCGAATTGATTTTGTCCAGTTATTAACCTCCCTATTAATCACTCAACTATACAACAACTATAGTAGCATCACGACAGTGAGTTTTGCATGGGAATTCAGTTTATATTTACAAAATGGTTCATATCAGTATCATTATCTTTGCACAGCTTATTTGGATTAATAATGCACCAGTTATAGTTTAACTCGGTGTTACAGCTGATGGATGTCAGATAAGTAACATGCACATTGATTGACTGACTACACAACCCCACTTACACAACAGTAAATGTCAGGTACATTTAGACAAGCACATGACCTCATTCCAGACACAGTGGCCCAGTGCATTGTGATGCTCCAGTTTGGACAGAGGGGGGCTTTGAATGAAGCTGACTGTAGCTGAAACTAAAACCGAAACCAGAGAAAGTAAGACAACACGGTCAGTCGGGCCAGGCTTGGGTGTCCGTATCCAGTACAGCGTATGGGTTTAAAAAGGAACTGGAGCACTGGAAAGGGAGCCAATGAAATAGTAGATCAGCAGGTAACTTTGACAAGTCCCTGCTTTTCTACATGTTATCACAGCAAAGTTTAACACTGTGTGTAAACAAATGCTGAATGTGAGAATGCTGTATAGTTCGCTCAATAGGAAGAATTGTACTAAATGGATAACCTTGATAGTAGAGTCACTGAGATGTGGTTAACTGTTGAAGCTGCCCCAGCTGTTCTAGCAAAAAGCCATTACACTTTACAACATCTGCAGTACCACAGCTTCACAATAAAAAATATCCACAACACATGTGATTACCCTCTAGCCCCTCCTCCTCCTCCAGATCGTTCCACAGGCCCAATTGTATGGACACAGTTCAGGGTCAGTCTATCCAAGCTCTGTATGCAGAGTTATGTTAGTAAATCTCATAAACAAAGCAGACAAATACTGACTGGTTATCAGATGAAGAGTCAAGCTGAGAAATCTCAAAAGGTTACGGGAGCTCCCTCTTAAACTAGTTGCCTGTGAAGATCAAATTATTTTTATTTTATTGTTACAATGTGTTTTTATGTGTTCGTTTTAATGTCCATGATGGGTGTCTTTTAAAATATATTATAAATGACTGTAATAAGTTAATATAAACCTTATTTACCTTAGTTACCTTACATTTGACCTGGCTACTTTGTTAACTGGCAAAATAATTAGTGTTTGTTGTTGTGATAATAATAGACCATTGCAGAAGTTTACATAATTTTTGTTCTCTCTTTTTATTTTATTTTATAATTAACAGTAATATTAGTAATACTGTAACATATTAATATTATTCTTGTAAATGGTGTCCAGCATTTCAGGAATAACAGTCTAGAACATTTTGTAAACGCAGAGATGTGGATTCAGACAGCAATTAAATTACTATATGACCTTGGTATTTATATACTATATATGTATATGTATATGTATATGTATATGTATATGTATATGTGTGTGTGTGTGTGTGCGTAAATTGATGGTAGTAGAAAAAAAAAATTGGTTTATGTGCTTAACAGCTTTATGCTGTGGTGAAACGTGTTTCAATTAATGTTTGTAGTCCCCAATTTCTTCCTCTTAAAAGATATAAAAGAACCAGAAATAACTAGGTTTGCAAAACAAATAAAAGCAAAATCTAAAATCATAAACGTAACATAAACGAATCTGTCCAGATAAAGGCCTTTGACGGACAGCAGCCATGGAGAGAACAAAAGTGATCAAATGTTTCATTGTGGAGTTTACCTGGCTAAGGCGGTGTTGTTTTTCGTTGTTAGCCCTGTGTGCGCAGTTTTGAAATGAATGGTTGACCAATGAAGCCCAGCTCTGTATAATAATAAATACAAATTGAAATTGAAGTGTTTTTTTTTCTTTTGACGAACCCCATTCTCATGTGGCCTTGTGTGAACAGCATCATCTCATAGGCTGTCACGATGACAATTAAAGTCACAGGCCTTTCTTCCTACAAGCCTCCAAATTCTTTGTTGTATCAGCAATTTCATCTGACAGTTCTCCAAACAGAGCAGATCCCTTTTAAATGGGAACAATAATATGGAAAATGACTTCTATGTTGACTCACTCCCCTGTCATTCTCTCCCTGCATGTTTTCTTCAATGCGGGGCCATTAAGCTATCACGGGCTTGGCTTAGGGGAAATGAAACATTGTCCAGAGCTGAAGGATTCCTGCGTGCCGAAGGGAGGACAGGCGGAGGGAGGGCTGTGTGATAGGATGATGAGGGGCAGACGTGGGGAAAGCGTACTATCAAAGCTGAAGGAATGCAGAAGTAGACTGATGCAGTCTGGAGTTCAGTCTGTCCTCTAAACACCTAATTACAACCAACAGACCAGAGACACAGAGACACTCTCCATACGATGACCTCCACACGGCAGTTTGGACAACTCTCCCATCAGGAAGGGAAATCAGTAATGAGAGGCCTTTAATATCATCATTGTTTCTTCTAGATAGCAAGGAGATAACAAGTGAATCATCTGTCATCAGTTCGCACACTTTTATGTGCTTCCATTTTGATGAGATACTTTGAAATATGTGTTTAGTTTGTTTGCGTTGTTGCATCGCACCAAAATAGCAGTGCATAAGGTTCAGATGCCAGTATAACTTTGTAACAAACTGAGCTGCTCTCCATGCGAAGACAAAATGTCCTTTAGAGATCATGGTAAAAGGATTTTGCACTTTTCAGGTATGCAGTGGGACGTGACTGAACAATTACTTTGAAGAGTTTAAAGGGATAGTTCACCCAAAAATGAAAACACTGTCATTAATTACTCTCCCTCATGTACCTGTAAGACCTTTGTTTATCTTCTAAACTACCACTTTCAAGGCTCGAGAATGGCAGTAAAGATATCATTAAAATAGTCCATGTGACATTACTTTTGTGAAGCTATGCAAGTAATTTTTGTGTGTGCAAAACAAAAATAATGACTTAAACAGTTTCTTCTCTTTACTTTCAGTCTTCATTGTGGTATTCTCATTGAAAAAACACAAAAGAAAACAAAAGACTGGCAGGGCAGAGAAGAAACTGTTGAATCAATCTATTTTTTTGTTATTTTCTTTGAGATTTATAAAATTAAGGTTTAACCACTGATGTCACACGGACTGTTTTAACAATATCTTTACTACCTTTCTGGTCTTTGCATGCGTTTCTGTCTGTACAGGGTAAGAAAGCTCTTGGATTTCAGCAAAAATATCTTAATTTGTGTTTAGAAAGGAAGGTCTTACGGGTTTGGAACGACACAAGCGTGAGTAAGTAATCACAGAATGTTTCATTTTTGGGTGATAATATCCCTTTAAGTAAGATCTTGGGTCATATGGGCCACTTTTATGATTTAGGTTTCAAAACGGAAAAGCTATTCAATTTTATTTCTTGGTTTTCCATGGATAGCAAAAATATACTGGTTTGGAACAACATGAGGATGAATGAAAAAAGAAAAATTTCCCTTTCAAATAAACTACTTGTCTAATACTCTTTCTTTTATTTTTTGTTCTTGCTTTCGCATCTACAATATTTATGATCTTGCAGTTTTTCCATTTATATAATCCTCTCTTACTACGTATTTATTTATTATAATTGTATTTATTTCTCTTTTTTTTTTTTTTCGTTGACTTTTTGGTGCATAGTACCTTTTTTCTCTTTCTTTTTTTTTTTTTTTACACCCACAGATGCACTCATGCATATATGCATGTACAATAGCGTGATTGGAATGCAATCATTAACCTGCCAAAATTTTGGGTTAGTTTCACCACCTCCGTAGTGTGAGCGAGAGCAACATTCAATAATTATTGATCTGTTGACATACAACTTTTACTGGAGCGGCCATTTAATCACAAAAGCTGATTTATTGTTGCCTCTCTGACAATCCCATTAAAATGCTGTCTAGCTAATCAAGTCCATTCACTCTCCTGGAGGACTAATCTTTTACAGGGCTGCCAGAACAAATCCCTGTGGTAACAGGATTGCCAGGGAGTGAGGAGGACTATTCATCTGCTTTACCCCGTAAATGGAAAAATAAAGTTTACAAGAGTTTTGTGATTCCACACCTGATCCCAAGTCAGTGTTGTATCCTGGTGAAATACACACGCGTTGTTCTGCTGTATTGATCGTTTTGTCAATTATTGTCATTTCTCTATGAAGGGTTGACAAGTTACGCAGACTGCATTACTAACTAACTTCTTTATTCAGTGTATGTCATTTTTCTCATAAAAGTGCATTCTCTAAGACTTATTTCATCCTTGGACTAAGATTGTATATACCTTACTTTAAATAGCATTTTTAGAGTGTTGTCCTTTGATGTTTTTTTTTTTTTTTTTTAAGTGTTTTCTATTCCGTCATGTTATTGAATTCTCTGCGTTCAGACCATTATGCAGCCATACTTGTGTGGCTCAACAACATGATGCATCGTTGACAGTAAGCCGTCTTTGTGGCCGTTCTTTGACCTTGGAGTGTTTGTTACAAAGCCTTTTGTGAGGGTATTGGTTTGAGGGCTTTTACGTTTGGACTCTGCAGTATTTGCGCTGTGATAAGATGCTGTGCAGCGCTCTCTGTGATGGGTTAGGTGTGGCAGACTTCACTGCACACGTATCTGGACCATATACATTCCAGAGTCATGCAGTTATCTGAACTATTTGGTTGGAGGCAGTGCAGGCTCAAATGTGCCGATGGTTGTGCTTGGGTGGTTTTGGTCGCTATACAGGTTTGTAATTGTACGTACGTGTTGGTTTTTAAGAGGCTCAGGTTTGAGGTAAAAACAAATTGATTCCAGTGGAGGCACATAAGGTCATAAAGCTTGCTATGATGAAATGGTACTTTTAAAGCCTTCAAGTTTCTCCTGCGTGGATATATTTGAGGGCGAGCTGTGCTTTATGAGTTTTTCATTGTGTGTGGGGCTTCATCCGCTAAATGAATTGAGAAACCAGTTGAGAGTGACAATGAAACCCAGAAGATGCTTGGGCGAGCTTTATGGCAGATTCACTTTTGACTTGTATTCGAGTCTTATTCCATATAGAGATCGAACAAGGAGCATCTTAAACCTGTCAACTGTACAAATCCATGAAAATTAAAAGGTTTTGCATCTTAAAATCAGGTTTATAAATCCAATTTGATTATGTTGAGTGCGTATCTCTCACTGGCTTTTCTTATAAGAAAAAAAAAAGACTTTTTATTCTAGAGTCTATATCATTTTCTGTGGTGATGGTGATTGCACTTTTGTGTTTCAGACCCACAATGCAATCTGATCTGTCCATTGTTCTGCCGTGCAGGCTCTATGGAGGGAGTTATTAAAGTAATGTGTAATATTGGCATTTTCCTTCTGCCTCTAGCTGTGTTTATATTGCATTATTTTATCTGAGAAAACCTTTTCAGCCAATTGTATGTGATAAAGGGACTTCATATGTGCTTGGTGATCAATGCTTATTATAGGAAGAGCTATTGACTCTCTTCTCATTGTCACCTGACGGAAAGGTGATTGTTCTCCTCCCATATGCATATACTTCTGCTGATATTGGAGTTAAATAGTGGAAGATGATCATTAAAGGGAAGCGGTCTTAGACATGGAGAAGTATCGACCATCATCGCAGACAGGGTTGTGGTGTTTTTTTTGTCTTACAGAGATGCATGCAAATGCCGTCTCACGGGCCACCGCTGACGTACTGCAACAAGCTCTTCATTAGAACGATATGCAGAAAAGCGGCCCGTCTATTGATCTCACTGGTATTATACGCTTGGATCTCATCTCCGGTGAAGCGTATCGTCAGCTGGCTGCTATTGTTACAGACAGGCAGTGGAACATGAGCTTGCTGTCTGGACAGGAAACCGTCAGCGAGCCGTGGCCTCGTTTTACCATTTTATATTTATTTCTTTTGTTTCTCACCGATCATTGGATTGCTGATGGCCTTAAAATCAACCCTAATTTTCAGTCATAGCTTGCATAGAAGCTCAAGTCTTGTATACGATTGAAGTAAATACACCTTTCGATTTACAGCATCGGTTGCAACCGCTTGCTCCATTTACTTTCACTGCTTTGCTCTAAAAGATTGTCAATCTGGGAATGGCTGCTGCTGGTGGAGTGCCAGTAAAGTCTTGTCGATTTCATTAAAAATGGGGACAGATGTTTGTCATTACCCTTATTGATAAGTGCATGGTCAATAGTGTGATTTATTCAGGAGGCTCAGGCTAAGCTTTAGTCACAAGTTTTACAGTGGCTTGATCAATAGCGCACAATGAACAAGTACAAGAGCAGCACACGTGAACGCAAGAGTGTAAGCAAAGGCTTTTGGTGCGTTTACGATCAGTCAGGCCTAATAACTGAGCTGCCTGAGCAACATTAGTAATAATGTGATGGCTGCAGAAGTTATGGTGTCTATGTAATGAATTTGAAATGCTTACATCTGTCAGACATAACCGAAAGCGCAAGTGGATTATTGGAGTTATATCAGGCTATAGGCTTTGTGAGAATAGTGTGGTGCATAAGAAAGGGATTGTGCTTGACATGCCATATTCTAGTTTGTCAAAGCCTTTAGTCTGAAAGTAAATCAGGACTATGTGGTGAGAATCTCTCACATATGTCACTGTGTTAAAGAAGATGGATCTATTACACAATTCGTGACAGTGAAAACAGCAAGACCCCCTCACCGCAGGCCCAAAGCTTGTCAGAACCTGTGCTGCCAGATCTAAAAATAGAGCCTCAAGGCACTTCAAATTGTAGGTCAGGCACAATGGATTTAGTACATTATGAGTGTAATATTCTCTAGGTGTTACGCAAAACTCAGTGTTCCAGTCACAGAGTTCAAGGCCATGGTTTGAATCTGAGGATGTCTCTACTGTTTGAAAACGTGTTAGTTTACATTGACTTTTTTTTATATGTATATGCATTTAAAGGCAGTTAAATTGTTTTATTGCAATAAATTGTTTAGAGGAAAAACTATTGCTGTCGATTTGAAAATAAATAAATAAATATTTAATGTATAATTTGTTTTCAATATTCATAGTAATATAAAAAAATGTTTCTTAAAGGGTTAGTTCTACAGTGACCGGGAGGGGACGTCTTCGGTTCACTTAGTTTTGTCGTGGCCACGACTTATTAACTCGTGGGAACGTGATATTATGTCGTGGCCACGAGATCGTTTTTCCGAGGTAACAACATCCCTATGTCGTGGCCATGAGACGCTATGGTGAGGGAACGACTTCATTTCTCAATGCGTTAATGGATATTTAATATTAATGTAATATTTATTTACTATATGTAACTTCATATAAATGGTGTTTAGCCTACATTGCGTGCAATATAAAAATTTATATAATAAAACAATAAATTATTTAATTTATATAGTGCTTTTAACAAAACATAAAAAATCTGAAATATTTTTTATAATACAATAATTTTATAATTAATATTAATTCAAAATAAAATACAGAATCCATCTCTGATACTTAACAGCATTTATATTAAGTTTATCATAAATACATATTACATTAATATTAAATGTCCATTAACACATCGTCTTAGTAATAATTATCAGCAGCATCGTTAACAACAACATCATTTTTATTAGCCTATTATATTTATAGCCTATAATTTTGATTTTTTTTTTTTACATAACGTTCTAATATTCGAATAAATCTAATATAATATTTAACAATATATAATACAAATATATGTAATACAATGTAGCCTAATAAAGCTTTCATTATAGCGACTGGAATTTAAAATGCAGTTTAAAGGTTTGAATTAAATATATTTCATTTTTTTTCTGCGAATTAATAATTATTAATATAGTCTAATGGCTAGTGCAGCCGTTGGATCATCTTTTTCGTTGAAGAATGAATCATTCACGCAATTTTATATGCAAATGAAAGCACAACACACTTATTTATCATCAGGCACGGGCATAAACAGCTACAATCATAAAGTATACTAGCACTAACTATACAAAACGTTAATTAGGTATACACCTATACTCTGGAAATAAATAAAAATAAATATAAAAATATAGCCCTAACAAGTTAATATAATAGAAGATTATACAAATGGTAAATGAAATGTTTAATGTAATAAAAATTAATCTCTGATAATCCCAGGTTGCTATGGTCAGGCAGGTTTGTTTATGTTGAGGCAAATAAATATTTTTAGGATGTTGTTACCTCGAAAAAACGATCTCATAATAATATCACGTTCCCACGAGTTAATAAGTCGTGGCCACGACAAAACTAAGTGAACCGAAGATGTCCCCTCCCGGTCACCGTATTAGTTCACCCTAAAATGAAAATTCTGGAACATTTTGTCATTAATAACTTGTTCCAAACCCGTAAGACCTTCGTTCATCTTCACGACACAAATAAAGATATTTTTGATGATATCAGAGAGCCTTCTGTCCCTCCATAGACAGCAGTACAACTGAAGAGATCCCAGATCCAGAAACGTGGTAAAAACATCATTAAAACAGTCCATGACATCAGTGGCTCAACTTAAGTTTTGTGGCACTAAGAGAAATACATTGAAATATATTAAGTTATTTAAAATTATATTTACAGTTATATTTCATAATACTTTCATAATAGTTATATTTCATAATTTTACTGAATTTATAAAAAAAAAAAAAAAAACCATGGCAAGCATATACATCCAAAAAAACACACTTAAAAATGTGATATGTATGAGCCTAGATGTTTTTGAAGTAGACTAATGACATCTTTGTCCCCATGAACAATGACTGTTTGCTCTAAAGCAAATGTCTAGCGCTCATTGTGTCGTGGGGGTGGCCATGCAGCCATCTGTTTGTCTGATCAGCTCGTTTCTGGTTCTCTGGACCAGTCTGACCAGAGAGACGTGCATTCCTCTGACTGATATAGAGCCTGAAGATGCTGCGGCTCTGGGTTCCAGCGCAAATGCAATTACAGCAGCCGTACAATGTCAGGGCAGACATGACCCTGACAGCGGCTAAAGAATGAGCAGTTTAGAGATTGAATTATCCTGCTGCAGCACCGCTGCCTGTCTGGGGTGTGAGGGATGATATAGAGCTGTCTAGAGCTGAGCTACATCTAATTTTCTCTCTTTCACTCTTGTCTCTTTTATGTATAGGCTATATGTGTTGTAAAATATCTGACATATTTCATGTAAAATAAAGGGACTGTTTGCACTACATTTAAAATGCTGTAATTTTAACTAACCCTGAAGTTGTTCCAAACCTCTATGCTACTCTTTCTTTCTGTGGAACACAAAAGGAGAACATTTTACTATGTAATAACAGTTCATAATGCCTTTGGCTGCCCAAAAAAGGTTTGATTTTATTTCCTTAACTTTCCAGTAGAGATTTATTCGAATTGTATGCAATTTTTTTTTTTTATGTTTTTAGTTTGTTTTTTTTAGTACCTTTCAAAAAATTTGGTGTCTAGGATGTTTAAATGTTTTTAAAAAACAGTGTTTATTTAATTGGTAACATTAAATATAATTTTAATAATTTTATATTTTAATTTACTTTAAAATGTGATTTATTTCTGTGATTTAAGAAAGCCTCAGTGTCACTCGATCATTCTAATACGTTGATTTGGTGCTCAGTGGAAATTATGATCATTTTTTATTTTTTCTGGGGAATGCTGGAACTCAGAGCCGCAAAGGCTCTATATCATTCAGAGGAATGCACGTCTCTGGTCAGACTGGTCCAGAGAACCAGAAACGAGCTGATAATTTAAATAAAAAATAAAAATGTTTTATTTTGGTAAAAAAAAAAAAAAAAATCCTTAAATTAAATGTTCAAAAGAACAATAATAATTGTATTTTTAAAGAAAAAAATATTATATATTTTATTGCATTACATGTTTGTTTATTTTATTTTTTTTCCACAAGCTGTTCTCAAATACGCCATGTCTGTTTGAGCTTCAACATATGTAAACATAGTATTTTCCCAGTATCTCTTACATTGTGTAAACTTTCTTTCACTTCAATTTCTGTGAGGCAAGGCCGATGCCTCCAAACACCCAGTGTTAATGAATTTGACACAGAAATCATTAAACATTTTCTCTTTACTGTCATATTCAGAAAGTATGCTTGCAGAAAGAACCTTCTCCCGTCCTCTGACTGCTCTGTAGTCTGTCCTTTACCTCATTCTATATACCTTACCTAAAGCCACTTTCACAGTTTAATTAATGTTCCTGTAATGGCTCTTCTAATGTTTGCAGTGTAGCACATATGAGCCGTAGAGTCGGTCATGTAATGGAGGCTTAAATTAACTATTAATTCATGTGGCTGAAGGATAAAGGGACAAAGAAAATGGCTATAGATCATAACAAGCCCTTATGTAGAGCAGTGTTACAAGTGGGACTGCTGTAGGATCTGTTCCATATGCAAATACATTGTAAATACATAAATGTCCAGCTATGAACCTGTGTTGCAGTGTATGCACGCATTGGTAAGCACAGAATAGTGACAGATGATTCCAAATATTGTGTGTCTGCAATAGGGAAGGAGGGTTTGCTGTGCATAATTGAAAATCATTCAGACAGTTGTGCTGTTTAACCTTGAAACAGCATTGTCATGACTTATGTGCAAGAAAAAACATCTGCATTAATTGGTGAGTCACTGAAAAAGAGTGGGAGATGTACTGTATGTCAGTGTTATATGGTGAAAGACTCATCTTTTTATATGAGCTAAAGTGCCATTGTGAGTAATGCATATGCTTGAGGAGTCGCAGTATTGACCAAAGATAATTCGACAATGTATCAGCCTGTCTCATAATACTGGACTCACAAGGCCTCACAGTATTTCTAGTCTAATCACCAAAGCTTTACATCGATGGCCTATTGGTGAAGAGGACATTTGCTTAGATTTCATGTACAGAATCATTTTAATATACATTTTATATTTTATTTTATCATTTTAAATACATTTTTAAATGTTATTTGATTTTACTCTTAAATTTGTGTACATACAGTATATTTTTAAATAAATGCAGATTTATTTTTGTATTTGTTTTTACTCCTTTCATTTTTGCTCTTATCATATTTTATGTATTTT
The DNA here is from genome assembly GCA_032361165.1 of Enteromius paludinosus. Taxonomy (NCBI): domain Eukaryota; kingdom Metazoa; phylum Chordata; class Actinopteri; order Cypriniformes; family Cyprinidae; genus Enteromius; species Enteromius paludinosus. The sequence continues at coordinate 10,812,076 of JAUMHQ010000089.1, read as the reverse complement.
TGTTATTTATTTGATGTATAATTTAACATGAGATAAATTCAGAATGTTGCAGTATTTGATCAAATTTTACTTACATTTTTTTTTATAAAAATATATAATTCTTTTTTTTATTATTATAAAATCTTAAATTATACATTATATGTGAATATAAAGTTTTGTAATATTTGTATTTTACTCCCAAATTTTGAACTTACTCTTTTTTTTTTTTTTCCATTTTATTTTATTTTATTAAATGTAGTATTTTTATTTTACTCTTCATTTTTGATTTTATTCATTTATTTTATTTTTGTTTATTTTAATATTTATTTTTTAATTTACTGCAATATTATGCTTTTATTTATTTTATTGAAATAAATTGTACAATTTAATAATAGTATTTGATTTCACTCTTACGTTTTGCTCTTGATCTTATGTATTTTTTTATTTTGTTTTAAATAAATTCAGAATGTTGTGGTATCTATTGTAAATATAATTTTTTACATTATCACTTGGTTTATTGTCAGGTTTTTAAAACTAGTATCAATGTGATTTTGGACTTCAAGATCCCATTTAAAATTTTATTCATTATCAAACAAAGATATTACTTTGACAATTAATTGCTTACTTCCAGCCAACATGGCAAAGAAACATTTTTCTTAATAGAGACCATGGCAGTTAATGACTACAATTTTTTTCCCAGTTGTCAGAGCTTAGGACAGTAGTTTTGAAGAGCTGGACTGTAACCCAGTGATGGCACTTAAGGGATCTGATGAGCAGTTCTGGGAGCACTAATAGATTCAGCGCTGTGCCAAAATGGATCCCGTCTCCTCCCTTGCCGCTGTCTTGTCACTGTATTTGTGGATCAAATAAATTATTGATGGATAGCTGATTGGGAACTCAATTACAGGCAGATTACTGAGGAAGGCGGACACCAGGAGACTGACGGCCTGATTGAATTAGCACCCTCACACACAGAGAAAGTGTCCTTCAAACTCGGCCCTCCTTCCAAGAACACAGGGGTGTCCCAAATGCCTCAGACCGTTTCTGCCCACCTCTTATGTTCCTTCCAGGCTCCTCAAGATGCAGTTTCCATATCATAGGGAAATTTCTTTGATTGATTATCATGTCTTTTAATACAAATAAACAACAAAGTTTTCTTTTTTCATTTTATACATGCTTGTTCCCATATTTTGAAGCACAATGACTTTGAATGACCTGTATGCAGTGTGTCTGATTTGATCTAATCAGTGACAGCTGTGTTTAGACACTATTTCGGGTGTGTTAATATGGAGCTGCTGTGCAGAATATGTCTACAGTTGTTTACATCCATTTTTGAGCACAGACCTTGGCACATCTGTTGAATATGTCTGTTGCAGCTGCTTCCATCTGAGCTTCAATAGAAGCAACAATGAGCCCAACTTGGGCTGAAAATATATGTGCATAAATATTGCCGTTTAAAGGAATCTCATTCATATAACATGATATGTTGAATTGGAATCTTGCCTCCCAAGGAAAGAAGCTATTACACAGTTAATGTAAGCCCTGGATAGAGAGCTAGAGGCTGAATTGGGTGCATTTATCTTTTTCCACTGGTCAGCAATTGAAAGGAGAAAAAAGCCAAAGAAAAAAAGCTTGCTGATACGAAGAAACACCTTTATTGAACAGATCGATTTGCTTCAGTCATCAGACACTTTTTTTTTTTCTCTCTCTCTAAACTGTTCTATATCCCTTTTTCTGCTCCCAGAAATCCATTTGTATTTGACTAGTTAGAACACATCACAACACTATAGGTTAAAATGGATAGACTTTACTTTCACAATAAGCAAAAAGTAACATGAAGTAACAATAAGCAATGCTTCATAGCATTAATCACCCTGTGATTTTGCAAGTTCTCTTACTTGGAAATCAATTTTCAGCATTGGTGCATTTATACTGTGAGAGACAGAATCTAAAAAGAAAAATCTGGAAATCACTTTGTATGATTTTTTTTAGACATTTATTTGAGAATTACGGTGTCAAATAGGTATTTGATCACCTGAGTCAAAAATGTTTAATATTTGGTACAGAAGACTTTGTTAACAATTCCAGAGGTCAAACGGTTCCTGTAGTTTTTCAGCAGGTTTGCACACACTGCAGGAGGGATTCTGGCCCACTCCTCCATAGAGATCTTCTCTAGATCTGTCATGTTGCGGGGCTGTCGCTGAGAAACACAGAGTTTCAGCTCCCTCCAAAGATTTTCAGTTGGATTTAGGTCTGGAGACTGGCTAGGCCACTCCAGAACCTTGATATGCTTCTTACGGAGCCA
>JAUMHQ010000089.1:10783257-10797646 GCA_032361165.1 Enteromius paludinosus | reverse complement strand
TTTTATTTCTTTTTTTATTTATATATCAAATATATATATATACACACACACACACACACACACACACACACACACACACACACACACATTAAATTTTGGAGTTCAGTAAGATTTTATAATATAATAGTTATATTATTATCCCTATATAATGAATTGCTGTTTAGTTTGTCTCTCTTTGCACACTTTAATTTAAGAAATGTCACAAAGCCCTGTCAGAATATTTTAAATTCTTTAAGGATCTGCTCATTTGTTTAGTGTACACACCTTTTAGCCACAAATTTTAGATGTCTAATGTAACCAATCCTGATTTTCCAGTCCTGCAGCATGCATATGGATTTAGGAACTGGTCTGCTTGTTTCTAAAGTTTGATGCTTGTAGTCTGTATGTACGTCCGTGTGACTGTTCACCCTATAAGTCGAGTGTGATATTAGGACAGCACACAAAGGTGTTAGATTCCCTCCTGTTTACTCTTTGAGCTTTTAAACCCAGGCAAATTCCTTTTTCTAACAGTCGTTCCCTGTCCTGATATGTCCTTCCTGTTCATTCTTCCTCATACATAAGTCAGGTGAATGTAGTGCAGCTTATGTGATATACATGTGAATAGTGCCACATCCATGCTGGAATGTTCTTTGTGGAGCAACTTTGTGAAGCATTTATGAAACGCATCTGTGTTTATGTTTGATTGGAGGATTTTTGTGCTCTTTATGCGCACTCTAGGATTTTGTTTGGTGTCTGTTACATGCAATTACATGCACTCTTGTTGCATCCACAAACAATTATAAGTCTTGCTCTGATGAGCACGTAGGTAGGAACTTAAAACTGAAGAGCATTCAAAGTTAAAGGAAATCTGAGAGAGATTCCTGGGGCCATGGATACTCCTGGAGGGATTTGATGCAAAGAATCTGTAATCTGCACTTCAAACACACCCTTAAATCAGTCCCAGGCCAGCAGCCCATGAGTGCTCTAACTCTTGTTGCTCAGGGGCCCTGCTGTCCAGCATTTTCCTTGTTTAAAAACAAGCATAGCCTCAGCTCTCGGTTTACTATGACCTCATTTCTTCCCTTCTCCGCACTGAAGGCCCAGGCAGAAGAAGCACTCTAATTGCATCTGTTAAGTCATTAAGGCTTTGAGTTGGGTCTATGGGAAGGGGCGCGCTGGATGCCTCAGAAGAAGCGATTAACAACGAGCATCCAACACATCTATTCTAATGAGAGCGACGGGGTGAATGCGGCTCTGGAGGAGCATGCGGACCCTTGAGTAAACAGGCAAGGTGCTGAAGTGTTTGTGTGAATGAGCACGGGGTCATTAGCAGCGGGTGTGAATGGACTTTAATTAGCCCGCAGTGTAGTCAGTGAGATGGAAGAGAAACGGCGGCTGTAGTGGAAAGGGGCTTAGAGATGCACATTCTGCCTGGGACCCCCACCCCTGCTCATCATCTCACCGTCGTTGAAGACAGCTCATTAGGCCCGTTGCTGCCACAATTACGCTTCCAATTAAGTCCCGGGCTGCTGTGGGTTATTAGGCGTCAGGCTTCTCTTCTAAGATATTCTAAGATATCCCTCAAAGGGCTTGTCCATGGTTCTCTAATTCAAGACGTAGTTCACTCAAAAGTCAAAATTGTGTGATCACCTTTCACTGTATGCTGTTTCAAACCTGTATGACTTTAGAACAGTAAGTAAAAGGTTGCAGTGGTTTTTTGCACATAAAAGGAAAGTCAAGTTTTGGACCCCATTGATGTTCATTATATGAAGTTTTTCTTCAAAAGATGTTTAAAGCATAATTTGTCACTGAAGGTAGCTTCGACATCTTCTAGAGCATATTGCTAGCAGCATAAAGGTCTTGGATTTGATTCCCCATAAAAAAAAAAAAAAAACAAGATAAAATAAGTGTTTGCCAAATGCATAAGGTCATACAGGTTTACAACAATATGAAAAAACAATTCTTTTTGGGGTGAACTATTCGTGTTTTTAAAAATCAGGCATTTGCATAACATCACAGAATTGTCCAATATGTAGTCAGCAAAGTCAAAATACATCTTAATTTATACTATTAGATTGTACTTTTGTTCATATTTGAATTAGTCATTTATACTAGTTTTTGCCCATATTATTGCCTACGTTGGTACCTTAAACATACTTTTACAGCAGTTTAAACAGTTTTTGTTTTAGTTAATATTGATTTCGGTTACTCTTTATTTTAAGGTGTCATTGTTACAGTGTAATTATGCATTTAAGTAGACTACTCTGTAATATTAATTAACTACATGTAATTACTAGGGTTTGTATTGTTTAGTAACTATGTCTAGTTAACTGATATTATAATCGTAAATACATGTAACCTGTGCAACCTTAAAATAAAGTACTTTGATTTCAAGTAATACTTTTTTGTGTTTAGTTATAATAAACCTGATCCATTCCAAGTCATACGTGTGAGTGCACACACAGAAGATCTCAACACGGTTGTTGGGTCATTAAATAAAGCGGTCAGGGAATTGGAGAGAGGGCACTGCAGCTCAGTCCGGGAACTCTGTGAGGGGGCAGGGTGGAAAGGAAGGAGGGAGAGGGGGGAAAGAGAGAGATTGGAAGAAGGGGATGGAGGAGAACAGGGGGAGATGGAGGAGAGATTGGGTAAGAGAGACAGATGGAAGGGGGTGATTGGTCATCACAGAGCCTTAGGACAGCTGTTCTTTGATATATTAGTGGACACAATGACCTAAACCTGGCCTGCGGACACAGAAAATAGGAACCCTGTTTTTCTTAAAGGGGAGGGGTGCCAGGCATTTGGCCATTTGTGGACAAGAATTAGCTGGTCAGGGGGGTGGGGATGTTTTTTTCTAAAATTATGAGCATCTTCATTCAAACCACCAAGGCTGTGTTTCTCTAATTTTTTCCCCCTCCAATGTGTCTATTTAATTATTTAGATTTTAGACTTAAAGGAAAAGATTTATACAATTTCAAATGTGCAAATATTCAACACTTTGCAGTCATCCATTACGTAATGCATTTGTCACATTGCTGATGTTTCACTATTCTAAGAAATATGGTGTGAGACTCAATATTTACTGTATTCATCAACATGAACCCACAGACCGCCACACTTACAGTGTCCCAAAAGGCCAAGCAATAACACCTTCAAAGCTCCGAGATTATGGACTGCAGCTCAAATGAAGGACTGGTGACAGAGAGAGGGAGAGGGAGAGAAGAAAAAAATCAGATCCTTCACTGCCACTCTAGCAGATAGGCTCCTTCCTCTAGGGACCCCACGGGGCCTGGCTGAAAAGAGCCATGGCGTCTGGCAGTGCGTTGAGGAGCAGGTGTGAAACTCGTAAGGCTTGAAAAAATAAATTCTCGAAATCTTTTTAGGACCATGAAAAGGGAGCAGATGAGCAGAAAGAAAGAGCAACAGAAAGAGACACAGAGATCATGTTATCCACACGTCTGTAACTAATGCATCAATTTATAAAAAATTGACACAGTTATGGCCTATTATGCATGCCTTGTATATTATGAGGAGCTGTTGTCAGGTTTTTTGAGGAAGGACCTCACACTTATTTCTTATTATTTTTTTACATCCAAGGACATTACAATTTTTGAAATACTGTATATCTCAATGCTATTTGTTGATTTAGAATTTTAATTATTATTAAAAAGTATTTAACCTGTATTTGATTTTCAATAAGGCTTTGCATGACTTTTAATTGTCCGATAGGCTTCATCATCGACATTTTGCAGTCGCTCTGCCTAAAGCATTGATTTAGAGACGTCTGTTTACAGAATACAAATCAGCTGATGATTAGAACGCAGGGTGCCATCTTATCTGCAGTGAGGTGATTAATTCATGTAAACACAATCCTCCCTCTGCAGATCTACTCTCATCTTTCTCCCTCCTTCATCTTCATTCTCTCTTAAAAGAGCCCTTCTTTTGTGGTATCTGCGTCCTTCAAAGCAAGTTCCACACATACCAGCGCGGAGGGCTGAAGTTTCAGGACATAATTCCTAACAGGATGCTCACTGTTCAACCGTACAACTACCTCTTTTAGCTTGTTTTGAGGGTTTACTGACAGAGATGGATCGTAATTAATCAAATTCTCAGCACTAAGAAGCCGTAGATGTGTGTGTGCGCTGTTATTTCTCGTTGCTTCCTTTAAAGTCGTCTCCTGTTTCAACAGTGTTGGGGTAGATGAATGCGAGTACGCTCTTGTCTATGTGCCGTTTGGTTAAAGATGCAAACTGTGTGTGTAGATTTATATTTGAATATGAGCGAGGGTGTCTTTTTGTAGATAAACCTACTTAAATCCACGTGTGGGGTGTAGGGAATGGGTGCCCACAATAATGCCTGATTGGATTGATTCATGCTGCTCCTGTTTACAACTGGCCCCTGTGCAATCTGCCTGGTTTAATGGCCCCGTGTCCCAGAAGGCTTGTTGCATCCTTGTAGGTTTTGTTCCTCAGGGCAGGAAAACAAGTGAGGCGGCCTGAAAGTGCACACGGACCCCTGGGGAGCTGTGAAAAGCTGAGCATCCTACGGCAGCCGGGCCTGTTCGGCTCTCACATTGCAGAACCTTCTGCTCGCGCAACCTGCTTGTGGTAACATAGTGGTCAAGTCAAAATCAAAACTAATATTTTAGTTATTAAAACTAATATTAGTTATTTTATTCAGTTCTCATTTGCAAAAGTTAGATGCCGCACACAAACAAACACACGTGCATATTTACAAAAGAACCCTCAATAAATCCCAGAGCGGCACAAAGGCTGTCAGCGCACTGCTGCTGAATAGATTAATAAGATTTCCATAATTAGGCAGGCCCCTGACAATAGGATCCCCTCAGCTTTTGTCTCAGGTCCAACGGGATTGTCAGGCCGGGAGGACGTCTGCTGGATGGGCTGTGCAACAATAGACACACAGACAGTAAGATGACCAGTGGAAACATCTGTCTCCCTGCCAGCCTCGAACCCACACAGGGCCACCACAGCAAAGCACTGGTCGCGGTTGACACAAAGCAATGGCCAGGAGCTCCCATGTGGACAATGAAGTTTTGTTTAAAGGGCCCTTGGATTCCTAATCCACACAGCGCCCCTCTGTTTACTCCAGCCTCTCGTGTTAATGATGTGAGATTAGAACTGGTCCTGTGGCTATAATTTAGGTATATGTGTGTGTGAGAGGAAAGAGAATAAAACCTATTTGAAACAAAGCTGCACTTTTGATTTGGCTTATTGCATCTATAAAGTTTTGATACAGGAAATGATAGTTATACTGCTATATTTACCAACATGAAAAAAACTAATTGTAGTGCACCTTTTAAATTTGTTACTTGCTACTTTCTTTGCATAAAAAAAAAATAATAATAATAGTATTATTAATATTAGTTGTACATTTTAATATTAGTATTATGCTGCAAATGCTTTGGCAAGACATATGTATAGTTTTTGTGATGCCAATAAATACCCTTAAAACGAAACTAGAGAAATAAAGAGATCATTTTAAATAGAATATTCTTTGTTCTTGTGTGACTGCAACTATAAATGATCTCATCATCTCACTCTTTATTGGCATATTTTATAAATAATTCCATGGCTTGATTCTGTCATTTATTCACAGAAATAAATGGCCTTCAGTGGTCATTTGCACTTCTACTGGTGTAATTGGACCATCTATTCTCAAATGCCCAGAATGAGTTAATCTCAGCAGCTGTGGTGATTTAAATAGAAACAGATTAAATCACATCTAGATTATTAGAGTCCCTGCTGAGGCGAAGCTCTAATTGTGGACCAGCTCACGTGTGGTTTATTTCATACTAATGGATAGCATTTTTAGCTGGGTAGTGGTATATCAAGGTTAACTCTTCTTCTTGAAGCAGTCTGCCCCAAATGGCACTTCCCTGTCCGATTTGGCCGCACTTTCCCATGTGCGTTGGTGCACACACACTCATGTATATTGATGGAGTTGACAGCAGTTTGGCCGCCTGAATGACTTCCCTAATGTCAAGCCCCATCCTCTCAGATAGACTCATGCGCGTGCATGCACATGCACACACGCTGGCCGGAGCGCCTGCTGTCCATTCCCCCTTCTCATTCTCTGCCCGTTGCAGGTTTTATGAGCTCCCCTGGGCTGCCATCCATCTCTGTCACACACTGGCCCTATTATTGTGCTCCATGCAGCACTTCACAAACCAGTCTGCAGATGGGATAGGCCTGCTGGACATATAGTGTTTCTAATGACTGGAAAATGACCAAATGCTTTACCTTGTTCACAAATTCTGAGGCTTTTTTGTTTTTGTCTTGTAGTTAGATTAGAAATCAGCACTAGCGGTACTAGTTTGTACACGGGAAACTTAAGGCTCTAGATATGAATATAAAGGACATGGTAATCCAATGGCCATCTGGTCTGTTGGTGTGATCTTTTGGAATAAATAGCAGGCGGAATCTGAAGACACACATGGGAAGGTTTGGCAACGGGAGGGGCAAGAGTTTGAGAAACAAAAAAAGAGCACAAGAGAGAGGGGGAGGGCTGAGTTTTTGGGATAAAAAGAGTGAGGTGGAACATAGCACACAGGACTGAAACTTGATTTAAATGGCAATAAAGCAGCAGCTTGCACACTCTGACAGAAGATTGAATGACTAATCATCACTTTTTCCTCAGATTGCAGCCTATGGTGAAGATTTGCAGTTTATTCCTTTTTAGCTCCTCATTTTCCCCCATAGCCCTCACCCCAGGCTGATTCCTGACAGTTCAATAATGCAAAGCTATGTGTGGAATTTAGCTAATGCCTCTGGAAGGAGCAGTTGCAGACCCCAATGAAACGGCTGGTTTTAAAACTATTCTCTGCTTCCTGAAATTATCAAAGACCAAAAAAAAAGAAATGCTCTTCCTATTAAAGGATTTAAATAGCAGACGTAAATTATGCATATTGCTGAATGATTATATTTCTCCTGCTGTTGATATGCATTTTGATTCATTGCGATGGTTCTTTTTTTTAGTTAATTTTCTTATGAAGTGCCTTTAAACTGGGATGCTATCAAGTGTACTGCTCTTTTAGAAGCTCAGGAAAGCTACTTTTTTATGAGGGGGAAGGAACAGGGTGGAGACTGGATGTGGAAAAAACACTCTTTATTTTTTTTACTCCTCATGTGATTTATTTTTCCTCATGTGCATTAAGATCCCATTCAAATTAGGGCAACATAATTAATCACAGGATAGCCAGAGGAAAGGGCATTCCACACTCTCAGTGCTTCATGGGAAGTGGCCAATGAATAGCACAACTATTTTGTCCACCAGTCCCCCCCCACCCAAAATTGTCCCCTCCCTCTCCCCCTCTGTTCCTTCTCTATTTCCCTCCCTCGTTCAAGCTGGCTACAGAGGCCTTTTGGAAAATTGCTTTGTGGATGGACTGTGGTGGGAGGGGCTGTATTGAGGGAAACATGCACAGGCTGATAACAGTTTGTCCTCTGGGAGAACTGCAGATGGCAACACAAGGCTGCTACATGGCTGAGGGCTTGAAAGGAGCAAATTCACAGCCCTTTTCTTTTATACATACTGCAGAAAAACAGAGAGTCCCTCTGCATGCATGCACAATACAAAAGAGTCCTGTCACTAAGCAAAATGACAAAAAAGAAGTTCTGCCATCAGCCAAAATGGGTCCTTAGTCATTTTGAGTAGTCTTATCATTTTGATAATTTTTTTTTTTTTTCTCCATCAAAGAATTATATGTATGAATGTATGCTGTTGATATATATCAAGTTATTGCGTAATCTGACAAATTGCTATCTCTGGCAGGCCTATTGAAGATGCACTGGAACCCGGAGCATGCACAGCCTCTGAGCCAGTGGCCTGAGCAGCATTTGGACGTGTCCTCCACCACCTCATCCCCTGCCCACAAGTCAGAGCTCTACCCCAGCCGCAGCCGTAGCTCCTATAGCTACGCCTGGGCAAATGATGACATCTCAGCCCTTACTGCCTCCAACCTGCTGAAGCGCTATGCTGAGAAATACTCTGGCATGCTGGACTCACCGTACGAACGCCCTGCTGTGGGCACATACCCTGAGCCTGGAGCCTTTGGGGCTCTTAACGGAGGCCCGAAAAGTGAACTGGAACCTTGGCCTCTAAGCACTGACGGGGGGTATCCATTGGTGCCTCCTTCTCATGATGGTCTGTCGGGACCAAAGGTGGTTCCCACATCTGCAGGGCCTCCAGGCTCGGGCAATGTGTCAGCAGTTAACAGCAACCTTTCGGACTCTGGATACAGCGGGAGCAGCTCCTGCAGTGGGCCCCATTCCAGTGACTACCCACCCAGTTATAATGGCACCTACCTCTCATCAGGGTACTGCCCCCAACCCACTTCAGCACTTCCACCAGCCTCGTTACATGCCCTTCAGCCTAGCCCCACACTTCTCCCCAGTTACACACCTTCTACCCCCGTTTACAACTACCCCCCTAGCACCTACCCTCACCAGACCAGCCTTGCTCCTAGCTACAGCCATCCAACAGGCCCTTACATCCCCTCGGGCATAGCTGGCCCCTCTCCACTTCCTTCAAGACCCACAGTGGTTGGTGGCAGCTATGGCTATCAGAACAGCAGTCTAGGGGGCTCAGAACCTGGTGGCTCTCTGAAGAGAAAAGCATTTGAGATGAGCCTGGATGAGGAAGATGGAGACAATTCACGCTATAGGAAATATAGCTATGACCCCATAAAAGCTGGGGGAGATTCTCCATATGGGGTCAGTGATAAAGCTGAGTGCCGTGGTAATGGCTTTGGAACGGGAAACACAGATCCTCAAGCCTTTAAGCCTAGTAAACCCGCATCTCAGTCGAGCCTGGAGGGAGAAGAGGTGGGGAAATACAGTGGGCTAAAGCCCTTGGTTTCACCAACGTATGGAGCCGCAGGGGACTACAGTCCACCAGCAGCCATGACTGGGGAGAACGGAGGTCCGGAGCAAGGTTTCTCCAAGCATCTGTCTCAGAAGCGCTCTGATCCCATGAAAAGCATGGAGCCCCAAATGCTGGAGCTGGTGAGCCAGGAACTGCAAGATTGCAGTCCAGCTTTGCTTTGGAGTGAACTGGCTGGGAACTGTCACATTAAAGCAGCACTGGAAGAGGACCTGCTGTGGCCTGTCCTGCGACCCAACCCTGCCATCCGCCCACCCAGAACCGTCCTTCTGTTTGGTCCTCAAGGAGGGGGCAAAACCACACTGGTACGATCCATGGCATCTCAAATGGGCGCTACCTTCTATAGGCTGAGTTGTGCAACTCTGGCCTCTAAATTGAAAGGAGATGCAGAGCAACTTCTTGCCACTCTGTTTTCGGTGGCAACAGCCCGACAACCTGCAGTGGTGCTGCTCAGCGAGGTGGAGGCCGTCGAGGAGGACGGTCTCAGACAGCAACTGCAGGCCCAGCTAGAGAAGATTCAGCATGGTCAGAGCAACATGGTTCTGGTTGTTTGCACCACGAGACGGCCTGATTTGATCAAAGATCCCCTTATGCGCTGCTTCTCCAAGCGTTACCACATAGGCCTGCCAGATGGAAACACACGCAGACATGTGCTTCTGCAGGCGCTGGCGCCCCAAGGCTGCAGTCTGGGCGAAAGGGAGTTGTCCGCAGTACTGCAGCGTTCAGAAGGCTTCTCCGTCTGGGAACTGCTGCAGCTCTGCCAGCAGGCTCTGGCATCAGCTTCTGCTTCTGCACCCGTGCCATTGCACGGCCTCCCTTCATCCCTTTCTTCCCCTTCCTTTCAAGACTTTGAAAATGCTTTCTGCAAGGTACGCCCTCACAGCACCCCCAAAGAGCTGGACACTTGTATGGAGTGGAGCAAGGTTTATAGCCACTGAGAACCTAGTCAACCACTGGTTGGGGACTGCTAAATGTTTTTCTTTTCTTTCTTTTTTTAAACTACTTGTTGCAGCCAAAAGAGTGGGACTTGAAATTACAGTTTATGGTGGGGAGGCATTTTGGATTGAACATGCCATGGTGTGTTGTTTTTCTATAAATATACATATACTTTATTTTTTCCCAAAGAAATGAAATATTAGGCCTTTCTTGAAGGGGCATTTATTAGTTGCTTGGCATATCTGATAGAAAGTCTGAATTATATTTTGGAATTTCACTGGAATTCCAATTAGCCTTGATCCTGGACTAAACCTGGAGGTTATAGATAACTTGACTTTTCCTGAAAAATACCCCCATTAATTACAACTCTCAGGATCCTATTTATTGCCAGTCCACTCCAGTGGTGTTGTTTTATTTGTGTTGATTTACTTTAAAGATTATTTGGTGTTTAAAGGGCTTAGGATATATCAAAACTACTTTGTTTGTACCAAAAATGCTCACCAACATTATAATGTCCAAGTCACAGCATTCACCAAAATATATTTACTGTTATGCAACCTCTTAGGGAAGAAAGCAACAGTATTTTACAAAGTTGATTGTTAGGCCGCGGTCAAATCTTGTGCACTTTGTCAAAATGGTCATTTTACCAAAAGAGTATGCATTGCTACCCAAAAAGTATTAAAATGCTAATCCATAAAAGATCAGATAATAGAAAGACGGACTCTTACTGTTGGTACACTTCTTTCCAAACACTTTGTTGAAGGTAGTACATATTTTCCCAAATACAACAACCCATCACATTCCTCACAATCTTGTGAGAGCCTTTGCTCAGGACCCTCAAACAAAAAAAACAAGCAAGGGTCCGTGAATGACTATTTTCTCTCTTCTGCTTTACTCAGTTTATTTTATTAGTATATGTAGTCTTGTTTGAAATACTCAGGAAGAATTTCTTTACCTCAGAAATGATAAATAAAGAATGTATGTAATCTTAGGGTCTTATTAGTAAGCATTGAGGTTGGAGGTGAGCAACAGACCTGACACAGACCTGTATACACACTGCATCTGTGCTGTTACCTCTTAGGTGAAACTTGAAAATGCTACAAAGACAAACAATGAATGTAATTCAGGTATTTCAGAGAATATCTGATGCCATAAATCCATGTTTTTAACTCTCTATGAAAACATTTTCCCTTATCCTTACCCTTTATTTTTGATGTAGATTTTTGATGGAGTGATGATTGTCTTCATGAAGTGTTATTGTAGATGGCAAACAAGACGTTTGATTTTGTTGGACAAACTGTTTTCAGAAACCAAGGTGCAAAGCATATGTCAGTGCCCTTTTAAAACAACCAATGTAAGTACTTGAGGAGCAAAAAAGAAACAACCCAAAGATCAGAATGAGAATGTTTATATATATATATATATATAATTGGCAGCTAATCATGTCTAATCATAAATTGTGTTATACCATTACGTGTAATGTATAAAAGATTTTAACACGCTCATCACGTAGACAATCCAGATGGAGCAGCCTCTTCCAATGTTTAAAAGTTTCAGCTATTTTGGTTTATAAGGTACATGAAAGTTAAATGGAGTGATCAGATGTCTTCAAATCACCACTGCTGAAAAAAAACTGAGATTATTACGTTTATTTATAATGTCTGTAGACTGGCTTTCGTGGATTGTTGAATTGCGTGATGTAACTCCTGTGATCACTCCTTAACCCCCAGCATGCCCCATGCTCTTAGCACAATGGTTTGTCCCCTTGGTTGCTGGCCCTGTACAACCATGTGGTGAGCTGATTTCCCATCCCCCCTTCCTCTATCTTACACATAGCCTTTTGGAGAAGCCATATTCTGACTGATGTCTAGTAACCCTATAGCACTGTTCGGCTCTTCAAGTACAGCTGGTGGCTTCACTCATGGTATACAGGTCAATCAGAATGACCCCAGGAGCACATATTGATCAGTGCCGATGAGGCAAAAACCTACAGAACCTGGCAGACTCAGGGACATCTAACATGCACAAATACATTATTTTGTGTAGAAATAATCTGCATTAATTTCCTTTCTTTCAAACTGAGATACACCATTTTTACTGAGATATCATGGGCAAATACAGATATCTAGCTGATTACAAAACACAAGGATACTGAGCAGTTTAGCAGTTTGTCCAACAAAATTGTCATTAATTAGCTGTTTTGAATCTATTAGTACAGTAACTTTGTTCTTGGATCTTGTTCTTGTACATTTTCTGTAACCATTTCTACCTCATTTTTGCAGCATATTGTACATGAAAATATTTATTTCATGTCTTTTTTTGATGTCTGTTATAAAAATGATAATGTTCTTGAACTGTAATGGTCTACCTCAGAAAAGACTGTATTTTAAGAAAAAAAGTATTACACAATATTAAAGAGAATATGTCGAAAAACTTCAATGACTCATCTTCCCATACATGTCAGTTGGTAGATTGTGAGGGTAAATTGCCTTCACTTTATATGTGCATGATTTCAAAATATAAGAGATTATAAAGTGATGTATTATAAATAATTTGTGGAATATTGTGGGTCATGTGGCTATTCTACTCTACACTGCCTGTACAAATGGACGGTATACAGATACCAATACAGACCCTTTCCCAAGGTGAATCTTTTGAAAAGGTATTACCCAAGTGAGTGAGAGTTCACATATTAAAAAGCTTCCACATTAAACAAAAAATATATTTTTTAAATATAGTTTAGTATTTTGTTGCTTAATATCAATTGACGTTGAGCATTTAAACACTGCCCAATGATCAGGAGTTGCTTCAGGGTGGAGTGTCAAATAACAATGCTCTTGTGGTCAAGGGTTCAACACAGTACAAAAAGAAAAGCAAGATAATTAATCTTATGGCTGCATGAAATATAGTCCATACAGATATGATGGTAACTGACTTAATTACTTACGTGTAATTGCAATCGTTGTATTAAACTATAGGATATGCATCAAAACATTGACCTTCAACATAACCCTCATTAAGTCCAATGTATTTTTATAGTATGGAGATTTATCACATATTTAATGTAAAGTGCTGATGGATGCTGATGATTAAGTCTCTCCTTAAGATGAATAACGTGGAGTTATACACAGTCCTTGCCCTCCAGTCTCTTTCTAAAGTATAATTAATCTCCAGCTACCAGTAGAATAAAATAACATCCTTCAGTTCCTACATTCAATAACACACTCACCTTGTGGTGGCACTAGGCTTAATAATACAAATTAGTTTCCCCTGAAACTAAATCTTCTGTATCTTTTGTGAATAAGGCTGTGGACTTACTATGATGCAATTGTTTGAATGGCTCATTGAATATCTTAATACAGTGCTTTCAAATTAAAAAATGATTTTAGCGTTAAAAATAGTAGATCTCAGTAAATCTACTGTGAAGATATGAGCTATAACCACACATCAGTTTGTTTACATAATCTTAATTAAAGATTTAATTTACTGAGGAGTTAATTGAAGTTAAATTTTTTTTAGAGCTCTACTTCTATTTGGTTATCCAGTGACATGCTTGTATTTCACAAATTGATGGATAATTCTGGTTGTTCCTATTTATTTTTTTTCAATAGCATACAGAGTATTTAAAAGTACAAACAAAACGTGCAAGTGTATGTCTTGTTTCCTGTTGAGGATATTTGAAAATTTACTTTAGCCAAGAAATGATTCCTCATCAATCCTCATATCTCGTCCACCATAACCCTCACCATAGCAACCATCCGTGCTGGTGCACTCTGAGTGATGTGACCTGGTCAGCTTGTATTTGACCTCTCTGACTCCAGAGCTAGAGCAGAATCTAAATTACAGAATGATAAAGTGTTCAGATTCAGCGTTCAGAAAAGGTAAAAATGACTACTGTTAAGTTTAGCATGTAACAAACTGTTAGGATAGCAAATAAACACATGCATAATGCACTAATACGCAAAGGTGCATGTGTAGCCTATAATACAATATAATATAACATACGAATACCTCAATTTGTAATGCAAAATCTCTCGGTTGCACCTACATAACTAGTCAGTCAATTTCAACTTAAAAGTTATATTGCATCCTATTTTGTTTTTTGTACATCAGGTAAAAGGTCTGGATTTGATTCTAAGTCTGCTATTTGCATTTGTTGCTGTTGCTGTGAGGTCAAAGGATCTCACAAATCCATCGGAGGGATAGCAGGAACATTCACAGTGGCCAAATCAACAGTTTGGTACATTCTGAGAAAAAAGAATGCACTGGAGGACAACAGTGGTGATGATCGGAGGATCCTCTCCATGGTAAAGAAAAACCCTTTCACAACATCCAAGCACTCTCCAGGAGGTTGGCGTATCACTGTCAACGTCTACAATCAAGAGAAGACTTCAAATACAGAGGGTTTACCACGAGGTGCTAATAAAACCAGATTAGACTTAGATGATTAGGCCAAAAACATCTAAAAAAGAAAATCATTATATGGATGGCTGAAATTAAAGGGATAGTTCACCCAAAAATGAAAATTTGATGTTTATTTGCTTACCCCCAGGGCATCCAAGATGTAGGT
>JAUMHQ010000089.1:10770684-10782807 GCA_032361165.1 Enteromius paludinosus | reverse complement strand
ACCTACATCTTGGATGCCATGGGGGTAAGTAAATAAACATCAAATTTTCATTTTTGGGTGAACTATCCCTTTAAGATCAACCTGTAGCAGAATGACGGGAGGAAAAAAACATGGAGAAGGCTTGGAACAAATCATTCAGCATCATCTGTGAAACATGGTGGAGCAGTGTGATGGCCAGAGCGTACATGGCTTCTAGTGGCACTTCTGGTGTTTATTGTTTATTGATGACGTGACAGAAGCACCCGGATGAATTCTGAAGTGTACAGGGACTGTCTCCCCAGATTCAGTCATGTGGAGCAAAGATGATTGGATTGCACTTCATATTACAAATAGACGATGACCAAAAACATACAGCAAAAGCAACATATTACATCTAAGAGTGGTTTTGGCATATGATGAAGAATGAGGGTTTTTAAAGGTCAATCATTTTGCCTGTTATCCTAAAACATGACAGCTTTTTTGTTTTTCTGAATTTGTCATGTCTTCTGCAGTCACTCTCTGTGATTTTAACTTTGATGTATTCAGTTTTAGCCTTTCAAGAGAAAATGATGTGTGCATTAGCCTACATCCCACTCGGATCTAATTTGTTCTACTTTTAAAAGGAATTTATCCTCCATTTTTTTACATAAAGGTAGAAAGTTTTGTGACGCAAACCAGAGAGTTCACATGCAGTGCAGCAAGATTTCCCATAGCTCAAACCCGGCCTACACCTCTGTTCATAACTGCTCATGTCTTACTCTCCTTTGTCCTGTCTAGTCTTGATACTGACAAGGTTGACATCAGAGGAGATCCCTGACACAGGGTGAGTTAAGGCTGCCAGCTGGTAGCAATCAAGTCTATTTAGGAGTCAGGGACACATGGACCCCCAGGGCCAAAACCGTAACTAGCACAACCCTTAGCCCTAACTCCCCCCAAAACCTCTAGTTACCCAGTTCAGCTGTATTGATTCCAGATGTGCTGCCATCGGTGCTACGCTGCACTAGGCCTTTACCTAAGAGGACCCCAAAATCATGACAAGCTGTGAATGAGGGGAGAAAAAAAATGCAGAGTAAACAAACAGGAGGTCAATCCACCAACAATTTGCTGAATTTTGAACACATATATATATATCCCAATTATAAATTCACTGATCCATATATATATATATATATCTATATATCAATATTTACAGCGACTTTTCCTCAAACTTCTAATTTGCTGCTTATTACTAGTTAGTAAGGTGTACTGATAAGTTTAAGTATGGGTTACAGTTAATATGGATGTGCAGAATAAGGTGTTAATATGTGCTTTGTAAGTAGTATTAACAGTACAATATGCCAGTAAATGCATGCTAAGCAACTAGTTAATAGCGAGAATCGGCCCCTAAACTGCAGTGTTACCAAAAATGGCATCTTTAATGCATTTAATGCAAAAATTTCTGATAACATCTTATAAAGTTTATACTTTTCATAGGCCTATGTTTATTTTCACAGGTGTTACTTTTACTTAACAGCTGCCAATGGTTTGTTGTGATAGAAATTAAACACTTTGCACAACTATTACGGAATTTTTATTGATAACATTCGCTACCTCAGAATTCCATTTCGAGTCTGTCAAACTCTATCAGCGGGAGATTGATCAAGTCAATTCTGACTTTGTTTAAATTAAGGCTGGACATGAAAACAACCCCTGAAGCTTATGCAGCATTCTCAACAGTCCTCAGACAGGCCAAATGTATCATGACCGGTCAGGAAATGGGCTTTGATATGAGGAATGCCTGAAGCTTGAAACAAACTTCACTGAGATCCAACATGGACCATATGGGAAGGGTTTGGATTAATCTAATCATTAAAACCTGTAAATTTAGAATTAGTTTAATTTACATTTTACTATATTTTACTTTTGACCGTTTAGTTTTATTGCATATCTTAAGCCTAACGTGCCCAACAGGTCAGCTCGCTTTCATGGTGACCTACTGCCCTCTAGTGGTAACGTAAGGGAGAATAAATGTTGTTTTATTAACGTTCTAAACTCCTACACTATTCTATATTCATCAGATATATAAGTGAGCAAAAGTAAATGTTATTCTGCGTGTGAATGTGAGATTAGAAATAATTCTATAAAGGCTAGTCGTACTAATGACTATACAGTTTCCTGACGTCAACGTTTCCTGAAGTTAACGATGATGTGCTGCCAGATCCACTACAAATCAAACAAACTAGACTGATGAAATTAGCGACTTTCTTCACAAAACAATAATCATGAATGCGTTTATTTAAGTATTTCTAAGATTCTATTGAAGGGAGAAGAAAAACTATACGAGCAACTCGTATACAAACTAGCTTATAAACCGCGGACAAGGCAACACATATTCCAGTGTTCATGAATTATTCAGAATGAGGTATATTGTTACATACATTCACTGGTAAATTTGCATGTTTGTAAACATTAAATCTGTTTATTTAATTTAATTTAATGAAAAACTGGAACATTTTCATTGGATTATTTTAGTGCATGCTGAACAACAGCATGCTGTTGTAGTGCATTAACTGTTAAACATATAAAATAATCCTCCGTCGTTGTTGTTGTTGTTTTAGGTAAGAAACCAGAATAATGCAAACGCAAAAGAAGCCGAGCTTATTAGAGAAAACGGAAACCTCTTTCGAAACTCCTTACTGGAAATCAAGCGTTTCGAGCAGAAATGGCGGTGTTTCCCCGCCTACAAGTGACGTTTAGTCTTGATAAATAGAAAGTCATGTCTTATGAACAAGCATGATGCATAAAATGTGGTCTTGCTAGCTTTCTAGATTTTGATACACAACCGGTGAGAATGTGAAGATATCCTATCAGTCTGCGTTGTGCTCATTGCTGACGGTCCCACAGCAGAATTTTTCCTTCTGTAAGTTAGTTAGCACTGATTCACTGATTGCCTTTTTCGTTAACTAGGTTATTTTACTTATAGCACTTTCATATCTGACAATTTAAATCAGCTTTACTTCTAATTATTTTATTATTATTATTATTATTATTTTCTGGTGAGTTAGTATGTAGGCTATATGTGAATAGAAGGCCTATATTTATAATTTTTAATAGGCTATTCGTTATTGATCAATTATTTATTACTAGGTTTTTACTAACGCTAAAACATAAGCTAAATACATACGCAGCATGGGGTAAAATGCATTTTAAACACGCAAAAAAATGTGCTATTAATGTTGATCAAATAATTGGAATACATTATGAACTTTAAGCAAGAAATTAATGAGTTTGTTCGAATAGCCTAAGCTATATGAATTTTTAAAAAATGTTCAGACTCAGAAAAAATTAAGATTTTATATAGGAAAATGTTAAAGTAGGAAGACAATAATAAAACGAAAATACTTACTTAAAAGTTGGAAGATACTCCCATTGTGCATGAAGATAAGTTGAATGAATAGGCACTTTCTGGCACACATAAAACGACGACTATGCTCTGTATATATATACAACAGAATATATCTATCTAAATATATTAATGTATATTTATATATGTGCGATAATGTACGTTTACCTGGTAACGTTAGTAGAGCTGCATCAGAGTGGCCAATGGGCAGTGTCAGTGTAAAGTGAAAGTAGGTGGATAGAAAGAAAAAAAAAACAACAAACGCACACGGAAGGCGCAGACTTATATCTCTTTACGTGTGTTAAAGAGCTGGCGTCGAAATCAGGTAAGTTTTACTCTAACAACTTTGTAATTTTGCTATATAAACTGCGGACGGTGAGTTTATCGCGACCCGAATGTGTTTATCGCTTAATGTTGTTGTAAGGAGGAAACATGAGTTTTGTAACAGCCTACTTTCCTCTACTGTAACTGTTACACGAAAATTCGCAATCATGCGAAGCGAGCGAGCAAAAGAAAAGACCAGAAAAGGCACCAAAGAGCTTTCTGACGAATAAAAATCTGACTTTATAACAATAATAATCCCAGTAGGGTTGTGAAGTCGGTTTAGCTAGGTCATTATATAGACTAGCCTTCTTTAAGGACACCAAAATGACACGACCGTATTTTTGCCTGGATACTCCATGACAAAATACGCGAGGGACATTGCCTTCACGTCAATTCACATATTCAACAAGTTTCCTGTATTTGACTTTACTGGAAATAGCAAGAGAGGAAGGCCTACTTATATGGCTAAAACGTTGCGGACTTCCATGTGAATATGCTAAATGCCACGCAATATAAATGTTTTAGTTTGATAGTGGAAAATACTTAAGTTTTCAGCACGAGCGCCTACACGAATTCACGCCCTAATTTCTGTTCCCCATAGGCTGAATGTGGCATTGGTTTGTTACGCTTTTTTTGTGTAGGCTATGTGTGCACTAGAGAGTGGTCTGTTGTTTGTAAACCCTCCTCACTGTTGTTGTAACGTTGCTTGTGTCAGCTTCAGACTTTGGGATGTAACACCCTCATGCTGTTATTTGTCATAAATATTATATGAATACTAATGGATGGCTTTGCTGTGGCCTTTTAAAATGCACTAAAAAGGCTTAGCGAAGTATTTATTTCTGTGGGTTGGATGAAGTAAATCTATCTATTTGTCAATTGTTTTATGCTATTTGTCAATAGGTAGTTTTTCTCACGGATGTGGACATGATGAAGTGTGCAATGCATTGATTCAGTCGGTAATGAAGGTTTATGCAAAGTTTAATTAGGAAACGGAGACTCTGAGCACAGTTCAGTGTGAAAAAAAGTAGCCTATTCCCTAAAGAAATAATAAATACTTTCTCAGTTTTTCGGTTGTTTGCTTACATCCCTTGTGTTATTAGTCATGGTATTTCAAGTAGTATCTATAGTAATTAGATGAGTGTAAAAGTCTACGAGTGTGTTTATTTCTGTTCATTTCTGCAGTGTGACATGATCATTATGAATGCAGTCATCTATTCAATGAAAAGAGATCAAATAAAGTGTATCGGTGGTAAAGCGGTGCATGTGTGAGATGCCAACTCATGTCAATGTTTCAGTGTGAGGCAGGTTTGATGTTGAGAGATTTCCTTCTGTTTTCCATTACAGAGAGTTAACTTTACAGAAAAGAAAATACACCAAACATCAGAGATTTCAATATTTTATTTAATATAAATTTTTTTTAGATGCTTACCGTACAGTTATCACAATTTTACTTTAATTTGATTTCTTTCAGTATATTTTAGGACATCTAAGACCAGGGTGATACCTTAACAAAATAGGACTGTGAAAGAGCAGATTTTCAATAATTAAGGCAAATTTACCCAGTGCAGTGTTTTTTTGTTTGTTCATGCCTTAAAATGGTTTGAATATAACCCTATACTCTTACCACATCTGTTGTAAATGCTATGTCATGGCAGTATTGGATAAATTAAGCTATATGTATTTGCATATACGTTTGAGCCAGACAGAAAGGTACGATTATACATGGATTATACATGGTCCCCTGCAAGTTGATGAATCAGAGTTGTAATACATTTTATGCAATATTCTCTGTCATACAAATCATGTTCCTGTTTCCCATCTGAGACAGCTAATGATATGAAATACCCCATCTTGTAAGTCGATGGGACTGGGTTCATGTATGTGGGCTGGTTCAAAGCACATTTCTGAGATTTTTGAGACAAGGCACTTTTAAGGAGAAAATGCACAGCAGTGGCCGATGAATTTGCGCATTGTTTGTTTTTAAGAATATTAAAAACACCAGACAAACATTTAAACAAGATTATAAGCTGGATTTTAAACACTGGGTCTTTAATTAAGATCCAGGGAGTATGGCCTTGCTTTACAGCCCTTTCATGCAATAAAATTTAAAGAGATAAAAAAAATGAGCACAATTTTTAATTAATGTTTTACTTCAGTTCTTTATGTAATGCATTATAAAGGTTATTCATTATGTGCGTTGAAAAGCAAGCATAAGCATGCACATCAATCTCGAATGGGTGCTCAACTAAAAAATAAGTAGAAACATATTTTAAATGTTAAGTCAGGAACACCCAAGTATTAAAAATGGATTTAAAAAACGTTGGTGTTGCCGACTTTACTTTAAAAAATGTTTTATATTCATTGTATCTGTTGTAATGCATTATATCCTTTTATAAAAAAAATAAATTAATGAATAAACGTTATTATCCATAGGTTAGCTTAATTCATGAATTACAACATATAAAAACCTTATAAAACATATGCAATGCTTTTTTGGTAATGCTTTAGGTAAAATGCTACCATTAAGTCTTTTTTATGTTAAAGAGAGATTTTCATATTTATGAATGATGAAGAGTGAACACATCTGCTTCAGTAGATTAGTAGATTAATATATATAGATTTATATATAGATGTACATTTGAGGTGGATCAAAAACTTTCATCAAAGTTGTCCTAAAACCAGTGTCCCCTTGTTTTGTTTGTTTCTATTGTAAATATTATACAAGCATGTCATACTAGTAAAGCAACATGAATTGAAATGGATTGAACTGAATTGTATTGATCTGAAAGAAAGTTGTTCAGATAATGATTACTAATTATTTTTAATGATAGTTAGAAATTGTACCTCGGACCTTTTGTCACAGCGGTTAATAGCAAAGCTATATAAGACTCATTTATATTGCTATTTAGAAGCCATAAATCCCTTCCATGAATATGCCATCCAATATATATTTCAAGATCCTCTTTTATTTTATTTGGGTTTTTCTATACCATAAAAAGTGGGAACCTGATTTCTACATGATTTAACCCATAAAACACCTTTGTTTGTATAAATCAATGCATCTAGGTTGATTTAGTGATGTTAAATAGGCCTAATATTGTCCTCTTGAAGTAAACCTGTTAATTTAGTTGTTACAATTTTTTTTTTTTTATCAGTGTTATCAGTGTGCGTGCAACAGACATAATTAATTTTACAAGACCTGTTTTTCCTGCACAGCTTCTGGTGTTCACACAATAGCAATCTAACACCTAATCAACACAGTGGCCATGTTTACTGGACTGTTGTCACTTATGTGATGCATGTTAAGCATGATCTTGAATTTCCATGTTTCAT
The DNA here is from genome assembly GCA_032361165.1 of Enteromius paludinosus. Lineage (NCBI taxonomy): Eukaryota > Metazoa > Chordata > Actinopteri > Cypriniformes > Cyprinidae > Enteromius > Enteromius paludinosus. The sequence goes on along the minus strand of JAUMHQ010000089.1, from coordinate 10,775,789 downwards.
ATGCTTGCCCTGTTTGTTAGAGTAACATGACGTATTTCCCTTGAACGACTTATCTTCAGATATTATGTCTGCACATAGGTGTGGCCTTTTTCACCTACGCTGCTCCAATCCCTTTGTTAAACATTAGTGCAGGTATACCTTTACAAGTATATTAGTAGGAAAAATGAGGAAATATTATTTGGAACAGAGGGACTGACACATACAGGATAATGAGCTCAAGATTCACACTTATTAGTTATCAACTGTTGTAGTCATTAAATGAGCTTTATTTAGCATGTCTTGTCTTTGATATAAAAATATTTTACATTTTACTCACAATGATAAATACACAATGATTTTACAGCAAATGTATAGACTGAAACTGGTGAGTAATCTAGGGATTCATATGTTGCAATATACTACAGAAATCTCTGCCCACTTTTACAATATACTGGTTAAACAACATGTTTTAGTTATTCAATTGAATGACGGTTCTTAGAGACTGTTTGTGGTAAAATTACATGGTGTTACACTTCAGTGTTCCTGGCTGAAACATCTTATTTTTTAATAAATTGATATTTGATTATATAATAAAAAAGGTTTAATAAATTATATTATTATCATACAAATGATCAATTTACATGGTTACTACTGAAGTTATCTCTTAGTTGTATGTTTTCCTAAATAGTTTAAAGGAATTGTTTACAAAAGATCTTTTTAAAAACCTTTTAAATACTTAACAAAAAATGTATCATACAATGGGAAGTCCAAAGTTGTCTGGACTGGACCCCAGTGTTCATTTGAAAATTTTCATTTATGTATGAACTGTCCATTTAAGTTTTATGGAGCTTCTTTAAAAAAGAAAGAAAAAAAAGAGCTGTATCTTTTCTAATAATACCATTCATAAACACAGGTTAAACACTTTTTTCTTAAAAGGTTTAAAAAAAGAGAGAAAAACAAAAGAAAATAATATAGTAAGCAAAAGGCAAGTCACCATTTTTTTTCAGGAAGAAATGAGAAGTGACACAATAGTCAGTATTTCTGGAAGACATGATCCAGCATGCTTTCATGCCTTACAGAGCAATTCGGTTTCACTGCTTAAATCTAAGACACCATGTGCTTGTAGGCTACTGTATAGACAAAATTAATTTTACCGTCTATAGTCCTTAAATCATTACTGTGTGATCTCATTTGTGTCGAAAGGTATGCAAAGTACATTTGATTTATTTATTTATTTTTAGATTGCATTGCAATGTTTGACGGCATGACGTTTATTTTACACTGCATACTTATAGCTCATAACTGAGTTCATATTTCTTAACAGAAGGTATTACATTTAAGATCCTGAAAATGTATATTTCTTGTTTCACAAACATACAGAATCAAAAATAATTAAGTTCTGTTACAAACCATTTTTGAAATGAAATGGTCAGCAGCATTTTCATATTAAATAGGCCTGTGTTCTACTTTCTTACAATGCAGCTTAAAGCTAAATTGTACTAAAATGAGAATATATGTAAGTAAGCTTGTTCTGTGTTTATATATATATATATATATATATATATGTGTGTGTGTGTGTGTTTGTGTGTGTGTGTGTGTGTTTGGTTATTAGGGATGGTTGAGTTTCTAGGCTGTTGTTCAAGTGTGTTGTGGTATACAGTGTCTTCTGTCCCCTTATGTTGGAGAGAGATAAGGCAGGCATGCTGTCTTCTCTCCCTTGTCCAAACAAAATTCTGAACGTTAATTAAAAAAAAAAACCCTTCTCTCTACTCAACGCATCTGCTTGTGCTCTTTGCAACAAATAATAAAAAAGCCCCTATTAAGCCTGAAATACAACATGGTATAAAAGTTGGGCTTTTCTTCACATATTTTATCCAGCCGTCAGATGCTATTTATGAATAAGCTTCTATACATGTAATTCGTTTGCACTAAAGACTGCAGAGTTTCAATTGTTCAGAATAAGGAACTTGTTAGAAACTCAATTTTCAGTCGTTTTTTATATAAAGATTGTGTATTGTCCTAAATGCATACATGGATAGCCTGTATGATATGTAAACTTATAGCAACAGTGATAGGCTGCTCTATGTCTCTCTTTAAAGGCTTTAAATCCTTGGATAAGTAGGGCATTAGTATGGATTAGTGCGTTGTCATTTGTGTCATAACAGAATTGTCTGATTAATAGAATCAAAAGGATATGTTTTATTCAAAAATAGAAGTGCTGTAATAACTGTTTAACCCTAATGAGTGATGAGTGATGAAGCACAACATATTTTTCAGAAAGAAGCGCCATAGGTTGTGAAGATAGGTTCACAACCTGAGGCTAAACAGATTTTGATTTATGCTGATAAGAGCTTAACCAAATCTTTGCTGATGTTGTATGGTTAACAGCTATTGTTTAAAACATTAACCCCCGGTTTCCAAACAAGGCTTAACCCTAGTACTAGACTAAAATGCAAATCCAAAGAAACCTGTACTGACTGAGCTTAAAACATGTCAGTGCCTTTGTTTTGTCTTAAGATGCACGCCAGTAATGCCTTTTTCTAAGGCATGTATATAAAAAATTATTAAATGTCATAATTGAGCTATACCTAATCCTGGCTTAGGCTAAGCCCTGTCTGTGAAACCGGTCCTAAATGGTTGAGTAGGCTAATGTTTTTCAACTCCTGAAGAATTCCAAAGAACTGAATATGTCATTTTTCCAGTGCTGTGGTAATGTTGTGATTTTTATTTTTTCCAGTGCTTGCACACTATGGCGCTGTGGGCGCAAATGACCCTGCGGTTACAGTACCTACCAACTCAGACGCTGACCGAACTCTACCCGGACTCATTCCCTCTGGACGTTAGGCACTATCTGGCCAACTGGATAGAGGAACAGGGATGGTATGACCAATTGCCAATTAAATTCATGCTTTTTATGTTGTATTAAGATTAACACAGTATTTTTTACTTTATGGTTGTGCTGAACTGACAACTGCAGTAGTAGCATAAATATAACATCCCAGATGGCAATGTTGAATTGCATTGTTTACAGCTAGCCATGACTACCTTATTCCATGAAGAAAGTTTCCGAAAATTAGAGAAGTGAGTAGTATTAGGCTGAAGGTAATGACCAAAAAGTAGTTTGACCAAGCATGCAACCATTGTACATAATCAACCAATCATGGTGTGTCACCGAGAGAATACTCAAAGCAATGCAATTATGGGGACATATAATGTACAGTATGAGGACTGCAGAGTGCACAGCAATTGATAGTTTTCACATGATATCACTCCTTAATAGGAACGCCCACCCGGAGGGTAAAACAAAGCTTATTTTGCATTAAGTAGTAAAATGCAGATAAAAGGCAGAATTAAGTAAACAGCTTGTTTGATGATGCATATTTTGTTGAGGCAAGCAGATGAAGCTAGAATACAAACACTATGTACCAATAGAAAACCCAGAACCATCATATTCCAGCCTCATCTGCTCGTCTGTGTAAAGTATGCATCATTAATATAGCGAATATTACTGGTTTGAATATATTAAGGCACAATGTTTTGTCGCACTGTTTAATGATCGCGGGTACTTCATATGGATTGCTAATTGCCAAAACTTGCATTTTGTTCACATACCTTATTTTTGTTCTTTGAGAGGTGATCAAAATATTTGTAGCTGTGAAATTGACAGGGTTGCCCTGTAGTTCTATGGATCTTTTGCCCTCCAGGTCTCCGAGCCAGTCATGTGACAGAAAACAGTAAATCGGAAAACCAAGCCAAATTTACTGTAGGACCTCAAAGAGGATGTAGTAATCCTTATATGGTGGCCTCCATGAGGTGACTCACTCTGATGTTAAACATTTCAGAAGTTCATTTCTTATAATGGTTTTTCATTAAGGTCAAATGACTGAATGCACCTTTAATAAGTACAGTAAATAAAAAAAACACGAGCAACTATGGTCCAAGGCACAGAGGTTTTATGTTAGTCCACTGCTTAGGAATTTCCTGTCACAGAGAACTGAATCATTTTTGTTGGCATAATGGCTGGAAAACAGTACATATTGTTCCATGTCTGTTCGCGACAATTACTAAGACAGTAAATGCAGCAATGCTTTATAAATGTCATGCCTGTGTAATGTTTTATTTAGGGAGAACTTTGATGTGGACAACATAGAGCAGGAGCCTCAGGCCCGAAGGCTGTTGGAGCAGATGATACATTTGCTGCAGGATGTGGCCCAAGCCAACCCTAACGTGGTGGAGAGAGTCAAACTACAACATTTCAGCAGGAACTTGGTGTGCATAACAAATATTCCTAACCCTCATGATTTCTCCTGACTTAAAGCTATACTGTATCATATAAAACACGTAAAATAAATATATGTTATAATATGTATAATATAATATATAATATGTTATATAACCTCATCTTGAGTTAAATTTCTTTGGCATTGTGCACACACATGTATATCTTTCTTTTTTATATTTCAGTATTTCTCACCTTTGGCAGCCTGCCATTTTGACTCATGTTGTCACAAAGTACACTGTTTACTATGTAACCTGATGTAACTGCTTTTCAGAGTGTATACCAGCCACAACCCATGCAACTTGTGATAACAGTTCGAGATATTCTAAGGAAAGAAAGACTCTTCTTAGCACAGGCGGTAAGCACAAAAACTGTTTTTTCTGCTATGTTTTACATTCGCTGGGAAAATGCAACAGAAGTCTTAACTTATGGGCTAAGTTATATATAATGTAAATGTATAGTATGTCATTGATCTTATTCTGGTGTCATTATGTCTAGGGTATGCCCTCTAACTTCCCACCCTTCCAGACAATTTCCCAGAGTGCTACAGATTCCAATGGCACCCCACAACAGGCAAGAGAAGATGGGAAGTCTGAGGTGGACAATCTGGTGCTCAAAGTTTTGGAAATTCAGAACTGCCGCCAAACACTTCATCAGATTCAAGAGGATTTAACCTGGGAAAGGCAGGAAATGGAGTCAAATCAAAGTAAGAGATTTAAATATAAAAATAGTCTAAAACATTAGGAAATAATTAGTGCTGTCAAATGATTAAAATAAAGGTTTTTCTTTGCATAATATGTTTGTATGTGCTGTGTATATTTATTAAGTATATATAAATACAAACACA